>CM053582.1:535668477-535863929 GCA_028627135.1 Pseudochirops cupreus
TGTGTGCGTTTTGGAGTTCCAGGATTGGTTTAGAGTCCTATTTTATGGGTATTTTGGGGTGGCTATGTGAGAGCTGCGATATGTTGCTGCTTCTACGCCGCCATCTTGGCTCCGCCCCCTTCAGTGAGCTTTTGAAATTCTTTTTCCATCTCGCAAATTCAGCTTTTTGAGGCATTCTTCTCCTCATTGGCTTTTTGGGCCTCTTTTGCCATTTGAGTTAGTCTGTTCTTTAAGGTGTTATTTTCTTCAGTATTTTTTTGGGCCGCCTTTAGCAGGCTGTTGACTCTCTTTTCATGATTTTCTTGCCTCATTCTCATTTCTCTTCCCAATTTTTCCTCTACTTCTCTTACTTGATTTTCATAATCCTTTTTGAGCTCCTCCATGGGCTGTAACCAGATTATATTTTTCTTGGAAGCTTTTGATGCAGGAGTTTTGACTTTGTTCTCTTCTTCTAGTTCCATGTTTTGATTCTTTTTGTCCCCCAAAAAGGATTCTGTGGCCTGATTGTGCTTCCTCTGCTTGTTTGTCTTGCCAGCCAATTACTTGACTTTTGAGCTTTTTGCCACTATAAAACTCTGCTTCCATATTGTAGAGATCTATGTCCCAAATTGCTGGGGTTTTTGCAGATGTTGTCAGAGCTATGAGGGGGGCGCCCTCTCTACAGACACCCCAAGCTCTGGCACACTGGCCGCATACTCTAGGTTCACTACCCAAGACCATGATCCAGATCCAAGCAGGTCAAAGAGCAATTACCCTCTGAATGGTCACTTGGTCCCCCTACAATCTGCGGGCTAGGAGCTCTGGAGGCAGCCACATGGCAGCAGCTGTAGCCGCTGCCCCTCAACCACCTCTTGCCTCTTGGGCAGGGGCCAGACTGTGCTCTTTTATTGCTCAGTTCCGACAGAGTTCCCCACTGACCTTTTACTTTCTCTTTAGCATTTATGGGTTGAGAAGTCTGGAAACTGTCACAGCTGCTGGTGATTCACTCTCCTGAAGTCTGCTCTAGATGGTCTGTGCTGCTGGTTGGGGCCGCCCCGGGTGTGGGCCCAGGTGGTTCATGCAGGACTGTGCATGGCTCCCAGTCTGGTGCGATAGACCCTTCCTGTCAGCCTGCCAGGCTGCCTTTAGTGGGAGATTTGTTTCTCTCTGTCACTTTGTGCATTCTGTAGCACTAAATTTGTTTAGAGTAATTTTTTTTATTGGTGTTGGAGGTGGTTGGAGTCAGAGCTGAAGCAGGTTCCTGTTTTTACTCTGCCATCTTGGCTCTGCCCCCCTCCTTTCTTATATTTTGAAAAAAATCCTTCTTTTCAAAAGATGCCTTTTCTGGGAGAGGAAAGAGGAAGATACAAGGGAATCTAAGTGATCTAAGAACAAAAGGTATCAATAAAACCTTAAGAAAAAGCATTTTAAAGCACTTATGTGCAAAGTACTGTGCCAAGAATTGGGGATTGGATGGAAATAGCAAGGCAATCCCTGCTCTCAAGGAGGTCACGTCTTAATTAGAATATAACACATAGAGGTCTTAGAGGTCAGATAGAAAATGCCGATTGGCCCCTGTGGTGTACGTGCAAAACAGATTGTAACAGGTTATCTTTAGTGCTGTTTGTATTAATATCATATTTATATCTGACATTGAACCGTTTGACAAGGACCTTGGTGGCAAGAACTTTCTTTTGTGGGTTTTCAAAAGCCCTTATTGAAGAGATAGGGCCTACAGCATTGACAGAGGCAGTTGCCTGGTTGAATTTTCACAAGGACTTCTGTAGGGTCTGGTCTGGTTGCAGGATTGGTGATCTGGGGGGATTACTCTTCATGAAACTATTAGGATTATCAATCCACTGGCAGTTGATCAGTGTTATATGGTGGTGGGCTTTTAGTTTTTCTATAAAAGTTGCTTTCCTTAATGATGGCTATGGAGATTAGACTAGAAGCAGGAACAGTGATCTGGGGGTCTCTGGGTAGCTTGCTGTCTCCCCTGGGGTCCCAAGGAAGGTGGTGATAATTTTATCAACTTCTGACATATACTGCCTTCTGTTACTCTATCAGGATGTCTTGCTGCTTCAGCTAGATTGGTTTGACTGTTCAGATGGTGGCTCTTGGTCTGCAGCTGGTATAGTGGTGGAGGTGGTGGACCTCTTCTTCCTCCTAACATGGTAGCTATGTGGGTCAGATTAGGAGCTAGGCTGGTGGTCTCAGGTTGGAGGGAAATGCTATTCCTGGAGCTCTTGGGCTTACATGCCTGATCTGTGTACTATTTCTTTATGCCTCAGGCACATGCTTGTATTTTTCATTAGTTATATAATTGTTTCCATTTTTTTGTATAACTACTTCCTTTTAAAATCTAAACTCACTGTGGAGCCAAACCTGCATGATTGGGCTCCTCAAAATACCTTTTCTTTCTCATCTCCTGATCAGAAATTGAGTGACCTAGGTTCTAGGAACAGCTTTGCTCATATTGATCTGTAGGACTTTGCTTCTGATGTTAAGGTTTTCTGCTTTAAAATGAGAATGTTGAATTAGATCATCTCTAAGTCTCCTTTTGGTTCTGTGGTAGCTGGAGGAGGACAGCTAATGGTCAGCGGAATACATGTATTTAAAAATAGTACCCCTAATTATGTTTGTAGGCAAAGGATAAAGAGAGGAAAGCTATAAAGAACTGTAAAGAGAAAAGATCGCAGAGAAAGAGCCTAAGTAAAACAACAAGGTCCTGAAGGCAATGGCCAGGCTTGAAAGAGAAGAGGAATGCTTCTTATACAGTAGGAGAAGAACCCTGAGAATAGTATAGTGTCACAAGGTACGGAAGAGTGGGGCAGAAGGATTGGATGTCAGTGAAAAGGAGGAGGGAGGATGGAGAAATACTGGGTTTGGTAAAAAGGCAATGAATGACCTCAGAGAGATGTCATTAGAGTAGTGGTAAAGGAAGCCATATTAAAAGGGGTTAAAAGAGTGAGTCACTGGTAAGGAAGCAGAAACATTGAGTGCCTACTACTTTTTCCAGGAGTTTGGCAGCTACTGGGATTAGAAAAATTGGAAAAGAATTTGAGGATGTAGGAAGGTCAGGCATAGAGCAGGGGAAAGAGGGCAAGATTTGGAATCCATGGACCTCAGCTTGAATCCTTGCTCTGCCACTTTCTATCTGTGTGACATTGCTTCAGTCCATCTTCAGTTTCCTCATCTGTCAGGTGAAGAGATTTATTCTAGATGAATTTTAAGGTGCCTTCCACCTTAGAATTTGTAAAGATCCCATAAAGAGCTAGGAGACAAATATTTAAAAGTAAAGTGAAGGGGGGGGTGGTAATACGCATAGTGCTGCTAGTGGATAAAGTGCTGGACCTGGAGTGAGGAAGACCCTGAGTTCATATACAGGCTCAGACATTTACTAGCTATGTGACTCTGGGCAAGTCACTTAACTTCTTGTTTGCCTTACTTCACTGGAGAAGGAAATGGCAAACCACTCCAGAATCTTTGCTAAGAAAACCCACTGGATAGTATGGTTCACAGGGTCATGAAACATTGGACACAACTAAACAATAACCAAGAAATGAAGAGAGTATGAGGGAGCTTTTAAAGCAGTGGTTCTCAACCTATGGGTCACGACCCCTTTGGGGGTAGAACAACCCTTTCACAGGGGTCGCCTAAGACCATCGGAAAACATATATTTCTGATGGTCTTAGGAACCAAGACACCATACTCTTCTATCCTTCTCCAGGCAGGTCCGCTCACATGCAGATAGACCCTATAATACAAGTATTAAAGGGTCATGGCGTTAGGAAGGTTGAGAACCACTGCTTTAAAGAGATAGTCCCTTTAAAAGTTATAAAATTAAAATGCATCCAGCACTTAACCAAATTGCACAGATTTAGTCATGTGTATTCTAGATCAAACCTGTCCTTTCATTCATACTTTAGGTTGTTCTAAAATTCTTTCCAAATTGTTGGTAGTTTTCTGACCTGAAATAAAATTCACATTTCAGTTGTAATAGGAGTATTAGATGATGCCATTCTCTTCTAACTTTAAGTATTCAAAATGACACAAAAATTTAGTTTGGCGTATTGCCTTTTAGATTGTAATTTGGGGCATCCTAACTAGATAAGCTATTATTTCAGACTTTTTAGCTTCTTCTCAGGTCTCTTACATTTGATATGTTCCCTACATTTCTATTGATAAAATATTTTTATTGTAAGGTAAATTCCAATTTATATCACCCTACTGCATCTGAAGGTGTTTTTTTTTTAATATCATTTTTTTCGTCTTTGCTGGGATGTCCCCCAGTGTTAGTGAGTTTAGTATCATCATCTTTTACTGTCATGATCTCATATATGTGTGTATATGTATCTGTAATTATATATCTATATCTTCTTGTTTTTCATTTGAATTGTTAATGTTCAGCAAAATACAATTTTTTTTGCATTGTTGCAGATAGAAATTGCTTGTTTTTCCCAAGTTATTTGGGTCCTGCAGTGAGAAGTACATTTTCTTTCCTTGCAATGTGCAGGGTTATCCTGAACTAATAGTTTCTTGTTTCATGAGCTATAGCTTCAGGATAAGCAATTGGCAACCATTTCTCTCAGTCGTTTGTTGCTAAACTGAATGGCTTTCAATTTTTGTCTTGTCTTGTTTTCAACCTTTGGTTTCTGACACACCTAGAAAAGGTATGATGTAAGTAACAAAAACTCTCTTCACCTTATACATGTTACTGACCTTCAGAGCTGCTCCTCCCCCCCTTTTTTTTCCTCATTTTGGTGCTTAGACTATATTACACAGTCAGGCTAAGTTTCAGGAGGCTCTTGAAATGGATCCTGGAAACTGCACCTGTCTGCCAAGTCATTTGGTCTGCTAGCAAAGAGAAGGCTTGGCACTTGACATTCCTTTGCCACAGTTGTGCTGTAGGAATGCAGCTTGACTGGCTGAAGGCTGTTCAGCAGATTTGAATGGGGTATGTGAGTATTGTGTTAGGGTGTGCCCTTGAGGAAATATGGGAAGGGAAGGGAGAGTTTTTCTTCTCTATGCCAGAGACCTGGGCATGTTTTTAATGCCATATTGGCCACTAAGAAACATTTATTGAGTGCCTCTTTTGTGTTCAGAACTGTGCTTGTTGCTGTGGAAGATACAGTATAAATTGAGAGACAGGATAGCTGACATAAACTGATTGGAGAACAATAGTCTACATAATTAAGTGCTAAATTTTGAAGTACAAATTAGTAATACTGTGTACCTTTAAAGCAACTAAAATTTGTACCTGTACATCTGTGTAGGATCATAGCATCATATAGATTTAAAATTTAGAGACCAGTTACCTCAGTTTTCCCTTTAAATAACCTGGGCAAATAACTTATTTCTTCGGGTCATCTGTTACTGTTTTTCTTTTTTTGTTTTCATTATTTAGTTTCCAGAATGCCTAGAGAAGGTATGATATAAGAAATGTTTACTTTCTAACCTGTTGACTCTTTTCCTGCCACTACCCTCATTTTCTTTACTTTTACTTTGTTGCTTAGGTAGAGAGACAGAGAGAGAAAGAGAAAGAGAGAGAGAGAGAGAGAGAGAGAGAGAGAGAGAGAGAGAGAGAGTGTGTGTGTATGAGAGAGAGAGAGAGAAGAGTGAGAGAGAGAGTTTGTAAGTTTCAGGTTTTTGAAATGGACACTTGAAATTGTACCTGCCTTCCAGACAGAGATAATTTTTGGTCACAATGAAACTTAGTACTCGTATTTGTAATTTTATCATGTTTGGACAAGATCTGACTCCCAGACAGAGGTAATTTTTGGTCAAAATGAAACTTAGCGCTTGTATTTGTAATTTTGTCATGTTTGGACAAGACATTTCTTTTGGGTAAATCTTGAAAGGAAGGAAAAGATTGTGGCTATTGGGGGTGGCTAGGTGGCGCAGTGAATAGAGCACCAGCCCTGGAGTCAGGAGTACCTGAGTTCAGATCTGGCCTCAGACACTTAACACTTACTAGCCGTGTGACCTTGGGCAAGTCACTTAACCCCAATTGCCCTACCTTCCCCCCTCCAAAAAAAAAAACCAAAAAAAAAAAAGATTGTGGCTCTCTATCCCCTTCCAGAAGCCTCCTTACTTTAGAGTTTCTCTCCTTTACTCCCTCATTGGCACTTTTTTTTTCTCATTGGCATTCTTATTAGGCCAAAGATATAGTTGAACAGTAGAATCAGTTCAGTTCATTTCAACTTTTATTAAGGCTTACCATAGTAAGTGCTAGAGAAGGGTTAAATACCAGGAATAAAAAAGTAAAAGATGACAATGCTCTGTCTGCATACAGGGTATAGGAAAGTATAAAATACCTACAAATGTGAATAAAACAAGCATAAGTCCAAAGCAGAGGTCCAGACAGCAAGTTATAAGAAATAAATATTATGACTGTTCTGAGAATAACACTGCTCTTTGGTATATTTTAAAATTCTCTATTCCCATCCTTATGGAGGTCTTATTGCCTATGAAACACTTGAAATTTTTGATGCACTTTGATCAATTAACAAGACATTTTCTCTTCTTTTTTTTGTATTACATTTGTTGAAATATGGGTAGCACTTTGCAAGACTAAAATAGTGGAGACACTGTAATGATGAATGTGAAATTATTACTTTACTAAAATGATGTCTTTAGCAGTGTCTTAAAACATTTCCATTTTATTATTCCTCCTTGATTGTTTTAAATTTAAAGTTATTTTTCCCTTCATTTTTGGATATTGAGTTGACTATTTTAAAAAACTTTCCTTCAGAAAGATCTCCTGCCTTCTTTCTTTGAATCAGTCTCTCTCCTTTTAAACCTGGCTCCAAACTCACCTTCGATATGAAACTTTTCTGTGTTTCTTTTATACATACATAAAGTCACACTCTATGTTGTATCCATTGCTAAAGCCCTACCCTAAAGATCCTTCTCATGGCCTGGAGGTTTCAAAGGCTATTATAACATATACAAGTTCAAAACAATTCCTCATCAGATGATGAGGCTTCAGTATGAGCCAGCCTGTGTGTCATCTGAGAGTCAGTCTCGATTGTTTGGAGAGGTTTATCACCAGAAGGTTATTTGGCTGAAGGAATGTCAGCAACAGCAACTAGCAAAAATAGTGATCTAAGACCTAGAGAATGGCTGTGTGTGTCAGTGCAGGGGAGTTTCTACACTGATGAAGTCACAGTTCTTTAGTACTTGAAGTGTGTATTTTCAAAGAAATTTCATTGGTATGGGTATTCCACCATTGCAAGTTGTCTTTTTTATTCTAGGTGGTTCTTGTGCAAAAATGTATGTTTTTCCCTCTCCACAGCTGTTAGCTCTTTGTATCTTGGAACTGTAG
Organism: Pseudochirops cupreus; assembly: GCA_028627135.1. NCBI lineage: Eukaryota > Metazoa > Chordata > Mammalia > Diprotodontia > Pseudocheiridae > Pseudochirops > Pseudochirops cupreus. The sequence goes on from CM053582.1 coordinate 535,675,784, forward strand.
GAGTGGTAGGACAGGGCTTGCAGAAGCTACTTTTTGTTCTTCACAATACTGTTTATCATACAGATTTCTAAAATTTCATAATGGCCTTAGGTGCTTCCTTTTCATGGTTGACTTTTGACAAAAGATGCTTGATTCCCTCCTGAACATGAGCCCTGTCACTTGATGTTAAAGGGTTTGGGTCCTTAATCTTTGCTGTCTCCCTGGCACAGCATAGAGGAGACTTGCTTTTGACGGACTGGGAAGGATAGTCATATGCCTGCGATATTTCCCATATGTGTGATGGCTTTGTTTAGAACAAATTTCAGACTGATGATGGCTTGTCCTTCCCAGCCTCTAGATGAGTTTTCATAATTATATCTGTAACCTATGTGTATTATAATAGAATGCATTTACTTAGTGTAAAGTCAATGTCAGAGAGCTGTCAGAAACTAGATCAATTTTGCTTGATCCTGAAAAGTTATATATTTGTTTTGGCTTCTTTTGAAATCAACTTCTGTCTCTACCCTTTTGAAACAAATTTCAGAGAAGTTTCCCAGGACTTAACGTCCCACACCTTTTTTTCCTTCTTCTTATTTGATTGTATGTGGGGTTTTTTTTCTTTTTTTTTTTATGTCAGGTTTTAAGTTTGTAGTGAAAGGTGAGGCAACATTGGTCTTGGCAGAACATAGCTAAGCCAGCAGAGTCATTAAGTGATGTAAGCTTTTATTTTTTTTTTCCTTTCTAAAGCACTCTGGCAGGGCTGGCTATTCCAGTCACAGAAGAAAAGAGGAGACAGAGCTTTCTGGTGTTCTGGATGGGTGACTAGAAGAATTTTTGGCAAAGTGAAAACAAAGCACAATGCGCATCTCCTTCCAGGGTTGTTGTGGAATCTTTTTGCCCTTCTCTCGGAGTTGGAGTTGTTCTTTTCAAGCCACTAGATGATGGAACAGGTCAATTATAGCCCCAGACAGCTTCATTTTACTCCTTTTTGTCTCCCTTTTCCCAGTTGGATTTTTGTCTTCAGTCTCAAGAAAAATGTCCCTTACTGATCCTGGATGTTCCTGGAATTGAGGATTACAGTTTTTCACAAGGGTTTTGTGGAGTTGCTGCCACTTTAGTGAAAGTACTGAAAAGAATAACTTGCAGATGAACATGGATCCCCACTGTTTGAATCCCTCCTGTTTGGATGTTAGAATCTTGCTACTTTTGGGAGCAGTTGAATGACAGTTCTTTCATCTGAACTCGGAGGAATACTTTGGCCCATTGTGGGGACGTACCAGCTCAAACTTTTGCTACAGAAATTAACTGCTTGGCACCTTCATTTCTGTTGAACACTTACTCCTCAAGTAGATAAAGACCCTCTCTGTGTTTGGGACTAAATGTGAACAATGTCTTGGAAAAGGAATTATTTTTCTGTAGGACGGGGAAGTGTTCAAGGAATGTTTGCCCCACGAAGTACAACTTCCATAGCTCCTAGTAAAGGTCTCAGCAATGAGCCTGGACAAAATAGCTGCTTCCTCAATAGTGCCCTGCAGGTAAGAAGTCTTCAAATGTTTTTTTTCTTCTGTTATACTCTGATTTCAAATTGCTCCTGTTGTATTTCTGTTAATTCATATAAATTTAGAACTGTGAGGATTTCTGTGTATCTCAGAAGCCACAGTCCTTATTTGTTTAATTTTCTCTCTGATCCTAGGCAAGTCCCTTCACTTACCTGGGCCTCAGTCATCTAATTGATATAATGAGAATAATAACACTTTCCATGTGTGAAAGGGACTTTGGGATGGGGGCCCGAAGATCTCTTAAAATTCCTTTGTAGCATTAAGAGCTACAATTTTGATTTTTTAGTTTAGCTCTCTGACTAAGAAAAAAATCTGTCAACACATTCTGATACATTTTTCTTAAAAGCAAAACAGTCTCATATTTTCTTCACTTGAAATAAAGTTCTGTTATTAACAAATTTGCCTTTCTTTTCTAGAAGTAAAAAATCTTTCCAGTCAAGTCAAAGATTTTTTTAATGAATTGTAGCAGCCTTATGATATTTATGCTGTTAGTATATACAGCTTTTATTATGTTGAGTTCCATCCTTTTCCTCTCTATCATAGCATTCTTTCCTGTGTTGGCTCAAAAACAACATCTGGTCAAACGTGCCTGAACATTGCTGTTTGAAAGTGAATTCTCTAGTGGTGATTATCCACCCCCAGATTATTCTTTTTGGGTACTCCTTGCCACCCCCACCTTTCCTGGGACTATCATGTGTTAAGATTGCTCTGGCTGAGGAGACCATCGGGTTTTAGGGTCACCCTGCCTCCCCCAACAAGAAACCTAGCAGCTGTTTTTTACCTCACAATTCTTTTCATTTGTACAAAATGAAAAGACCAGAATGAAACTTATTCTGTTCACCTTGAAAATTAATGCCCCATTCACTAATGCCTCAGCAATTAAACAAGCAAAATACTGTGAGGAAAAGAAAAGTAGCATGTTATGGTAGAAAAAGCACTGGCCAGGGAGTTAAAAGTACCGGAGTGCTAGCCCCAGTGTGCTGCCTGGAGCCGGTCTTCTGGTCTCTCAGGACCTTCTCTTCCTCATATGTTAAACAAGGTGGTAGGATTACAATAACTTTTGCAGTTCCTTCCACTTCTCTTGTTTTATGAAGTCACTGACACTTTGTAAAGTATCTACATTGCTCAAGTTCATAGATAGAAAAGAAACATTTTAAGACCCCTGAGGGGTAAACCTAGACAGATTCTTACTTTAAGCACTTTGATGAATCTCACATTCTGTGGGAGGCTTTTCCAGGTCCTCTAGCTGCTAATGCCTTTTCCTCTTAGAGTCTCTCATATCTGCACTGTATGGATCTTGTGTGTGCCTATTTATTTACATCTTATCTCCCCCATTAGATTGTGAGCTCCTTGAGGGCAGAGACTCTTTTGCCTTTGTTTGTGTCCCTGCCATTTAGCACACTGCCTCTCAGAGTAAAGACTTAATATTTTTTTGACTGAACAAGGCCCATTGGGTACATTTCAGATGAGATTTGAGAGTGTCCAAATGGATCTTTTCGAGTATCTGACCCTGTATGGTTATAAGCCCTAAAGTAGGCAGTATGGTCACTTGAAGTAAGTTCTTGTATTTACCTCTATTTCTAAGCTGTAGGCCTATGTAAGTAATTAATTTAGCCTCTTTAAATTTTCCTTACAATCTCAGGTAAAGTGATATTTGTGACTTCCTGTCTTAAGAATAACAATATTTTGCAGTTTATACAGATGGCAGGGCTGTATGCCTTATTCTTAAAGAAGAATACACTGAAGAATTGGGGCAAGAGTCTTTCCTAACTGATCTCTGTGGTATAGTGTGTATTAGACTGAGAGCTGTCTTTTGAATCAAGCCTCTGAGGTCCAGTCCTGCCCCAGAACATTCTGTTCTGTGATTTGCCCTGGGCACATCCCTTCCCTTCTCCAGTGACCCAGGCAGCTCTCAAAACTATAAACTGCAGAGGAGGTAGAAGTCCCTTGGTAGAAGGAGTTTCCTCACTTGGAGTTGTTGTTTTGTTTTTTTTTACAACAGTTCCAATTTTTAAAAAGTTAAAAAACACTTAAAATTTTACAGATTGAAACTTATTATTTGTATCATTTACTATTTTTGATTTGTAACAAGAAAAGTAGTATATTAATTCCCATTGTGAAGCATCATTGGCTTTGGTGTATTTCAGCATTTCAAGTTTCAAAGAACTTGTGTCTTCTGAACAGTTGCCATAAGAGAAACTATAGCAGTTATACTTTCCTTGAAAACTCAAGAATCCTTTCTGCCTTTTAGTGCTACCTAATGTTGCTACATACCCTCTCTGTAGGGGAAGGCTTCTGAGATACTGCTTTCTAGGGATTTCAACCCATGTTTTCTACATGCTTTAGAAAATAGTATGATCTCTCAAGTTTCTCTCCTTTCTGTAGCCACAGAGTTTACTAAAAGGTAAGAAAACAAAAATTGGTAGCCCTAATACAAAACTCATTCCATATTAGATTCTGAATGGTAGTGGTCTATACTCTTTCAAATGTAGCCCATCATATTGAGCTCATGAGATCATTTTTAAAAACTGTTTATACCTGCTGCACCTTTCAGCATAGTAAACCTTTACAGCCCAAATTTCCTTCCTTAAATTTAATTTTTAGACCATCATGACCATGTTTTTTTTCTTTTTAAACATGATATTGTTTCTCTGTTTCTATGTGCCTTTCTTGCTAATTTTCCTGTCTCTTTTGATATCTATCTGATGTACTAGCTTGAATATCTTCTACTTTTACCCCCTTACCAAAGCGACTTCTCCATTATGATATATATTGGTTTTATTCTTTATAGGATAGAGTATTAAGCTACAGGCATTGTTGTGCAGAATGATGAAATGCTTTCCCACTTTCATCAGGTTCTATGGCATTTGGACATCTTCCGTCGCAGCTTTAGACAACTCACTACACACAAGTGCATGGGAGACTCCTGCATCTTTTGCGCTCTCAAAGTAAGTGTGTGAATTGCTCCTGTTGCATTTCACCAGTAACACATTCCTAATGTTTTAATTTGCAGTCTGGTTAATTTGAGAGCTGCTCCAACTAATTCCACCATTAGCTGCTCCCAAGTTGTTTAACCTTGGTTTTAATAGTTGGGTTTTCTGAGCCTCTTTTGCGTCTGCCCAAGTTTTAGTGCATTGCTGGGGCCTCTTTAATTGAAATATTATATTTGTTGTTTGGCTAGCTACATATTTTCTTTTTACTAATATAAGAACGTTTAAGTATCTTATAATGAGACACACAACTGATGAGTTTTTGCTAAAGTAGAATTTTGCAGTATTTTCTGTTCCTACTGGAGGAGTTGCTGGTACTGATGTTTGATGTTTTTTCATTATCATAGATATTAAATTTTAAGTATTGTTGTTGTCCTTTTTGTATTACTTGATGCTAAATTTGACATTCATTTCTGAATTTCAAGAAACCTAGTTATTTATTTAGATGTCAGAGAAAACAAAAATAGGCTGGAGGAAGGGAATACAGAGAACTTAATCCTAGGGAAAAGAATTACAGTTTTCTGCTATTGTGAAAGTTAGAGGGTTTCCCAAATGAGAAGTCTGTTACTGAAGCATTCGCAAGGCTTGGGAGTGATGACAGAGAAGGGGGCGCTGAAAAGAGAAAGTGGTTGCCTTCCTCTTGGTTCACCAGCCCATATTGGCCTGGTGGCTTCCCTGAGTTCTGTTCATGCAGCTGCAAGGTGGAATGGTTGTGGTGGATAAGACTTCCTGGATTCTGACATGAGTTTGCCAAAAGCCCTTTTCAGTTTCGTAAAGCATTCAAAGTTACTGGTGCACCTGGATGAAACCAGTTTGTGTCACTGTGATTAATATTTTCCATTTTGGACAAAGAATTGTTATATCCTGGCCAAAAAAAAACTACACAAGACACCTGGGAACATCTTGAGGATGTAAGGAAACGAGAAGAATTTCCCTACAATGTTGACTTTTTTTTTAGTTGCGAGTGATTCCAAATCCATCTCTCTCCACACCCACACGTGTTCATGCATTAGGTTCAAATGAAGGTTGCAGATGCCAGATTTCTTTAGAGCTGTGTCTGGAAATCATGGCAGCTGACACTCTTGAGTTTATAAGTATGAAGTCAGAGCTGCTAAGTTTCTTCTAGGAGCATTCCTTAGAGACATTTCATTTGAATATCTCACTTTACTAACTCTTGGTTAAGAAATGTAATTTCCCTCAATCCTTTGTTTATAAATCCTTATGACTTTAAAAAGAATTAATTATGGCACAAATTGGAGTAGAAATAATGAATCAATTGGACTTTTTCTGCATGAAAGCGGTAGAATTAAGCCACAGGTAGATTGTATCTCTCTGGATCATGCTTTCCTGTATAAGTCAAGCCAAAACAACAAATTACTAAAGCGCTAAGTTTCTTCTAGTTGAGTGCCTTCAGCTTTGTAGATAAATGCCATTAGGGCTGGTTTATACAGAGCTTCTGGATTCTAGCAAAATATCTACTGCATCAACCTCTTCTTACCAGAGGGAAGCCTGGACCTTACCATGAAAAGTAATAAAAGAGCCTTGTTAGGGAAATTTAAAGACGGGGATATCCCTGAATCTAAGGGCCATGTTGAACAAGAAACTTAGCTCTGCTGGAAAAGACTGGTGAGCTTGTATACATTTTCTGTGATGCCTCTTAGAAGCCAGGATGTCTCTAAACTCAGTACCAGTTTCTCTCTCTCTTCTCTCCCCTCCACTTTTCATTTCCTGATCATGTGAAACTCTTAAATTTATACTTTCCATTTTAGCCCAACTACCATTCTTACTCTGTGCACACACCTTGCCTGGAATGCCCACACTCTTCTGCCAAACCACACACCTCCTCTACTTCTAAATAGCGCTTACGACTAATTCACCTCATCAAGTTTTCCATACTAGCACTCCTCATTATAGTGCCTACCCTTATATATTTAAAAAAAAACAAAACAAAACCCACTGCTGTGTTATTGGTTTCTTGGGAAGAGGTACCTTATTTTGTTTTGTTTCCTCCATAGTGCCTAATATATTTCTTGAAATGCAGTAAACACAACATATAATTGTTGAATGAATAGACAAATACTATATGTAATTGTTATGAAATATATGTTATATTTTTGTTCCTTTCTGGCCAGATGTAGACAAACATACATGCACATGCACCTACACTTAAGCTTTTCTTATTTGCTTCCTTAGATTTTCTAAAATTCCTTGCAAGCTGATATCTTATTTTCTTTCCCATAATTTCTTTCTCATAAAGGTATGGCGTTAGTAGGCAGAATTGACCATAGAGTGAAACTATGTATATCAATCCCAGTTTTTAATGGAAGATGCATTGTGGTCATGGTCTACTCAATATGGCCTCTTTTGTCTTTTCAGGGCTTTGTCTTGAGTTTGACATAGTGATTTTTTTCCATTGAATTAATGAAATAATGAAACTCTAAATTCCATTTTGTTAATTAAATTTAGCAAATCTTTATTAGTGATTTTTCTATTGTGTGTTAGTCTTCAAAGAATGTTTGCTGAATATGTCAATTCTTTAACAATGAAATTCTGTATATTTGGAAGTATCTATATAATTATTTGTATAGTGAGTGCTTACTAAGTATTACTGAGAAATTTTTAAAGAAGGTGCAGTCAGCTACAAATGACCTGTACAGAAAGATGCTGTTCACCTCGAGAGAAAGAACAGATAAATAGAAGTATGCATAGTATGGTTTTACATATATATGTATATGTTTATATATGTGTTTCTACGTGTGTATCTGTGTCAAATGGTGGCTTTCTCAAGTGTTGCATGGGGAAGGAGGGAAGGAGACAGTTCAGAACTTAAAATGCAGCAAAAATAAATAAATAAATAAATAAATGAAGATGTTGGAGAACTGATTACTCTCCCCTAAAGTTCCATTCTGATGTCTTATCACAGAACGGAGGTGACCCTAGGCTTTCAAGGACTCTTTTAGAAGAGCACTACCAGAGCTATGCCTTGTCGAGTTTGAAAGGCTTTGAGTGTTGGCCCAGTGATACACCAGCTAGCTTTCCTCTGAGGACCAGCCTAGCTAAGTATGTGAGCCAACAACAAGGCTATTTTGGCCTGAAGTGAAGGGGAGGGTTATGTAAGAAGCCTGGAAAACAGGCTATAGCCAGAGTGTGAACCATTTTGAGTGCTTTCTGGAGGAGTTTGTATTTGTATCTGACTCTAGAGGCAATAGGGGGCCACTAGAGCTTTGTGAGCAGAGAGTGGCATGGTCATAACTATGCTTTAGCAACGTTGCTTTGGCTGCACTGTGGAGTAAGGATAGGAGTAGGGAGAGACCCAGGGTAAACTATTGCAGTAGTCTAGGTCAGCACACACTAAGTTGTGGAGTGCTGCTGAGAGTGGAAAGAAGAGAGATGCAAGAGATGTGAAACAGCTTTCCCTTGTTTAAAGGCACACTTAATGGGATACTCATTTTTGGCTTTCATCAGATAGTTTCTATCAGATATTCATGTGCATTTTTCCTTCCTTTGGGCCCCTATATATACATCTTTGAATTGACAATTAGAAGAGGTCTTCACCTTACTCCTTTTCTGTCCAAAACCTCCATTTTGCTGCATGAGGTCTTTTTCCATATTTCTTTTTAACTTTTACTGTTGCATGCCTGTAGCACAGAGCTCTTACATATTATTCATCTTGAAAATCTGCTGTTTTCTCTGCCATAGTGCATGACTTGACTTTGGTGTTCGCTTATTTATTTATCTCGGTTCAGAGGAGGAAATCCGTCCTCTGTACTTAGTATGCCACAATGAATTTGTTCTCCTTCCAGGGATTGTACTGGAGCCTTTGCAGTGCCAGGATGTAAGACAGAGTGGTTTTTGTTAAAGGCAAAAAAGAATGTGGCATTGATTGATTCAATTCAGCTAGTCTCCCTAATTAGTGATTGTGTGTGTGTGTGTGTGTGTGTGTGTGTGTGTGTGTGTGTGAATATCAGTTTAAGGTAACAAAGGCAGGAAAAATGTACACTCTTGGACAAAGTGGTGTTCATTAATAATGCTAACCTATGACTAAAAAGCTTTTAGACTATTCTAATGAGAAAGGAAAACTTGTGGTGGCTCTGATGTCTTGTGAATTTGAGGAATACGTTGTTTAACAAGTATTTGTTCAGTACATGTTATGTCACCAGCACTGGCTAAGATGCTTTGCTACCATGAACAAGTGAGGAAGAGAAGTAATAGGAAACAGTATGATTCTAAAGTAGTATAGAAAGTTATTATCACTTGGTAATAATTAAATGTTTCATCTGTATAGATGAGTAGCATTGGAAGGAACCTCAGAGATTACCCCAGCTCCAGATGGGACTACCTTCATATTATCCAGGAACCCTACCTAATAGTTCCCAAGAAATGATTCTGTACTTTCCCATATTAACTTGGTCTATTGCTAAGCAACCCTTAGAGTCAGGAAGTTTATTCTTACATTTAACCTAAACACTTCCTACTTCCTCTGACTTGGTGATCTGTATAGATGAACATGTGGTCTTCACAATTCTTTGTAGCCTTGAAAACTTATTCATTTGCTCATCTTTTTAAATATAAACTCATTTAACCATTCATCATTGTTATTTTCTAATCTTTCAGTGAGGGGCAGCTAAGTGGTGTGGTAGAGTGCCGGGGCCTGGAATCGAGAGTTCAGGTCCAGGCTCAGACACTTACTAACTGTGTGACCCTGGGCAAGTCATTTAACCCTGTTTGCCTCAGATCTTCATCTGTAGACTGAGCTGGAGAAGTAATTGGTAAACAACTTCAGTGTCTTTGCCAAGAAAACCCCAAATGGGATCATGAAGAGTCAGACACGACTGAAACCAGTGAGCAACGATATTACTGTTTGAAAGGCCCTGTGTTAAGGGCTTCAAGTAGAAAGAAAAACAGTCTCTGCCACCATACTAGTGGGGGAAACAAAATATAAATAAATAGGTACTTACAGGATATATACAGTAATAATAATGATGATTATAACAGTCAGCATTTATATAGCACTTTAAGGTTTGCAAAGCATTTTCCCACATTCTCTAGTTTGACACTCACACTAACCACCCTTCGAGGTAGGTGTTATTTGGGGCCGCTGGGTGGCATAGTGAACAGATCGCTGGCCCTGGAGTCAGGAGGACCTGAGTTCAAATGTGACCTCAGACACTTAACACTTACTAAACCGTGTGACCTTGGGCAAGTCACTTAACCCCAATTGTCCTGTATTCCCCCCCTCCAAAAAAAAAAAAAGCAAAAGAGGTAGGTGTTATTCTCATCATCATTCTACAGAAGAAAATGCTGCTAAGAACGGTTCACTTGCTCAAGGTCACACATAGAATATGTCTGAATACATATAAGACATGGTCTATAGAGGAAACTGATACGGACAAGATGAAAATCAAATTAATAAGGAAAGAGGTAGTGCTTGGAGGTTTGCAAAGCCCTTTACATGCAGTGTCTTAGTGGATGCTTACAACAACCCTGTGAGGTAGAAACTATTATGATCCCTATCATACTCATGAGGAAACAGGCTGAAAGAAGTTGTGATTTGCCCAGAGTCACAGAGTGTCTAAGGCAGGATTCAAACTTAGGGCTTTGTGCCTCCAGGTCCAGCACCCTATCCGATATTCTGTCTAGCTGCATACAGAGGAGAGCATGCAGGTGGATGCTTGGACCTGAAAATACCTCCTGCAGAAGAGAGCATTGGAGCTGAGTTTTCCAGGAAGCTGTGGGTGCAAAGAAGCAAAGATGAGGAAGGAAAACATTCTAGGTTGTTAGAAGCCATTTTGAATATGATTGTCTTGAGAACTCAAATGATTTCTTACCAGTCCATGGGAAATGGAAGTTGTGTTGTTTTTGCTTTGAGCTAGATAGGCTATGCCTAGAATATTGCATGCTGTTCTGGGCACTATATTTGAAAAAGAATATTGACAGATTAAAAAGTGTCCAGAGGATGATGGACTAGTATGTTAAAAGCTGGGAAAGTGTCCTGTGACATGGATTTTAAAGTGTTTTATGTGCAGCTAGGTGGCTCAGTGGATAGAGTGCCAGGCCTGGGGTCAACAAGACAAAATCTGGGCTTAGACACTTACTAGCTGTGTGACCCTGGGTAAGTCACTTAACCCTGCCTGCCTCAGTTCCTCATCTGTAAAATGAGCTGGAGAAGGAAATGGCAAACCACTCCAGTATCTTTGCCAAGGAAACCTCAAATGGGGTCATGAAGAATTGGATATGACTTAAACAACAACAGAAATCTTTTAGTGGTTTTAATAGTCTCCCTTGTGTGAATTCATTCACAGGATCATAGATTTAGAGTTAGTTGGAAGGGGCCTTTATAGGGAAGTTAGTTTAGCTTTTCTCCCAGCCCGCCATCCCATTTTACTGGTGAAGAAATGGAGGCCCAGTGTCATTTGTAAGCAAGTAAGTCATTTGCCCAAAGTCACACATATAATTAGTGGCAGGCCCAATATTTGAACACCATGTCCTCCAACATTCCTTTAATCCCTCTTAGAGTTCAGGTTTTTTTAGCATTGTGTATTATTATAATCTACACATGTTCAAAGGAATCCTGCCTGCTGGCAGGCAGACATTTAATGTCTCTTTCCCTCTAGTCATTTAGCTATCAAATACCTTTGAAGTCCTTATTATATATATACTAAGCACTGAAAATACAAAGAGGCAAAAACAGTTGCTCACCCTCAAGGAGCTCTCATTCTAATGGGAGAAACACTGTTCAGGTAATTACGTACAAGATGGATACAGTGTAAATGGAAGGGGCAGGGGCTAGAGAATGATGGACCAGGAATGACCTCTGGTGGGAGGGAGGGGAAATTTGAGTTTAGCTTGAAGGAGGCCGGGCAAACCAGGAGTCCAAGATGAGTGATGAGCACATTCCCAGCATGGGGGCAGCCAGTGATGAAACACGAAGGCAAGAGATGGACCATTTTGTGAGTGACAGTACAAATAAACCGTTGTAGCAGCAGAGTGTAAAAGGGGAATGAGAACGGCACTGATTTCCCCAGATTGTTTGGAAGATCAAATGAAATCATCTTTGTAAAGTACTTTGCAAACTTTAAATGATCATATAACTACCAACTATCGTTATTATTATTTGCTTGCTGCTTGTGAGCTCTTAAGAGTGTCAAAGATATGACAGTCTATACACTTTCTTCCCACTTGTGAATTAGTAATTTGCTTGTGTTCATGCATAAACACAATATTGCTTCATTGTTCTCCCATCAAAAACCGTACCAGTTTTCCCACTGCTTAGGAGGGGTCCTGTGGGTTTCTTTGAGAATGGGACAATTCTGTTTTAATGCTTGATTAAGAAAGAATCTTTTGTGTGTAAGGCAAATGTATGTACTAATGTACTTCTGGGTGTTGAGGCTGCACAGATGAAAAAAGACAACCTGCCCTGCCCTGAAGGTGCTGACAATAGAATAGGGGATAACGTACATAGAAATAAAGAACTATCCTAGCAAAGTGGTGTATGCTAAGTGTAAAGCTGAGATCTAGACGAAATGCAATGAACAGTCTGAAGAAGGAGAGGCCACTTTAGATCATCAAGGAGTGAGATAGGTAATCTGAGGTCTTTGACCCTACCACTAAGTTAAAGGAATCAGAGAGAAAAACTCTAAACTGAGGTGAAGGACATTGAATTTAGGAAGATTTGATGCTGTTGTCTGAAGAGAGCTGGGATATGGACTCTTAGACAGTGTAAGAGTGCCATGATCTCCAGGAAGTCGCCTCAGAGGTGGCCGTAAAGGTAGAGAACAAGATTTTTGCTGTGATATATCATTGAAGTCTGGAAATGGGGAAAAAGCCTGAAGCCAAGCTTTGTTCCCTTTATTGGTTTTTTTTTATTTTTCTCTTTGTCATGAATAAACTTCAGAAACATGAACAGCTCAGTATGCAAAAAAAAAAGAAAAGAAAAAAGTTCACATGAAACTGTTAACTTTTATGACATAGCTTTTTTTAAAAAATATATTTTAAGTATAACATAGTGATAGACCTAAATGGCTGCCAAAGAGAGAGGTCCATTTGTGGTGAACAAATGAGGTTGACAGATTGCTTTCCTCATTACCTCAGCAAGTGATATTATACCCATTTTATAGATGAGGAAACTAAGAAAGCAGCAACATCAAATGGTTGCACAGCTAGTAAATATCAGAACTCGGATTCCCACCCAACTCTCTTGATTCTAAGTTCAGTGTTCTTTTTACTACACCATGCTGTTTCTTCAGTAGACAACCAAATACCTGCTGGGAGAGGGTTGGGTATGATTAACCATCTGATGCTCAAAGAAACCGGCAGCAGTATCCTTTCCCATTACATAAGTGGTTGGGTGACCCACCAGATATTGCTGTCTGCCTCTGTAATTTCACCAGTTCCTGCTTTTCCATTTATGCATGTAGATTTTGTCCTTTACTCATTAAAAAAAAAATTTTTTTTTGCTTTTTGGAGGGCAGTTGGGGTCAAGTGACTTGCCCAAAGTCACACAGCTAGTTTTTTTTGTGTTAAGTGTCTGAGGTTGGATTTGAACTCAGGTCCTCCTGACTCCAGGGCCATGCTCAATTCACTGCGCCACCTAGCCGCCCCTGTCCTTTACTCATGACCTCACTGTCTTGCTGGTGGAAGGGCAGGAAGAAGATACTTCTTCAGTCTTTGTGCTGGCTGTTTCCATGCCTTCTTCTCCTCCTCCAAGTCTGGGATCCTTTACCACCTTGTTTCTACCCACAGGCTTCCTCTAAGACTCAGTACAGCTGAGATTTCAGCTTCTGCAAGAGTTCTTTCCAGGTCATTCCACCCCCCCCACACCCACCCCATCCCTGCCCTATCAGATCACCTTCCATCCATTTGCATATATCTCATAGGTATCTATTATTTTACACATTGTCTTTCCTTATTAGAATATGAACTCCTTGAAGTCAGAAACTGGTTTTGCATTTCTATCGCCAGTTCTTAGTATAGTGCATGGCTCATGAGGATCTAATAGATACTTGTTGACTGAATGATAAAAACTTGTCTTTACAAAGATGTGAGATTGAGTTGGGAAAGATGAGTGGCAGAAAAGAGGACCTAAGAGCACTCCCTTCGTGTCCTAGAGCTGGTAGATGACTTCTGCCAATGCTACCCAACAGAGCAGAAGCCTCTGAGGTGGGGGATGGGGAGACAGTACTTCTTTCTATTCAGTTCTCATATACAACAATGGAGGGTGGTGACTGGTTAGCTGGGAATATCTCCTCTGAAAGACCTAAAAAAGACAAAAGGCTGGGCCCTGCCACTCCTGGCCTGCTGGATGTGGCCCGTCTAGATACCTCGTTTATCTAGATACTCTGTCACTTTGTTGGTACTGAAACCTAACCCTGACCTTTTATACTTCCTTAGACCTTGCTGTAATAATAATAACAACATTAGCTACCATTTACTTGGCACTTTTAAGGTTTATTAGAGTGCTTTACAAGTATTATCTCATATGATCCTCCCAGTAGCCTTAGGAGGTAAATGCTATTATTATCCCCAGACGAGGAGACAGATAGACAGTAGTGGTTAAGTGACTTGCTCAGGATCACACAGCTAGTGTCTGAGGCTAGATTTGAACTCAGGTCTTCCTGAGTCCAGGTCTGGCACTCCCCAGTGATTTACTGGTCTTGATACTATATTCTGCCTTAGGTATAGCCTCTGTTCCTTTTAGCTCCTTGACTTGTCTGCCTTGGTTGTTCTCAATTGTAGTGTGTTCATTGATCCCAAACTGGTAGCTACTCTAAAAGCCCATCTCTAAGGCACTGTCTCTTGATGCCATCATGGTAGTGAATCCTAGAATACCACAATCACGTAATCAAAGTTACAAGTAACTCAGAGAGCATTGGAATGATGTATGAGGGTAGTAATAATCATGATATTGATGATAACTGATATTTATATAATGTTTTAATGTTTGCAAAATATTTTACATATATTTTCTCATTTAAACCTCAGAATAACCCTTGACTGTGGTTTCTTTGGTGGGCTTAAGTAGGTTGCAGCATTTTACCAGTAATACCCTGTGCTTGAAACCTGTGATACCAGATGTCATTGAGAGTGTGTGTGACTGAACTAGATGGATCAGTGGCTAGAGCATTGGGCCTGGAGTCAGGAGGACCTGAATTCAAATTTGGCCTCAGGCACTTACTAGCTGTGTGATCCTGGGCAAGTCACTTATAACCTGTTTGCCTTAATCCACTGTAGAAAGAAATGGCAAACCACTCTGGTATCTTTGCCAAGAAAATCCCATGGACAATGTTAGTGTGTACTGGGTCACGAAGAGTTGGGCATTACTGAATGACTGAACAACAATTGACCGCTGAAGGACATGGGCTGGCTATGTAGTGATAATGAGAAACAGGGTGGACAGGCCAGATGCTGTGGTGGAACTCTGAGGGAATAAAATAACCACCAACATGGCCTAGAGACCATTAGGCATCAATGAAGGACTAATGGAAAGAGAAGGACCTTAGTGGGAGGAATACTACAGCCCGTGAAATCAGAGCTCCATCCACGTATTTCCTTCCACAGCCAACATAGTTCTTTGAACACAGTGCTTAATAAATGTTCATTGAATAAATGGATGGGTTTTGGAAAGTGGCAAAGTAAGTTCCATTTTATAGGGAGAAGATATGGAAGCGAGGCTGTCGCCTCCAAGCCCCTGAAATACTACTGTCAGTGTGTGTGTATACAGTATACAGAAATAGATCTATAGATGTGATATAGATCTGTCAATCTATGCAAAGTAACTGTGAGAGTAATAACTGTGAGAGGTTAGAAAATGCCTTATTATGTAGGCAGTAACACTTGAATCAACCCTCAGAGGAATCTGTGGTTTGTAAGACATACAGAAGAGGAGAGATTCTAAGCATGGTAGTCTCTCTCTCTATAAAGACACAGATATGGGAAATGGGAGGTCATGTATGGGAACAGCAGGTAGAACATTTTGGGTGGAAAGTTGGCTAGATGAAGAAAAGTAAGATATGATAAGCCTGGAAAAGTGGGCTGGAACCAGTTCGTCAAAGACTTTAAATGCTAAACATGGGGCTATTCTATCATCTATCTCAAATTTACCCTTTTTTGATTAGTATCACCCTTATCAGAGTGTTGACTTATAGCCTTTTCTCCTTTCTAGAGGACTGAATTTCTGAGACAGATGACATCAGTTTTAGTCACCATGTTTTCAAAGATGAAGATTTAAGATAAAGGGGTTAGGAGAGGAGCTTAAATGGTGAAAAGTTTGGAAAAGCACAGATTAAGGAGAGGATGAAGAATTAAAATTTGCTCTGTTAGGCTTGAGGAAGGGAAGTCTGAAGAGTTGAGTGCCTGGGAAAGCTTGCAGTACATAATATTTGTGCAAGAAATTATTAAAGAGATATGCCCAGAGTGAAGTCTGTCTTGAGGAACAAAGCTGCTGACTGAGGTACTTGTCACAAAATGCCAAATTTAGTAACTACCTCTCCCTGCTTCTACCTTTCCTACTTAGACAGCTTATAGAACATAGAGAAGTTACAGAATGTGATAGTGGGGATGGACCTCAACAGTCATCCTGTCCACCTCTGTTATCTTACATGGGAAAAAACTGAGACCCACTGAGGTTAAATAGGTGACCTGCCCAGTCTCGTGGTAGGTAATAAGTGGCAGAGGCAGGATCAAAGCTAGACCCTCGAATTCCAAATCTAGACTTTGTTCCACTGCACCAAATGATGAATTCTGTCTACTCTATCCAGCTTCAAATCAAATGCCATCATTATTGTGGAAATATGTCTTTCTCATCTGAGACCAATTCCATTTTCAAACAGTCTGATTGTTAGAAACCTCTTCCGTAAGTATGTAAAGCTGAAATTATCCCCCTTTAACGTCTGCCTATTGGTCCTTGCTTTACCCTCTAGGACCAAACAGAAGCAGTAAAAAACAAATAAATAAAAAGCAGTCAAATCCTCGTTACATAAGAAAACACTTCAGGCATTTGAAGACTACTATGATCCAATCTACCTCCCCAATCTGACCAGAATTCTTCTCTTTCCTATGCTAATCAGCCCAAGTTCTTTCTATCAGTCTTGTGTGACTGCGTCATGTAACCATCCAAGTCACTGTCCTGTGGTTGTACTTCAGCTAACTGTGCTGCCCAAAAATAGTTTTCATATGTGGTCTGACAAAAAGAGAGAGAGAGAGAGAGAGAGAGAGAGAGAGAGAGAGAGAGAGAGAGAGAGAATGTGTGCGTGTGTGTTGTACTATCTCTTCTTTATTTTGATCAGTGAACTTCTAGTAACACAGCCCAAGATAGCATTAGCTTTTTGGCTGAGATGCAACATTGTTGACTCATGTAGCTTGCATTCTGCCATAATTCCTGTGTCTTTTTTCCCCACAAGTGCTGATTTCTAGGCACATCTCTCTTTCATAGTTCCTTTGTACTTTTGCAGTTGATCTTTGGGATCCAAATTCAGGACTTTACATTCATTTCATTTGTTGAACTTAACACTCCAGCCTATCAAGATCTTTTTGAACCCTGATTCATTCACACAGTGTATTAGTTATCCCTCCCAGATTCATAGACATTTATAAATTTAATTAACATTCTTTATCTTTCATTTGGTGTGTTATAGTGTAGCTCATTACAAACTACTTTTCTGTCTGTGTGCATTAAAATTGTTGACCAGAAGAGGATCAAGGAAGGAATTTAGGGATATTCTACCAAAGACCTCTTCTACCAAGTTGTCTTTGATCTGTTAATCAACGTGTTTTGGATCCCATCAGTCAACCAGCTCTGAACTCATCTAACTGTACTGTCAAGTCAGCCAGTTCTGAAACCATCTAGCTACACCAGCATTCAGTCAACACCATTCAATCTTGTCCTTAAGGATATTGTGAGAGACCTTTGCTAAGTACATTGCTAAAATCCAGCTATAAATATTTCAAGAAAATATTTTAGTTGCAAGATAAGGAAAGCATAAGGAAGAAAGTAATCAGCTGTTTTTCATCTTTCCCAAATTCAGGCTGGGAGTATAAGAAGCTAAAAGTAGATAGAGCACTGGTCCTGAAGTCTGGAAGCTTCAAGTTCAAATCCAACATGAGACACTTACTAGCCATGTGGTCCTGGGCAAGTCACTTAACTCCTTGTCTGCCTCAGTTTCCACATTTGAAAAATGAGGATAATAATAGCACCACCTTCCAAGGATGTTGTGAGAATCAAAAGAGATGATAATTGTAAAGTGCTTAACACAGTCCTGACACATAGCAAGGGATTAATAAATTCTTGTTCTCTTTCTCTTTCCCATCTTCCTATAATTTAATTAAATTTGAACAACAGCTACATTTGTAGATATCAGAATACATAGATATTTATGCTGGTAGTCTTTGCAGTCTCTACCTTATTTATTTTGTTTTTGATAATCCAAGTAATTAAGCCCTTATGTAGGTAGAATTGTTTGCTACTTAGTCAAAGAAAGATTGCTGAGGAAGCACCTGCTTCTAGTCATTAAAATCTTGTTGCTTTTGCTCTCAGTCCAAGAAAATTGCATACAGACTGAAAAGTAGTTTATAATAAGCTACACTGTGCCAGGAACGAAAAGGAAACTTCCTCAACTTTCCTCTTGTAAGGGGAGTGGAGATGACCCGAAGAGCTGGATTTCCTCTTGCCTGCTTGGTTCCTCCCTTCTGAGAACCCTTCAGGGAGACGTGCCTTCTGCTCATGCCCTTTCTTGTTCTCCACTTTGGAGTTCAGCAATTGGAAGAATCCCAGTTTTTGTTCCTTATTGGAGTTGCCACCTGTTCTTACTGCTGAACTAAATGTTCTTGGCTTACTTTGGTACGAACAAGCTCTCCCTCTGGGAAAGGTGGGAGGAGGGTGAAAAAGGGAATGGGTGGAGGCCAGTTCTAGAACCAGTGCTCAATTGGAGCATGGCACACAGGGGGTCAGTGTGCTGCTTTAACAGAAGGGCTTTGTGTGACATCGTCTCTCAGATCTGTGTCTCCAACCAATGGCATTCTGGGCAGGCTCAGGCAGCTTCATCACGAACATACCAGCTCAGTTCCTGACAATAGAAGACCAATAACAATAATTAAATTGAGAAAACAAAGAAGACAGAGACAATTCAGAGTCTCAGTATGTAGGGAGAAGCTGCCTGTAATTAGAGGCAAGAAAAGTAGTGCAGGGATGGAGATGATTACATCTCTGAACATCAGCGTCATCTGTCAGGGTACATTTACAGAGCTGCTAGTTCAGGTAGGGCCCACACTTTCTCTTTTCTTCTCTGGGAATTTAGTTACAAAACCTTCCCGTCTTTTGTCCTTGATGAGGGAAGCAGCTGAGAAGATTTTGGAGAGGTCTCACAGGACAGAAGTTTTTTGAATCATGGTCTTTGCTCAGGTGAATATCAAAGCCGTTGGCGTGTCAGGTTTCCCTAAAGACCCACCATGACTCTCTGCATTTTACATGTTAACACTGTAGTATGAAATGAGATTACCTGTGTCTTCAAATGATATTGGCTATGGTTATAGTCGTGATGATAAGGAAAAGTATAAAGGTTTTCAGATAACTGGATTTGTTATTAAAATTGTCATTTATGTTGCATGTCTTTCTTTTTTTAACATGTAAAACTTGTCCATTCTCCACTTCAAGGAGAACGACTTTATTATTACTTAGGATTATCTTCTTCATTGGCAACCTCTTTGGCAAAGCAAGCTGGATCAATCTTTTTGATGTTGGGCAGTGTGAAGCCACTGGTATTTCTTTCCAACCCCTTCATAATACTTCCAAATGTATCAAAAGATTCTATAGGCAACTGATAAAATACATAATTACCCTTTGAGAGAAAATGGCTTTAGGCCTGTTTTGGTATGGACTGAAGACAACGTGGTTCCAAGAAAAAGAAGAAGCTATGTTTTAGAAGATTTTACTTTTTGAGTGGTGGTTAGGTTATAAAAATGGCCCAGTGGGGGCCTCCTGGCAAAACAGGATACTGTCTCAAAGTGTTGAACAGTGTTTGGAGAAGCTATGGGGAAAAGTCTACCCCTAATACCTGTATTAACCATGAGAGATTGGAACGATTGCTGTAGAATTTCTCTTCTAGGCCCTGAAGCCTATTAAATAATGCTGAATTGTAGTCCTTGCTACTATGTAGTAATTTTCCATATCTTGAGGCATTTGTGAACAAATAAGGACTGGTTACAAAGTGACCTATGTGTGGGAAACTATATTGGAAGACGTTACAGTTGTTAAGGATGCTAATCAGAATGAGTTGTAGTGGAAAGGACATTGTGCTAGAAATGAGGAGCCCTAGGTTCTAGGCCTATCATGGCCACTCATTAGATATGTGACCTTGGAAAAAAATCATAAGATAATAGAATCTCAGAGGGGATCTTACAGGTCATTTAATTCCCTACCTCCTTTAAAGTATAAATCTTCTCTACAGCATTCCCCAACTGGTGGTCATCCACTTGAAAAGATGCTCAGTAATAGGGAACTCCCTATCTCTTGATTCCTTAGCTTTCATTTCTAGACAGCATTACTTGATAAGATTTTCTTTGTTGAGTCAAAATCTGCTTACTAGTTGAGTTTTAAGTTGAGTTTGTTGGCCTTTCCTGATTTCCCCATTTGTTGTTAATAGTGTACTAGTGTGTGACAACCAACTTTGATAGACTGGACTCTTCTCAGCAATGCAAGGTTATAAGACAACTCTAAAAGACTCAAGATGGAAGGAGATGTCTACATTCAGAGAAAGATCTAGAAAGAACGGAGTTTAAATGTAGACTGAAGCAAACTACATGCTCTCTTTCTTTTCCACGTTTGGTTTTGTTTCCTCTTTCCCATTGTTCACTCCATCGGTTACGACCCTTCTATAGAACTAGACTAATGTCCAGTGTGAAAGTATTTGCAAATCCTATACTTGATTGCATGCCAGCATGGCGGGGGGGAGGGGAGGGAGGGAGAAAATTTGAAACTCAAGAGATTGTGGAACTGAATCTTGTAAACCAAAAGTAAACAAACAAATTAATAAAAAAAATTTTTTTTTAAATAGTCTACTAGTGTTCTTTACCTCTTGAGATTACTTTTTATTACTTATACATATATTTTACATACTCTGCCCTACCCAATGTAATACAAGCTTCTTCAGGGCAGAGACTGTATTGCTTTTGTCTTTGAATATTCACCTATAGGCACAGAGAGATAGGATGGTGTAACTAAGAGAATGCTGGGATTGGGGTTAGGAAGGAAGACCTGGCATAAAACCTCCCCTCGGATACTTAACTAGGTGTTTGACACTCATACAAGTCACTTAACACTGAACCTCAGTGCCCTAAAGTTGTCCTGGATGGCATCCTCCACATCTGGAAGAATGAGACTTTTATGTGCTAGGTTAGTCCCCTGATCTTTCAGTGGTTGGCTTTGGATTTTTATTCTAATATTAAATATGTCAGTAAATTTTAACAGCTATTGGTATTATAAAGCATTTGGCAGATAGCACTTATGTAGAGGTTTAATAAGAACTTTGTGCTTTTTCTACCTTCTAACTTCTTCCTCACAGGGAATCTTCAACCAGTTTCAGTGTAGCAGTGAGAAAGTCCTTCCTTCTGACACACTCCGAAGTGCTTTGGCAAAGACTTTTCAGGATGAGCAGCGCTTCCAGCTGGGTATTATGGATGATGCTGCAGAATGTTTTGTGAGTATATCCCTTTCCCTTTCTTATTTGGGGGAATTATCAAGCCTTCACTATGGTAACTGAGCCCCTTCTCATTGGAAATTATTATGTCCTTACATTAACTGTTAGAACTAGGAGTCTTTTCAGTAGTTCAGAGCAAATTTCTTCCAGTGTTACAGTGCCTGTTGGCCCAGGCATTTTAACTTCTTCATGCTCTGTATGGTCTACTTTTGCCATAGTCTACAGCTGTAATCCTCAAAGCCAGGGTTCCCCTTAAGATGAGTAAGGGATGTTTCACCAGAGAAGTGAATGTTTCACTTGGAAGTGGGCCTCTGGAATAAGTACAGTCTACTTTAGACAACCACGTTGCCTATGTTAATAGGCAGGAAGGTGACTTTCAGAATTATTTCTTGACCTTAATTAAAATTTTAAGCACATAAAAAATAGGCAGGCCTATTAGTTTTGAATGGTGACAGAAAATCCTTTTTTTTTTTTCACAATATTGTGAAATAACTAGAGATCTCCAAGGTTCCTTCTAGCTCTAAGATCTTAGGATTCCATAAGTGATATATTTCAAATGTCAGAAGAAGGTTGAGCAGATCAGTAGGAATAGGAGATATTCCTGCTACTCCCCAAGTCCCATTTTTACCATTCTTGTTTACGAGCTGCTTGGCTAATGATCTATGCCAATTTTCCATTTTTATTCCTCCCATGGTAGGAGAACCTTCTGATGAGGATTCACTTCCACATTGCAGACGAAACCAAAGAGGACATTTGTACTGCTGCCCATTGCATCTCTCACCAGAAGTTTGCAATGACTTTGTTTGAACAGGTGAGGTGTTGTCTCTGGCCTCCTTTTTTTTTTAGGTCTCAATCCTCTTTGGCCTAGATTATGGGTGTCATATGGGAGGAGTGGAATGCTAAGGGCATTTGATGACTGTGGCTCTTTTGTTTTCTTTCTGCCATAGTGTGTATGTACTAGCTGTGGTGCCACCTCTGACCCACTGCCCTTTATCCAGATGGTACATTATATCTCTACCACTTCCCTTTGGTGAGTCCTAGAGGTTTCCCCTCATTGAAATTTTGGGGCTTTCATTTATGGTAGTCTAGATAATTGTAGTCCTTTTTGCTGAGGCAGTTGCTGAATACCTGTGGGTATTATTAAGTATGGGGATTATTCAATAAATAATTTAAAATATCTTTTAGATAAAAATAAAATAAAATATCTTTTAGTCTTCCTTCTTTTCCCTGCTCTCTCTCTTCTTCTTCCCTAGGACCTATTTCTGTTGAGTAAAGTAGTAGAAAGAATAGGAATTCTTTGAATCTTCTGATATTTAGAGAGGTCATAGATGTAAGGGTGATTTTCATCTCCTTTGTCTAGTCTGTGGAGATTTGCTATAGCCATTAGAAGTGAGCAGAACATGGGAGTTAAGGCATTTGTGGATAACTGTTCGGTATTAACTTTGGAAATTTATGCCCTCATTTCCTTTTAATTTATCATACTTAAGCAACCAGGCAATTTGTATGTTGGAGAGGCGAGAAAAACCTTCCCCAGGGATGTTTGGTGAACTGCTGCAAAAAGCCAGCACCATGGGTGATCTTCGGAACTGCCCAGTAAGTGAGGGTAAAATGGGGCGGGGGGGAGGGGGGGAGGGAACGGGCAGGCAGGACACACTTCATTAAAAGATGTTGGAATCTGACAGCAGTGACCATGTGCACATGTTTCAGAGTAACTGTGGAGAGAAGATCCGGATTCGCCGTGTACTGATGAATGCCCCTCAAATTATTACCATTGGGCTCGTGTGGGACTCAGACCATTCAGACTTGGCAGAGGATGTCATCCACAGCCTGGGTACTTGCCTCAAACTGGGTGATGTGAGTCTTATTTCCCTTGGATATTGATCTGAAATCCTGTGGGCCTGGTATCATTTTATGGGAGTTGATATTGAACATAAAAGAGAGAATGTCTTTACCCACAAACTTCTACAGCATAATGTGCATAAGAGTTAATATATTCAAGAGAGTGACCTATATGTTAAATGAGGAAAAGTCCAGAACCTCATTTGAATAATTGGCAGGAAAACCTTGGTTGAAGAGGTAGACCAAGATGGGTCTTAAAAGATAGGAAAGACATAGCATATAGCCTGGCTAATAAATATTTGTTGCTTAATTGTTTTTTTTTTTTAATTGAGGATCTACTACATGCTCAATACTGTGCTATTTCAGCTGTGGGACTTAATCTGGAGAAAAGGACCAAAGAGGACCAGTGAACTTTACTGGAGTAGTAATATTAGAAGACAGGGAGGAACAGAATGGGTATGGAGCCTAGTGCCTATTGAGGAGGAGGATGAGAGCAAGTCGAAGTGATCAGCAATGTCTCACTGGTGATATTCAGGAAAGTATGTAGGGGGAAAGACTTCAGAAACAGGACTTGATCAGCACAGATCAGCACAGAACTGTGTCAACCAAGCTGAATACAGTTAAGCTATGGATATAGATTAGATTCTCTGACAGTTAAGGCAAAGTTTATAAACATTTCGTAATTAATATTCACAAAACTACTAACTCTTCCCTCCTTTGGTCAATAAGGTTATTATTTTGATAATTACAGTGGGAATATGGGAAAACAGAGAGCATGCTCCATTAGGAAAGAGCCTGAAAAAGTAAAAAGTAGGGAAAGGAGGAAAGATAAAGGGAAAATAAGGTGGATGAAGATGGGAAGAAAAGAAGTTGAAGGGGCACAGCCAACATGAATTTTTAGATGACATCCTCCAGAAAGAATTTAGAACAAAAATCACCTTGCCAGGAGAAGAGTAAGGATTGGATGGATGGTTGAAAAACATGTATTAAGAACTTTCTATGTGCCCCACGCTGGGGATGCAAATAGAATTTTTCTCTCAAAGAGGAGACAATCCCTACAGGGGGTTTCAGCTGTGAGTCAGATGGTGCTTAGGGTACAACAGCAAAGCAGATACGAATGCTTCTTTTTTAGTGTTACTTACATTGATAAAACCTGTTTCTAATGTCAGACCATTTAACAGAGCCAAGGCCTCTATAGTTGAGAATCTTCTTTTCTGTGTCTTCAGTAGCTCTGGCTCCGGGGAGGCATGGGCTATAGCACCTGGGGAAGCAGGTCCAAGTTGAATTTCCCCAAGGGCTGTTTTCTTAGACAAGAACTGTGGGGCAAGACTGGAAGTAGTGCTAGTGTTGTAGGGGGCCACTGCTAATCTCAGGCATCATGTGAATGAAGGGATTGGGAGGTTACTTCATACTTCAGGAGGCCATTTTGATAATAGATGGCTGGGCTTATGTTCCAGGTCCTGTCCCAGAGGTCAAGTTCTCCCTGATGATCTCAGCCAGCAATATCATTTACCATAATTATTGTTTGTCCTACATTATTTGACTTAATTTTCTTAAGGTTTCTATTTCTGTCTCGTCTTTCCAACTAGTTCATAAGGACTAAATCTCTTATAGCTTTATATCCCCAAGAGTGCCTAACTCAGTGCTGGTCACTGAGATGCTTACTGAATGTTGATTGGACCAACAGGAGTTACTTGGGATCAGTCTTATACTGCCACGCTGACAGTTGAAAGCTCATTATTTATGGGGCAGCTAACAATTAGTGTTAGAGACTAGGGAAGTATTGACTTGAAAAGAAATAGACAGTATTGCTAGGTTGTTTGTTCATTTCCTGGTTTCCTTCATCCTATTCTCATACAAGTGATGGACTCTATAAGAGAAGCCTCGTTTTTTTGGAGGATGTCTCACCTCAAAATTCATGTTGGCTACGCCCTTTTAAACTTCCGTTCTTCCCAGCTTCACCCACCTTATTTTCCTTTATCTTTTCCCCTTTCCCTACTCTTTACTTTTTCAGGTCCATGACTAAAGGAGACCCCTCTCTGTTTTCCCATATTCCCATTGTAATTATCAAAATAATGATCTTATTGACTAAGGGAGGGAAGAGTTAGTAGTTTTATGAATATTAATTACAAAATGTTTATAAAATATTGAGACTGATGAGAAGTACTCTGAGAGTGCTGTATATATAATGGCTCTTTCTTTCGCTTGCTTTTTTGCAGCTGTTTTTCAGAGTGACAGATGACCGAGCCAAGCAGTCTGAATTGTATTTAGTGGGAATGATCTGTTATTATGGCAAACATTATTCTACTTTCTTTTTCCAAACAAAGATCCGCAAGTGGATGTATTTTGATGATGCCCATGTAAAAGAGGTAGGAAAATCCAAGTGCTTTGTGTGGAATATCGTCATAATAACACCTAACATATGTTTAGCAGTTTATGATTTGAAAAGCAGTTTACATATATTGTTTCATTTGAGCCTCACAATGAACTTGTGAGATAAATGGCATTATCCATATTTTATAGATGAGGAAATGGAGGCACAGAGGCATGAAGTGATCTGCCTGGGATCACACAGTGAAGTTTTCAGATCTAGCTCCTCCTGTCCTCTGACTCGAGGGCCTTCCACACTGGAAACAGGCCTGGGGTATGTGGGTACTCTGTCTTTCCAAGGGCTCAGGCTCAGGGTCCTGAGCTGTTTATCCAAATCTGAGGAGCTGTGATGGTTAGATTTGCCAGCCACCTACCCCATTGTGTCTTTTCTTTGGGGCACCTTGCCTGAATTTCAGCAAGGTTTTGAATCATGTATCTGTGAGGCATACTTGCATTGTTGCTCTTCATGTATATTTTTTCCTGGTCTCCCCAGCTAGATTCCAAGATTCTTGAAATCAGAGACATTGTGTCTTGTACTTCAGTATCTTTCCTCCTGCCAGACACATTGCTGAATTCTCTAGTAGGTACTCAACAAATGCTTCTGCTGCCCTGTCTGGTTTCAACTCTGGGAACAAGATGCCCCCAGGTTACGCTCATCACTCCAAGTCTTGTTGTTGTTGTCGTTGTCGTTGTTGTTCAGTTGTGTCTGACTCTTCATGACCCCATTTGGTGTTTTCTTAGCAGAGATAATGGAGTGGTTTGCCCTTTCCTTCTCCAGATCACTTTACAGATGAGGAAACTGAGGCAATGAGGGTTTAGTGACTTGCCCAGGGTCACCCAGCTAGTAAGTATCTGAGACCAGATTTGAACTAAGGAAGATGAGTCTTCCTGACTTTAGGCCTGATAGTCTGTCCCCTGTACCACCTCATTTGCCTAATCTAATCTCATCTCATCACCATACTGCTAGCTCAAGCCTTGATTGACATCACCTCCCTTAGCCTCTTCTCTCTGATTGTAGGCTAGAAAGTGAAGTACCAGATTCTTAGTGCAGAAACCAGACTTCCATCTCCCCTCACTCCATTCTGCCTCTGCTGCTCTGCCTGGTTTCAACTCCATGAAACAAGATGCTCCTGGTTTCCCCTTTCCCCCTTCTACCCGTTTTCCTGCTTCCTTTTGTGTGTTGTCTCCCCCCATTCGATTGTAGGCTCTTTGAGGGCAGGGATTGTCTTTCTTTTTATTCATTGTAATCTCAGTGCTTAGCACTGTGCCTGGCACATAGAAAGCACTTAATAAATGTTTATTGAATTGGCTTGGATTGAACTCTAATTTCCAGGACTTAGACATTAGTTCACCATCAGCATTTGAGAACCATTGTAAAACAGTGGGGAACACTCCCTGTTGGGACCATATAGTGCACCCATTTGTGTTCAGCTCACAGAAATGTGTTTTTAGATAACAGACTCAGGGATTTTATCTTTCAGTTGAGTAGAGCACAGAATTATGAATGCTGAACTCATTACCGAGTGAAGTCTTGGCTGGTTCTGGGCAGCATCAAATCCCCTTAATAATAGACAACACAAAGTCTGATTGTTACTGGGGAATGGAGACTCTCTCAGATGCTGCACAGAGGGCAGGGAAACACTTTGGAAGCTACACCTGGAAGACCAGAGATTCCATAGCCATAGCAAACTAACTAGCTGGTAAGGAATAAACCTAGCCCGTTGTGATGAGTTGAGACATTGCCTAGGAGGAGTGCTAACTATAACCCTAATTAGGAGCAATGTGGTCAATGTCCAGTAATAATGGATATATAAATAATAAATAGTGAGTGACTTCATCATTAGAGCGCTAAGAAATATGGAAATCATCTTGATTTTCTTTTACTTCTTCCCAGTATGTTTTGGAGAACTCTGTGCCAAAACAAGATAAGGAGCAGTTTGTCTGCTGAAGGGGAATAAGGTGGGGGAGGGAATAAACATTCATATAGTTCCTACTCTGTGCCAGGCACTGTTGGAGGCACTTTACAAATACCTCTTCTTTGCTGAAAGCACAACTGATTTAGTGCTCAGAACAGGGCTGACATGGGAACTTTGTTGGGTTACTCCCTCTGTTGCTTCTTGTCAGTCTTTAGAACTAGGAGCAGAGCTGCCTCCTAGTACATTATTTTGACTGAATGGCTCAGTCATCTTTTCTGAGCAGTTCAACTTAGTTTTAAAATATAGTTATAACTAGCTCTTGGCCAGAAATGGAATGCATTTAGTAAGAGCTGGCAAATGTGTATTCGCCTAGAATCTTGCAGATCAAATCCAAAGATCTCCAAATTGAAAAAGAAATGGGAGGGAATGAAGGCTCGTGTTAATGTACTGAGCTAGATTCCACGCAGGATGGATGTGATGTACAAAGGACGGCAGGAGAGATGCCCAGGACATGCAGCAGCCCTGGGAAGACAGCAGCAGAAGCTGCCTCTGTCACTCACTCTCTGCGACCTTGGTCCTCTCCCGCTCGTGGTTTGTGATCCTCTCAGTGCTGGTCTTGGATTCTAAAGATGGGTCTTAAGGCCTCTCTTGAACAAGCCAGTTCTCTTCTCTTTCTCCGTCTGTAAAATGAGGTTAGAGAAGATAATTTCTCAGATCTCTTCCAGTTTGAACATGCTTTGATTCTTTAAGTACTTTGAACTGTAAAGGTAAAGGGTAAATTCTTACTCTTCTGATTGTTTCTGCTTCAGATTGGGCCCAAGTGGAAAGATGTGGTAACCAAATGTATCAAGGGACATTATCAGCCTTTGCTGTTGCTCTATGCTGACCCCCGCGGTACCCCAGTATCCACCCAGGATTTACCTCCTCAGATGGAGCCCCAGTCATATAGTAGGACATGCTATGATAGTGAAGACTCGGGTAAGCAACCTTCATCTTGTTCTTTCCTCTGATTTTAGTCATGTCCATTGAATATCCAGAGGGCTCTTCAAGCTTATTAGCATGTGGTCTAGCATGAATTGAAAGGATTCTATGTGCAGTTTGCTGCATGGTAGGTAACCTCTCAGTCAGTTTCAAATTCCCCAGTCAGTCACATGATAGTTCCATCCAAACGATCAGAGTCTTCTTGGAGTGTCCTGTATTGGATCTGCTTCTTTTTTGACTCAGAGCTAAACTAACATGCTAGAACTCAAAGCAGAAAGGAATTTTTAAACAAATTAAAATTAATTAAGAAGCTTAAAATACAATTAATTGAAAAAGAATGCAAGAAAGAAAATCCCATTGGTTAAATCTAAAATATTCAGCTTGTAATGGAAATAGCATTTAACTGTTTAATATGAATATGGTGATATTGATATAGAAAGCCGACTTCTCATCGTTACTCGTATCCAAGGAGCTGTGTTAGACCAGTGTGATTAATAAGAAGGAAATAATTTGTCTGACAGTCTAAAATGTGGTATTTTTGCTAGCAATGAGCGATTTTTGTTTACAAGGTCCAAATGTAGTGTAGCCAGATCCCACTACATGAATGGGCTGTCTTGCAGAAATTCATTTGTAAGGTATCTGTTTGGAAAAGTCTGACTTCTGGTCTAGTGAGGAGGACAAGATTATCCTCCTCTCATCCTGGCCCTGGGCTAGGTAGCCCTTGGCAAAGTTAGGCACAGTTTGCCATTGGCATCTTTTCAATCCTACATCCCTATCTCATTTTTTCTACTAGAATCCATTGTCAATCTGTCCATGAGCATTTATTAAGCACCTACAGTGCTAAGAGCTGGGAGTACAAAGAAAGGCAGAAGACAGTCTCTGCCCTCTAGGACCTCGCTGTCTAATGGGGAGGCAATGTGCTTACTTACTGTGTGAAAATAAGATATAGATATTATAAGCTGTAGATAATCAAGAGTGTCTTCAAGATCCCCGAAATCCAGAGTCTTCCATACTAGCTGCCAGGTCTCTAAATGGTGTAGTGGACAAAGCACCAGACCTGGAGTCAGGAAGACCCGAGTTCAAATCCAACCTCAGAAATGTAGTAACTGTGTGACCCTGGGCAAGTCACTTAGCCTCTGTTAGACTCCGTTTCCTCACCTGTAAAATAGGGATAATAGCACCTATCTCCCAAGGTTGTTGTGAAGAAAAAATTATGATCATCAAAAGATAATTGTAAAGCAATTAGCCCAGTGCCTGGCACATAATAAGTACTGTACACATGTTAGCTGTAATTACTATTATTATTAGTCCATGGTTCAAAAGTCCACTGTTTTCCCCCTCTGCAACCTCTAGACTTCGCACACAAGAAGCTTTACTTTCATTTACTTTTCTAATGCAGTCTTCCTACACATTAGGAGCTAAATAATCTAGTTAAATTAATTCCTATGTAAATAATTCACCTAAGTTATTAGATATGCTTATTAAAACAAATAGTAAGAATACTTGTTAACCCACATGAATCTCTAATTATTAGAATTTCAGTCAGTGTAATTTCCCTTTACAAAACAAAATGAAAAAAAATTGTACAGGAAGATTTTGGAGGCAGGGAAATCATTATGATTAGTTTTTTAAAACTGACCCTCTTTTTGCAGGTAATTCCCTTTGTCTACTTCTTAATTTATATGTTTCCCACAAGCCCTGGGGGTTTTCATATATTAAAGCTGGGATTTCACCAGCTTGGGTCTGCATATTACCTTGTAGCCCCTTTGTCTTGGGATGCTTTGACTTTGGCATTCTTATCACTGTTGACATTTCTGTCTCGTTCTTTGTGCCCTGCCTGTGTATCCCCTTCAGGGAGGGAGCCTTCCATCTCCAGTGATACCCGGACAGATTCATCAACAGACAGCTATCCCTGCAAACACTCCCACCATGAGTCTGTGGTCAGTCGCTTCTCGTCTGATTCCCAGGGGACAGTGATCTACAATGTGGAGAATGACTCCTTGTCTCAGAGCAGTCGGGACACAGGTAAGGAAGCTTGTGGAGGGAATAAGGAAGAGATTCATCTGGTTTAATACAACAGTCACTAGAGTCCCAGGTACCCAGGAAAGATGGAAGGACTGAAATTATGTAGTGAGGCTCCTCCAAGAAAAAGCAACTGAAGAAGCTGAAACGACTGCTTAATAGAAGAAAGAGGAGTGAGGAGCTCGGGTGACCGATTGTGGGCTTGGAAATATCACAGAGCGACCTCGAAAGGATGGTTTCTCATTACACAGACCTGTTTAGGTGCAGGTCATTGAAAGCCGTTGGATGTCAAGGTCGCTATTGTCCTTCTGACTCTCTATTCTGATCTTTTAGTGCCCTGACAATCTGGTGTATGCATGCACCTTGGTATTTCTGTATGAAGAGTCCTGAGAGAAGGGAATATGGGGTAAAGAGCAGGTTTGAGGATAGAGCGGAGACATGCCCATCTGCCTGCCATTCTTTTTAAATCATAAAGAGGAGCAGATGATCTATAATTAGGTTATTCATTTTTGTGAATCCTTCCTATCCTCCCTCCTTGGAGCTTATGAACAGGCCCTTTATTTCTACTTAGAAGAGCTCCATCCAACATAAACTTCCTCAGTTTATCTCAGCAGCATTACCTTTCCTCCTTCCTTGCCATCATAGAGAAGCAATCCTCTTTCTCAGTAAGGCTAATCCCTCTACCTAATCCCCTAATTTCATTTACCTGACTTCTCTAGGACCTTACTGGAACAATCATGTATCTTATCCTTCATCATTGGCTACTCCCTATATGTCTACAAACATGATCATGTTTCTCTATTCCTAAAAATTCCTTCCCTTAATTTTTTTGTCCCATCCAGCCATTGACCCATCCTTCTTGAAATTGTTTCCTGCACCTGATAGCTCTACTTCCTCATAATCCACTTTTTCTTCAAAGTTCGGTTGTTTCTGTCATGTCTGACTCTTCATGACCTCATTTGGGGTTTTCTTAGGAAAGATCCTGGAGTGGTTTGCCATTTCCTTTTCCAGCTCATTTTACAGATGGGGAAACTGAGGCAAACAGGGTTAAATGACTTGCTCAGGGTCACACAGCTAGTAAATGTCTGAGGACAAATTTGAACTCAGGAAGCTGAGTCACAGGCTCAGTGTTCTCTCCACTCTACCTCCTAGCTGCCCCATTTTCTCTTCAATCATTTGCAATTCAGGCTTCCACTTCTGTCCTTCTACTCTTTCTAAAGTAACCAGTGATCAATTAATAAATTCAGTGGCTTTTGTTTTCAGTTCTCATTCTTAACCTTTCTTGTAGTTATTGACTCTGTCGATCACCCTGTCCAATGGCAGATACCCTCTCTTTCCTTGTCTTCAGAAACACTGTTGTCTTGTGGTTCACCTACTACTCTGACCTCTCCTTGATGTTCTTTGTTTGCTTCTCTTCCTCTGACTCCTTCCTGGGGATTTACTCAAAGGGCTTGCCTCTCTTTGGCCTTTTCTTCTTTCTCCTTATTTCCCCAATGGGAATTTTACTTATTTCCATGGCTTCACCTGCCACTGCTGTACAGATGACTCCAGAATCTCTGTTTCCAATCCTAGTATTAATTTGAGACCTACAACTTTCTGCAAGATATCTACAATTGAATGTCCTATCAACACCTCAAACTGGGTGTCCAAAATGAAGTTCTTTATCTTTTCTCATAAAACTGTGGCAAAATCATTCAACTCATTCTCATGTTCATAACTTCGATATGACTCTTTTCTCTCTTTGGCTTCTCTTATCCCATTAGAATATTACCAGGTTTCTTTCTGGTGCTAATGCCCTAATATAACCCCTCAGTACCACTTTCCTCAACAATTGCAGCATCCTCCTAATATCTCCCTGTCTCTACTCCTTTCTGTCTATAATTCATCCTACCCATTTCTGCCAGAATAACCTTTCTTATACAAAGATATGGCCATGTTACTCCTCTGCTCAAAAATCTTCAGTGGTTCCTTGTTTTAACTATCAAATAAAATTTAAATTCCTCTGCTTGATGTTCATGGCCTTTCAATCTTATACTGTTCTACTTTTCTAGTTTTATCTCCTGTCACTCCCTTCTGCACCTTAGCCAAACTAGATCTTTTCTGTCCTCTTCCTCTTTTTTTTCTTTCCTCTCTTTCTATTTCCTCCCTGAACACACACTGTGCTTTCCTTCCTCTTGGCTTTTGCTTATGTTGTTTCCTCTGTCTACAAATGTTCCCTTCTTGCCTATTGAAATTTTTTCCTTTTTTTGCTCATTAAATTTCTGTCTTGCTCTTAAAACCTAACTCAGATGCTTCTTCCTCCAGAAAACCTTCTCTTGAGTCTCCTGGTTGGTAATAATGTGTCTTCAGATCTCACATGTCACTTTGTTTTACAGTTATCCAATATGCGTTTCATGTAATATTGTGAGTTACCTGTTTCAGTGTCTCATTCCTTTATTAGACCATAGGTTCTCCATGGACTAGGACTATGTCTTATCTAAACTTTCTGTCTCTCCCAGTACCAACCAGTGTGCTTTGTACCCAATAGTCACTGAAATGTCTGTTGTATCATTCTGAGTACTATGGAGAAAGTAGCTTTGATCTGTGGGTAAGGGCTGAGGTAGTACCTAAGTTTTTCAGAAGGAATCAGTACAGTGTTTGATAAGGGCACAGAGGCAACTGATGATTGCAGTGCAAAGTAAAAGTAAGGTCCAAAAGCAATGCCCATGTTCCTAGAAATTTATTTACTGAGACTACATTTTCACATGGAATCTTGTACACTGAATAGCTTTTAGAATGTGATAGGATATAACAGCACAAAATTAAATTGCTTGGTGAGGCCTTAGGGTAGCACATCTAGTTTCAGCAAGAGTACTAGAGATTCTATGTCAATGTTGACCCTGTAGCCTCAATCACAGGAGAGGTTCATATTATTCGCTGAACCCTATAAGGGAGGAGGTTAACTCTCAGTCCATTTCTCCCAACTTGATACATCCTCCTGCCCTCAGAGTAGATACCTAGAAGAGAGTAAGAAGAGAGTCAGAGTAAGCAACAGGGTGGAGCACTGGGCATTTGATTTAGGGAACATCACTGCCTCATCAGGTTTCTGATAACCAACTGTCCATATGTGACTCTTCACAAGTTCCTATGTGTGAATATAGATTTTTATACTGAGTTCTCAGTCTGTAAATTTGTGAGTACTACTTATGTGATGGCAACAGCATCCCAGCTAGGTGGCATTTTCCTCCTAAGCCTGCCTTCCAGCTAAATGCTAATTGTTTGCCTCTGAAAGCATCTGGTTGATTCAGCTTTGGTTTCCAGCTGATGATTGTGGAATGGATGCTCTCAGAGTCACCAGGATGTATTTGATCCTGGAATCTCTGCCTCTCTTTCTTTGCATGCTGACCATTACTATCACATCAAGTCATATTTATGTATATTCTTGCAGTGGACACAATTTAAGACAGTTTACACAAACATTATCCTTGCCTTTGAGGGGCATATATTGTGTTTTTAAATGGATGGCAATCAAGTGGAGCCAAGACGGCAGAGAAAAGGCAGGAAGTTACTTGAGCTCTCCCCAGTTTCCCTCAAAACAACTTTAGATCACACCTCAAAATGAATTCTGGAGTGATAGAAACCACAAAAGGATGGGGTAAAACAATTTTCCAGCCCAAGATAACTTAGAAGGACTGCAGAAAGAGCTAAAAGGGGATACAAAGGGAGCATAGCCCAGCACAGACAGTGCCCAGCCAAGCCAGTGAGATGTCCCTAGCCCTAGTACAGATCAGCAACTGAGACCCAGCAATGCAGTTGGCCAGCTGTGAGGGCCTCCATTCCCAATGCAGCAGGCTGGTGATCAGGCCTGGCAGGCTTGGGGCCTTGGATGCAGCCAACTAGCCTGGATGACATGATTTGAGAATAACTGCAAACCACCAACCCCCAGAGTCCAGAGCAGACAGCTAGTGACCAGACTTCTGCCACCACCTGCTCCCTGTTCCCCCTGCAAGAAGCTCCTGGTGCCCCAGGAGCAGAGCTCAACTTAAAAGTCATGAAGTTCACTGGAAAATGAGCAAAAAAACAAAAAAAAAAACCAAAAATCTGACCATAGAAATCTACTATGGCTACAGGCAAAATCAAAGCACAGACTCAGAAGAAGACAACAGTGTCAAAACACTCACACTCAAAGCCTCAAAGAAAAAATATGAATTGGTCTCAGGCCCAAAAAGTCCTTCTGGAAGAGCTCAAAAAGGATTTCAAAAATCAAGTAAGAGAGGTAGAAGGAAAAAATCGGAAAAGAAATGAAAGTTATATAAGAGAATCATGAAAAGAAAACTTTGAAAAATCATGAAAAAAAAACTTAAAAAGCTGAACTGGCCAGTTGGAAAAGGAGGTACAAAATCTAACTGATGAAAATAAATCCTTAAAAATTAGAATTGGGCAAGTGGAAGCTAATGATTCTATGAGACATCAAGAATCAAACAAAATCAAAAGAATGAAAAAATAGAAGAAAAGAATGTAAACTACCTCATCGAAAAAACTGATCTGGAAAATGGATCCAGCCGATATCATTTAAGAATTATTGGACTACCTAAAAGCCATAATAAAAAAAAAGACCTAAACATCATATTTAAAGAACTTATCAAGAAAAACTGCCCCTGATATCCTAGAACCAGAGGATAAAATAGTAATTGAAAGAATCCACCGATCACCTCCTAAAAGAGATCTGAAAATGAAAACTCCCAGGAATTTCATAGCCAGATTCCAGAATTCTCAGGTCAAGGGGAGAATACTGCAAGCAGCCAGAAAGAAACAATTCAAATACCATGGAGCCACAGTCAAGATTACGCAGGATTTAGTAGCTTCTACATTAAAGGAGTGGAGGACTTAGACTATGATATTCCGGAAGGCAAAGGAGCTAGGATTACAACCAAGAATCACCTACCCAGCAAAACTGAGCATAACTTTTCAGGGGGAAAAAAATGGATATTCAGTGAAATAAGGGAATTCTAGATTTTCAAACATTCCTGATGAAAAAACCAGGATTCAGTGAGTGTAGGGGAAGCTAGGTGGTGCAGTGAATAGAACACCAGCCCAGGAGTCAAGAGGACCTGAGTTCAAATCTGGCTTCAGATACTTACCATAAAAAACTAGCCATGTGACATTGGGCAAGTCACAACCCCAATTGTCCTACCTGCCCCATTCCAAAAAAGCAAAAAAAAAGGAAAAAATAAAATGGGTGACAATTATATGATAGGAAGTATGGGACTAGCCTTGGAGAAAAGAAGTGTTTGAGTCCTGTTTTTGACACATATGGTCTTTGTGACTGTGGGCAAATCTTCTAACTTTAGTGGCCCTCAGCTACTCTCTTAACACTTTTAAATTAAAAATATATTTGCTAATATGCATTCATAGAGAGAGTTTCTCTCCTTTCTCTTTTACTCATGAAATCACAGGTCCACCTTCCCCTTTCCTATCCTCCCCAATCCCAAACTGATGTTTTCTAAAAAACAAAAAGGGGGGAGGGGGAGCATTGTGGTAGATATTGGTATAGATTAAAAAATAAAACCTTTAAAAAAACCACATGGAAGATGATCATTTTTCATACAATTAGTCAAAAAAGGTTCCTTTCTTCTTCTCCTTTATCTGTCTTACCCTCTCTATTCCCACATCTGTTTTTTATGTTTCTTCACTTTCTCTCATATCTAATTGCTAAGTACGGTGTGGCTTGTCAACAACCAATGATATTAGGGTAGAATGTGTGTACATGTGTGATGCTGTCCCTTTTGTATTGTTACCTTCAGGAAAATACCTGAAGATCCAGATGATGATGGAGGTTGGGCTACTGATATCGCTGAATCAGGCCAGGGTTTTGCTTTCAGTTTTTACTACTTGCTGAGTATTTGGATCCTTGAAGTGGCCTTGCTTTTGTTTTCCTTTTAGCTTAAATGTTGCATGAATGATAAAAGTTAAATGCCAGGTCCTAACAATCCTATACTAATACCAGGACTGTGGGCCCTTTGAGTAACATTGGATCCAAAGTTTAGTTTGCATCTTATCTTTAAAAGTGCTGAGCCAAGCTGTGTTTTTTTAAAACTTAAGAGTGTGAAAATAAACCAGCAAAATTAGACAGCCCTCACTCCTAATATGTTATCAAGAAGAAAGAAAGGGAATGGAAAAAGTTTTCCTTAGGCACCAACTGTATGCCCAGGCACTGTATTAAGTGCTTTGCAATATTATCTCATTTTATCTTCCATAGAAGTAAATGATGATGAATTAGGATGTTGAAATTAAATTGATGCCATTACAATTGACCAGGGCGGGAGTCAGGGTCAGGTAAGTCTTGCTTTTAAGAGTACAATGGGAGTAGTTCATGTTTCTGCTCTCCCCCTCACATTCCCTCTTCTTTCAGGACATCTTACTGACAGTGAATGTAACCAGAAGCACATAGCCAAAAAGAGTTCATTGACAGAACGGAAGAGGAACTCCAGTCGGACCAGGAGGAGAGGTGATGAGCCACAGTCCTCTGGGTACCACAGTGAAGGTCAGTCATTGTCCTTGTTTCCTCATAGGCCATCCCTGCCTCTTCTTGAGTTGATGAAATCTGTACCTTCTTGTTCATAGCTCCCATGGAGGTATAGCATTAAGGGGGATGTTTATAATGATTCTCCTAGTGTAATCCAAGGATCTGTGTTTGTGCTGGTTATCTTTGGAGTTTAGGAGAAACACTGAAGGAGAAGCAAGCCCCTAGGAGTGCCCCCAAGCCACCCAGCAGCACCAGCAGACTAAAGGATTTTAAAGAAACAGTCAGCAATATCATCCATAGCAGACCATCCCTGACTTCCCAAACCAACCAAGGATCTCCCTGTGTGGGAAAAGGAGACCAAGCTGAAAAACGACCCCCTCGGAGCCTACCCTTGCACTGTCAGGACTGGGAAGTGGGGAGCACCAGCAGCGAATCTAAATCCAGTTCATCCAGCAAGTACCGTCCAACATGGAGACCTAAACGTGAGTCTCTGAATATTGACAGCATCTTCAGTAAGGACAAAAGGAAGCATTGTGGCTATACCCAGCTCAGTCCATTCTCGGAGGACCCAGGTAAGGGGATGGTAAGGGAGGAATTGGATAGCGGGACAAAGTTGACTTAGTATAACCATATATGTAGAAACCATATGTTTTCTAAATGGATTAGCAAGCCAATGAAGAAGCAATTATTAAATGCCTACTGTGTGTCAAGCACTGCACTGCACACTGGCGGGAATACAAAGAAAAGCAAAAGCAATCCTTGCCTTCACAAAGCTCATAGTCTAATGGAGGAGACAGCACATCAGTAGTCAAGAACAAACAAGACATAGACAGGGTGAATTAAAGATACTGTCCAAGAGAGTGCTCCAGCATTAGGAGAGACTGGTGTCACACATTAGCTGAGTTTGAGCTGTGACTTAAAGGGAACCCAGCCTATGCAGATGAGGAGAGGAGAAATTCCAGGCCAAGGGGATAGATAGCCAGTTGGGAGATGGAGTGTATAAGCAAAGGACAATAGGCATCTGAGTGTCACTGGATTGTAGAATATGTGGTGGGCAGTAAAGTGTGAGAAGATGGGAAGGTAAGAAAGGGCAAGACTATGAAGGTCTTTAAAAGCCTTTAAAAGAGGATTTTATATTTGATCCTGGAAAGGGAGCCACTGGAGTTTATTGAATAGGGAGGTGACATCGTCTCAGGAAGATTAATTTGACAGCTGAGAGGAGGCTGAAGGCTGTTGTAGTCGTCCAGATGTGAGGTCAGGGCCTGCACCAGAGTGGTGGCAGTGTTGAAGGAGAGGTTACAAACAGGATTGAGTATGGGGACTGGAGGGAAATGGTGATTCAAGAATGACACCTGTGTGTGTTGCTGGGTGACCAGAAGGATGACGGTGCTCTTGACACTGAAGTCCAGCAAAGTACATCATTACCCCTATACATGGCTTCTTTTTGGGTACGAAGTATTATTAGTGAGTAGTGCATGTCCCTACAGTAACCTGGGGAGATGGTGATGGTATAGAAGAGCCATCAGTTGGCTCTCTTTCTGGGTCTGGGTAGGAGGTGCTCAGGGGTGTCTTCGGATGTTTAAGTAATACTAAGTCAACCTATTTTGTCCCACTTTTGTTCTTTGGTTTGGCTAGCTAAAGAGTTTTCTTCAAATGAACTAAACAAACTAACTGCCTCTGACCCCAAAACCAATGGGCCAAGCCTCAGGCACAAGAACTGGGGGCCCTCCCGACATGGTATTCACCTTATGGACCAGCATCCTCGATTAATCCAGAGGATGGAATCTGGTTATGAGAGCAGTGAGAGGAACAGTACCAGCCCTGTCAGTCTGGATGCAGCTGTGCCAGAGAGCTCCGGCACCTCCAGGTACTGGGCAAAGGGGGCTGTGTGGAGAGATTTCTGCTGTGGCTTTGTGAGGCGGGCTTTAGGAAGGGGCTACACCTGCAGCAGAGCTAGGGCAGCCTGGCCAGTTTCTATAGCAACAACCCCCTCTGCTGGACAAAGGGTTTAATGTCAACAGCAAAGTGGTCTGAAAATCAGGCAAGTTTGGAATCACTCAATAAAGGCTAATTAAATAAATGCAGGTGAGACTCTAAAGCCCATTTATTGTTTCCATCTAACTCTGAATTTGGAGATCTCCGAGGCAGTGAAGCGGCCCTGGAGTCAGGAGGGCTAGAGTTCAGATCCTGCTGCAGACAGTAGCTTTGTGTCTGAGTCTGTCAGCTGCAATTTCCTCATCTGTAAAAGGGAAATAATACTAGGTTGGAAGGATGAAAGGAGGTAATATTGGTAAAGTGCTTTGCAAACCTTTAAGCCTGTCTCCTGTCAAAGGAGACGTTAATCAGCCCAGTATCCATTTTCTGCTAGAGTCCAAGCTCTGCTCAATGCTAGAAATATTAGTACTATGAGTGCAGCCACACTGCTTAGAAGGGGCACACTGTCCAATGGCAGAAATGACAAGTACAAAGACATGTGGCCTAAAGGGGACACATACAATGTGTATGTAATACAACGGGATTTGGGAGGATGGCACTAATCGAGGAATCAGCAAAGTCTTCATGTGGAAGGTGATGCTTGAGCTGCATCTCAGAGGAAGAAGGGGGTCTCTAGGAGGTAGAGGTAAAGAAGGGAGGGCATTTTAGGGAAACACAACTGCTCATGCAAAGGCACAGAGGCAGAAGATGGCAGTGTTGTACATGAAGACCCAGCTGGGCAGAATTACACTGGGGACAAGGATGACAGGGTAGGGAACAGTAACGTCCAGTGAGAAAGGAAAGAGGAGTATATATTTTATCCCAGAGCCAACAGGAAATCATTGAAGTGGGTTGACTAAAGGCATATTACGTGGTCAGCGGTGTGTGGGATGGATCCCATAGATCTGGCATCTGATTAGTTATATGGAATGGGACAGAATGAATAGCTCAGGACAGTGCAGAGGTTATGAAATAGGTGACAAAGGATTTGGGGAAAAGGTAATGAGTTCAGTTTGGGGTATATTGAGTTTGAGATATCTCTGGGACATTTCCTACTGAAGTTCAGGTAGAGACTGAGGGTGGATCTATGGATAGTGAGTCAAACATTTACAGAGACATGATAATTTAACCCCAGGGAGTGGATAAGGTTAACTTTGATGAGAGAGTGTACAGGCAAAAGAGAAAGTGGCCTGTAACAGAACATTGGTGAATACCCCACAGTTGGAGGGCTTGCTTTAGATGGTGAACTATCAAAGAAGACTGAGGAGCAGTCAGACAGCTAGAAGAAGAATTAGGAGAGGGCAGTATCAGAAAGGAGACTTATCCAAAAGGGAAAGGTGGTTTACGGTATAAAATGCCAGCCAATAGGTAGAGGAGGATAAGACCTTCAGAGGAAAACACCATCAGATTTGGCAACAAAGAGATTATAAGAAACTAATGCACTTAAAATTAGGAGACTGGTATCTGAGAAGAAAAAGCCTTTGCAGCAAGTTTCTCTGATAAAGGTCTCATTTCTAAAATTCATAGGGAACTGATTGAAATTCATAAGAATAAGAGCAATTTCCCAATTCATAAATATCAATGTACATGTACAGGAAGTTTATTTAGAGGAAAAATTACAAACTGTCAATAGTTGCATGAAAAAATTCTTCAAATCACTAATAATTAGAGTGATTCTGAGGTATTATCAGAGTGGCAGAGTTGAGAAAAGTGAGAAGAATGACATATGTTAAAGGGGCTTTGGGAAAACAGGAACATTATTGAACTGTTGGTAGAACTGTGAACTAGTCCAGCCATTGGGGAAAGTAATTTGGAACCATGTCCAAAAAGTTACTAAGCTGTGCATATACTTTGACCCAGCAATACCACTACTAGGTCAGTACCCTGCAGGGGTGAGAAACCTGTGGCCTTGAGACCACAGGTGACCCTTTGATTGAATCCAAACTCCATAGAACAAATCCCCTTAATAAAATGATATGTTCTGTAAAACTTGGACTCAGTCAAGAGACTGCACCCAAGGTTTCAAGGCCACAGGTTTCCCATACCCGATAAAGAGACCAAAGAAAGAGGAAAAGGACCCACATATGAAAAAATGTTTATAGCAGCTCTTTTTGTTGCAAAGAAGGCAAACTAAGGGAGTGGTTTTTGGGAGGGGGAGGTAGAAATTGATGAAAAAACTATAGTATATTAATGTAATAGGCTACCACAGTGTTATAAGAAATAAGGAAGGAGAATAGTTTCAGAGAAACCTGGGGAAGACTTGTATCAACTGATGTAGAATGAAACAAGCAAAACCAAGAAAAAAGTTATACTATTAATGACAACATTGTAAAGACAAGCAGTTTTGAAAGACTTAAGAATTCTGATCAGTACAGTGACCAGTTTAAATTCTGGAAGTTTCATAAGGAAATTTATGAAATCTCCTAACAGAGATAGACTCAGTGCAAATTGAGAACATGTTTTTTTTGGACATGGCCTATATGGGAATCAGTTTTGCTTTACTATGCATGTTTGTTATAAGGGTTTTGCTTTTCTTTCCTTTTTCCCCTTCAGTAGGTTGAGGGGGAGCTAGGAAAAGAGAAAATAGATTTTTGTTAATTGAGGGAAAAAAGATTTAATTTTTACAAATCAATAAACTTTGTAATTAGATTTTTTTTTTAGAGACAAAGATCATTGGTAATTTTGTAGAAAACTTTCGGTTAACTGATGAGAACAGATGCCGAATTAAATTGCAAAAGGTTGAGGAGTGAGAGGGAAAAAAGTAGAGATAGCAAATATAGATAGGGGATGATAGCTTGAGTTTATCTGAAGACAGCAAAAAATTGATTTGATAGGAAGAGACTGGGGATTCAAGACAGGAAATGATTGAGAATGCAGTCTGCTGGAGAAGGCAAGAGAGGATGGAATCAGTGTACTTGTACAGAGCTTGGCCTTAGCAAGAAGGGCCTCCTCTTTGTCATACACTTGGAAAGGAAAAGTGAGTGGGAGATGATGTCCAGGGGCTTTAAGATGAACAAAAAGAGAGAAGAGGGAGCTTACAGTGAATATTCTTACAATTTTTTTTCATTATAATAAAAGGAAAAGTCCTCAGCTAAGAGAACAGGGTGTGGGAGGAAGTGTGGAAACACTGAAGGCCTTGTACTGCGTAGTGTAAATGCATCTCACTTCACATGGAATGATGAGAGTCATTACTATTTGTAGAGTCATAGCATTTCAGAGCTGGAGGAGAACATTGTGATCATTTCATCTGATCCCCTCATTTTACAGAGGAACCAGCTGGGCCCAAGAGCTGACATCAGCACGGCATTGCAAGCCAGCTGGTGTTAAAGTGGAGCCTCACACTGAGGTCTCTTGGTTCTTCGACCGGTGCCGTTTTCATTACTCTGAATACTTTGGTTGAATAACATGCAAAGCAGAGGACTG
The DNA here is from genome assembly GCA_028627135.1 of Pseudochirops cupreus. Classification (NCBI taxonomy): domain Eukaryota; kingdom Metazoa; phylum Chordata; class Mammalia; order Diprotodontia; family Pseudocheiridae; genus Pseudochirops; species Pseudochirops cupreus. The sequence continues at coordinate 535,718,030 of CM053582.1, forward strand.
TGTCTGCATCCAGTCCCAGTTCCGGTCCCAGCACAGTTAAGCTCCCCCTGACTTTGCTGCGGAAGGGTGCAGAGGAAGGGCTGGATTTGGAGCCAAAAGATCTGTGTTAATTGACCACTGGGGGACCCCAGCCAAGTCACCTCACCTTTCTGACCCTTTCTCTGTCTCGTGGAGGAGTTGGACTCTGACTTCTGAGTCCTCTTTCAGCTCTAGTGGACTCTGACTTCTGAGTCCTCTTTCAGCTCAGTGGAGCTCCCTCAAAGGACTCCTGATTGCCCTTTCTTCTCACAAGCAGTATGCTTATGAAGCACTTGGGTCCCCAAGATGTCTATGATGTGATTGCACTTTCTGCATCAAGTGCTCTGTAATTTACCTAATGTGAGGAGCTTCTGGTATCAAAAACTTCTTTAGATCTGGGTTTAAATCCCATTTCTGTTGCTCCCTGCTTGTATAGCCTTGGAGAGGTCACCCAGCCTCTGTGGGCCACAGTTTTCCTTATCTGTAACATGAGGGGCTTGGACTAGATGACCTTTGAGGTTCTTTCCAGCTCTGAATCTATGATCCCTCAACCATTACAAACCAAAGCTCATCTGTGCCTTAATAAATAAATACTGAGGAATTGTGACTTGGGCTAAGTGACTTGCCCAGGGTTACTCAAATAAATAGTAAGTGTCAAAACTGAGATTTCACCCCAGGTCTTCCTGATTGTACTCTGGCCATTATACCATCTTATCTCTTTCTATAATGGCAGGAAATAACTCCCTTTCCTAGCTTCAGGAAGCTCTCTACTTTGATCCCAGGAGAATGTGGCAGTGGTTTGAGATCATCTCATCTTGTTCCCCCGTTTTACAGCTGAAGAAACCAAAGGCTAGACAGTAAAGGGACTGGCCCGAGGTCATATGGCTAGCTGGTAAATTTGGAACTAGAACTTGTGAGGAAGAAAACATGGGAGTATCTAAGTATGTATGGCAAGGGGTGAGGAGAAAGTAAAAGGAGGCATGGAAGATGACTGAACCTTCCCATTTTGGGTGCCATTTCAGAAGTAATTTTTATGGTGTTGGCTTCCATCTTCTTGGTGCCTTGGTCCTTCTAATGCTCACCTGGAACCCTGTGTTTTCTTTTGAAGAGATACAAATGTGAAAAGAGCACCTGGGTTGGTCCCTGCCTGGCGTCAGATCCCAAAGTCACACAGCAGCAGCAGCATCCTGGAGGTGGATTCGGTCTCATCCAAAAGTGGTTGGACAAAGAACCAGCCCCTCCTCTGGAAAGACAAGAGCACAGGTTTGTTGGAGTCACTTGCTTAGCTTCCTTCATCCAGACCTCTCGAAGGCTTGAGAATGAAGTGCTAATTAAAAATTAGCCTGTCGTTAGGATACAAACATGAAAGCATCTCATCTGCCCTCTCTCAGGCTGGGACACAGCTCGGTGGAACTCTGAGGCAGTTTGAATGTTGACATATATTGGGAAGCAAGTTGAAGCTTTGAACCCTGAGCTGGTAATTGAGAGGAAGGTTTAGTGGAGTGAGGTTCCCTGAGGCAATGGTGCCTCTGTCCAAAAGGAGAGATCTATCTTAAGTATGGCAGCTTCATGGAAACAGACTCCTGTCTCCACGCAGTTTATATCAGGTTTAATGTCAGCGTATAGACATGGTAGCTGGCAGCAATACATACCATGGGTCAGACCACAAAGGTGGCAGGAAACTGTTGGGACCCCCTGTGCCCCTTAGTGCTGTGCCTTTTTCCCTTCTTAGTGGGTTCTCAGTGTTGTAACTTTCTCCTTGACAAAATAATTTCTCAAGAAAGGATCAGAAACACATTCACACTAAATAAGTGACCAATATTAGGGCAAAGTATTACCTTTCTAAGGGGAGTTAGAATTTTAACAGATAAAAGCCAAAGGGATTTCAGACCTCAGCTCACAGGTAGTGGAGTCTGTAATGTTGGGGGAGGGGGGAACCTATCTGTTTTGGCCTCATGAGCTCATCCTTAGCAGGCTTGGGGTTTAATGGAAAGGGAATCCTTCAAATTATGTGGTTAAGTGATAACGTGGTGGTAGTATTAGTGAAAACCTCGACTGGCCTATAGCCCCAGGCTCCAGGAAGGAAGACTGTTTGAGTGCTTGTTGTCTCATCCTTCTGGGCTTCTTGTGTTGGAGATTAAGAGTGGGTCGTATTAAACTCAAGCAAGAGAAAGACATTCCCTATGTAGCAAGATATTTGAGGGCTAAGTTAGCTAAGGGGCCAAAGGAAAGTCTGATGAGTGAAATTAGACTGTGTGCAAGCTTTGGTCCCTTTCTAAACAGTAAGACTAGTTGGGATTCCCATGGATTTTTTAGGGTTTGCAAAATTCTTAAAACTGGGGCTCAGAGAGGATGATGGGCTGTTCCTTGACACTCCATAAGTGATGTAAGAAGCAGGATTCAGACCTGGGTTGGGTTTTCTGACTCCATGCTCAGGGTGGTTTCTAATTCCAGACATCTCAAAATTTTTAGTTTACTTTAAAGTTTTGATAACTTCAGAAACATAAGTGCTACTGCAAACAACAAAAAAATTTGAAAGTTTTAATTATTTAAATTTCCTTTATACTTGTTTAGTTTTGTGAATTTTAAAAAATAAATTTTTGATTTTAACAAGATGAGGCACCTTGTCATTTCTGGATGACCCTTAAGTCTAGTGGCTCAGTAGAGGACATCTGCTTACTTGACCATCTCAGTCGCCTGATTTATTTCCATCAGACTTTTTCTTGTACAATTACATCAAAATGTGTGAATACTTTAAAACCTCATTCTCTGGACAGTCTTAAGGCTGGATTACAAATGCAATTCTTTCAGTCACTAATCAGCAGCTGATAAAAGTTTTTAAAAAGTTTGGAAGTCAGCTACAGTGACATATAGCACAGAGTGGTGGCTATGTTGAATTTTAATAAGAAACATCAGTATTTTTAAAACTTAAATAACCCTTCAAGTATTTTCATTGTGTGTGTTGTGTGATGCATTTAAATTTTGAAGTTATTAAAGATTAAAATTGTATTAATGCTTCTGGGGAGGAATAGTGAAAGTCTGTTGGCCTTCAGCTGTCCTTTGGAAAGAGGGAAGGACAGAGTAGGAAGAAAGGGTGCCCCAACCACTGAACACTGAGAGTGAGAAGAGGCATTGTTTGGACCACCACTCCTCCAGGAGAACTACCGAAGGCAGTGAGGAGGGAGATGTAATAGCAATAGCTCATGAAGATCAGTACATAGGGCGTCTTTGACATGTGCTCTAGGGATCTGATGCCTGGCACAGCTGAACAAGGCTGAGTAGAAGCAGGTGTCTCTGGCTTCCCTGGATTCTAGGGCAAGTAGTCAGTGGTAATGATGGGGAGGACCCTGGGAAAGGCATCTGTCTCAGCATTACCTTGTATTTCCTAATGGATGCATTTGTTTGACTTCTTTCCTTCATGTTTGCTTCCTCGGCCACTGTCACTTCCAGCAACATGTAAACAGTCTCATCTCCTTCCTCTGTATTCTAGAACAGCCAACAGCTTTCCAGTTCGGTGTTCTCTAGGCCTTGTGCTTGACTGAACAGCCCGCAAAACCTTGAGCTTAAGAATAAATTGGCAGGGGGTGGGGAGGTAGGAGGGTGGGTAACTATAGTGCCCCAGTGCCTTCATCAGTGCATGGCATCCAGCAGAGTGACTATTCTGGTACTTTCCTTACTCTTCCTAGCACAGTCTGCTTTTTCTTTTCACTGACCTTTCCAGTCCTTCCCCTAAGCATTTATGCCACTCTCTGTCTGGTCATTCATGAACTCTTATGGTTGAGTTTTCACTGTCATAATAGAGAGGGGGGAAATCTAAGCAGAGGTGAAGGGACTTGCTCCAACTTCCCCTTTGATTCAGCGGTAGAGTTAGGAAAAGCACACCTCTTAGTACTTGGGCTCACACTCCCCACCAGACTATATGCTGTTACTAACCCACATGAGGCTTCACTATCCTGACTATGGATTGAATAGACTCCAGGCTGCTGACTTAATCTGTAAAGTGGAGTTTTTTCTTTTGTCTCATAGACAGGGAATTGTCTTTATCCTCTAAAAGTGAGCTGGATGAACTCCAAGAAGAGGTGGCTCGGAGGGCCCAGGAACAAGAACTCCGAAGGAAACGGGAGAAGGAATTAGAGGAGGCTCGAGGGTTCAACCCACACCCCAGCCGCTTCATGGACCTGGATGAGCTTCAGCATCAGGGTAACTCTCGTGGGTGAGACTGTGGACAGAGAGAGAAATGGTTCAAATGGCATTTTTATCTCCTAATTTCCAAGTTTGAGCAGTATCTCTGACACTGTCAAGCTAGAATATGGCTAACTAGTTGATTGAGGAGAGGGTCCCTGGTCTGGAGTTCAAATATCTGGTTTAAAAGGGAGAAATGGGGGAGGAGTACCTTCTGACAATAGATAATTCTTCATGCCAAAAACTTCCCATCATCAGAAGTAGAGTATGTAACTATGTATAAGTCCTAAGTTGAGTAACAGAAAAGGGAAGGATATTCCATGACTGTAAACTCTATTCAGGTTCTTCCCATGGCGTCTGAAGATTTTTGAGGGCCACTTCTGGTGTAGTTGTTTGCCTTGTCTCGTTTTCTGTGATCTTTTTGGGGAGTCACTTTGAGCAGGAGCTCACAGATTTGGAAGGCCTGAGGCTTGGAGCCTGAGCCACATAGGGGACTCCTCTATCACTTTGGCTTTTACTTATTTCTTTAAAATAGGTTGCACATTCTTGTAAGATGTACTTCCTAAGTAGTGTGCAGAATTGGAATGTATGCCACGTCCTTGGACCACTTTCTTATGGAGATTTCTCTCCCTGCATTCCTGGGGGTCATGTCTCATGCTAGACAGTCCTTGACAATTCTACCCATCTTTACTTTTCGCCCAAACTTTAGGGCACTTTCCTCATATTTCCTGAATCAACAAGCATGTTTCTCTGCATATGTTTGAATTAATTCCATTGCCCTTGATAATCTCCATTTTTTATTTTTTTTTATTCTTCCTTTCTGATTCACAGTTGCAACAATATCACATTCCCAGATTCCTGCTCTTTTTGAAAGAAGAACCTTCATTCTCCCCACTTAGCTATCTCAGCTAGTTGGCCATCTTATCAAAATAATGTGTTGGGAATCTGCTGACCATATTTTACTTTTAGTTTTCTCTCATTGACTCTACAACTTCTGGGTGAGAGAAGCCAGGGTAGCTAAGACTCTCAAGGGACTAAGAAGGGGGTGGCTAGATGGCACAGTGAATAGAGCACAGACCCTGAAGTCAGGAGGACCTGAGTTCAAATCAGGTCTCAGATACTTAACACTTACTAACCGTGTGACCTTGGGCAAGCCATTTAACCCTAATTGCCCTGCCTTCCCCCCTCCAAAAGAGAAAAAAAAAAGGGGGTGGCACAGTAAATAAAGTACCAGGCTTGGAATCAGGAAGATCTGAGTTCAAATCCCAACTTTGATTCTTACTAACTGTGGGACCCTGGGCAAGTCACTTAATCTTGTTTGCCTCGGTTTCCCCACTTGTAAAGTGAGCCAGAGAACAAAATGGCAGACCACTCCAGTATCTTTGCCAAGAAAACCCCAAATGGGATCACAAAGAGTCGGACAGGATTAAAACAACAGAACAACAACAACAAAAAGAAGGGGATAGTGCATAGTGATCCACCTACAGATGGTCTAGATCTGCTTACAGGCTCCGAGAATCTTGTAGCCTCAATCATGTATCTGAGTATTAGTGTTGGCAATTTCAACTGATTCTGTGTTAGGAGAGTACCCAAAGCTTTGAGACAAAAGGAGTGTCAGGAGTCTTCAGTTCTAAGCTCCCTAGAGCCAAACTTGTATTTTTGCTATTTCCTTCTGATTCCTCAAGGACCCTTCAAATTCAGGGGCTAGAGGATTTGAGGACATAGTAAATATTCCTAGGGACCTTTGTCCTCTACCCTCAGCTTGAAAGGAAGGGGAAAACCGTGAAAAGTGATTCCGATATCTTGACCCTTCTTACTTGAGTCTAAAAACAAAAAAAAAGTCATGTAGTGAAGAGATAGGCATGACTTAGTACCAGGAAGGGCCACAGGGTCACAGGTAAAGAGAAGTAGCTTCCACTTTGTCTTTGAGAAAACTCACAGCTTCAGTTCACATTAAGAGTATGCAAGTAAATCATGGTTATGAGTGGGAGAGAGCTAAACAACAGGTTAAGGTGAACAGAGTCCTTGCACAGGAATTAGCCTATGACCATACTTTTCCTACCTCTTTCATTTGGACATTATTTTCCATAAATAATCTTTTTTTAGAGGGGAGGGCTTTGTCCCATATTCATTGATGAAAATGTATGTGTATAGTGGGGAGGTGGCCAGGAGAAGATGGGAAGGAGCCTTTGGAAAACATTGTTGACTCTAAAGCTCAGTAGGAGCTAAGACAAAAGTACCAGCAGTGTCCAAACCTAGCAGCAGTGCCAGCCTAGTTACTTTTTGGGAGGGGCGGGGGGACTTGTACTGGGAGTTTGTCCACAAGGACTGCAAAGCTGGGCTTCAGTTCAGGGTGACGGAAGATCTTTGATGGGGGAGGGGAGTATATGGTGGAGCACAGGGCAGTGGTACTGGGGGCAGCCCTCGATGCTGAGGCAGTGTGTGGTCACGGGAGAGGACCAGACCAATGAGATCCATGTTCCTACTCCACCATTTACTAGATAGCTGACTCTGGCAACTTGTCTGAGCTTGAGTTTCCCCAAATGGAAAATGGGGGTGCTTGCCTCGTCTCCCTTATAAGCTGTAAAACGTTCATTCCCTTTGTGTGGGGACCTCTATCGCTGAAGGTTTTCAAAACTTTGCTAACCATGCATCAGGGCTTTGTTTACCAGGCACTATGCTGGGCACCTAGGGATAGTGACACAGAAATGAGACAGTCCTCACCCTTGGGGACCTTGGATATAGTTGTTCAATTAAATGTGGCTGAGGAGGCAGTGGGGAGCTGCTGGAGGGGCCTGACATCTGGCTATGGCAGTGTTGAGGCACTATTAGGTTGCAGTCGGTGACCTGTGTGTCTGTTAGAAAATCAGCAAGCTTGGAGACATCCTTCTCTATCAGAGATGTTCTTCCACTCCAGCAGATGAAGAGTTATATTTTTCTGTACTTCTTCTTCTATTAAAAAAATTCTCCTTCTATTCTTTGTGCTACTAGAGATACTATTGTGTGCTTTCTTCAGGCAGGGATTGCCAAGAACTTGTAGCCTTGCAGTAAATGGTTGGTGGTTTGTGGCTGAGCCTCCTTTGTGCCCTTGGGAAGGTCTAGGGTGCTGGGGTTAACCACCCCAACCCTGTCCCAGAGACTTCCTGTGGGCTATCTGGTTATGGCAGGCAGCTAGATGGAGATGCCTGCCCACCTGCCCCCATTCGCATCAAGTGCTGGCCCTTGCAGGGAGGCGTGACCACTCCGAGAGGTCCATCCGAGAGGCCGACTCGGTGTTGGAGGAGGCACTGCGCCGTGAGCAGAGAGGAGACTGTGCTGCAGCTTTGGCTCTCTGTAACGAAGCAATTTGTAAGTAACTAACTCCTCTAAGCTGTCTTGCTTTTAAGCTATAGCTTCTGTCACCGCTGTTGTTGCTTGCCTGGCCCGGTGGCAGCCCTTGCTGGCCTCAGCTGCCCTTCTGGTGTCTAGGCCTTCAAATTGGACACCAGAGGCTCTCTGGGGAGAGGGAATTCAGCAAGAGCCCACAGGTGATGCTGGAGCCCCCGTCTGTCCCCAGGTCCAAGACTGCATCTGACTTGGGACAACCCACTCCATCTCCCCACTGATCAAGGTGAAGGCGACCTTCCCTCTGACCCTGGGCCAATAACTTTCCACAGGAGTATGTGTTTTTCCCTTTCCTTCTTCTCCCTGATTCCTGGGCACTGGCAGGGGTTGAAGCATGAGCTTTGGAGAACCCCAGAGCTTATCACGGGCAAGCAATTTTTAGGTATGACCCCACCAGCTGAGTAGTCCTGTGCTGAGAGCCAGGTGTCTTTGCATGTCTCCTGATGGTCCTGATTTTCCTAACTTTTTCCAGTTAGAAGGCAGAGGTTGGGCTAGGGCATGAAGACCAAAGTTTAATCTGGTAACCATGTTGGAAAGGCTGTAGAAATCACCTGTGGGAAATAAGATGAAGACTCCAGCATTTATGAATGAATTTCTGTTGATTGATCTGAATTCCCTCTGTGACCCCCTTGGCTTTGGTGCTGCAGAATGTCTTCTAGGCAGGGCCAGCCAGCTCCTTCACCTCAGCAGCCTCTGCATGTTCTGTCTTGTGCTCCTGCTGCATCTTTTCAGTTACTGCATTTCATTGCTCATTTTTGGTTCAATTTTATTCTTTGTGTGTGTGTTCTGTTTCTGCTGTGTGTTTTTGTTTTCGTTTTTGTTTTTGTTTTGCATTTTAGCTAAACTAAGACTTGCCCTGCATGGTGCCAGCTCTAGCACGCTCAGCAGAACCATAGTTGATAAGAAGTTACAAATCTGTATCCGAAAAGCACGGAGCCTCCAGGATCGCATGCAGCAACAGCAACCGCCGCCGCCGCCGCCACCACCACCACCACCACCACCACCACCACCGCTGTTGGGGGGCTCCCTCCCTCAGCCAACAAGGTAGTGCCTGGGAAGTTATGATAGCCCGTGGACAGCAGGGGAGGTCACAACATTGGGGGTGCTCTGGAGAGAGAGAGAGCTCTTCCTGCATTGGTAGATTGGAAAGGAGAGAGAGGAATCCTCAGAAAACTCTTCCCTTCACCAATTAAATGTCATTTTCTATGTCAGGCATGCAGGAGGGAAAGTGGAGGATCCTACTAAAATTACAAACTTGGTTGTTAAAAAGTAGAAAAAGTGGTATACAGGAAAGAAGGCAACATATCTTTCTCCCTAAAACTGGAAGAGAAATAACAATAAAAGAAGTAGTGAAATTGTATCGATTAGAGGAAGCTAGGATTTGAAGACAAACTTAGTTTGTTGACAGTGATTCAGCCTACAAGTAGATGAAGATCTATGAGAGTCCATTGAAGACCAACTAGTTTTAGCCTCCTTCATTCAACAGTCAAGGCTCATGATCTAGTAGCAAGTGATAATTCTTCTCTTGTGAAGGATTCTGCTGCAACTCTCTGTCCTAGATAGGGAGGTACAGATGGCTCTGGGGACTGACACTGAGAAAATTTCATGTGTCAGCTTTGCTGCAACATTCTACTTAGCATGCATCCAGTCCTGGGGAATTCTTCCAAGTCCAGAAAATTTTAGTGGCCCAGTATTTCAAGGCTAGGGAATCAGTGTTTATGAGAATGGAACTATCACCCAATTCTGTAGCCAGGGAAAAAGGATTTCTGCTTCTGACAGAAATTGAAATCTTTTTTGCAGAGGAACCTTCAGAAGTATGTACATGGAAGCAGTATGGTTTCACTGTGGATGAGCAAATTTTGTGATTACGGGTCACTTACTCAGAACTTCCAACAGTTTAGACCATTGTCATTCTCTTCTCCAAAGACTGTTGTAGAAACCTGGAAAAGTACAGGTTAGCTCACAGACCACCTACCCCAGCATCTGAGGAAATTTGGTCCTAGACCCAGGCATTCACATGATGCGTGTAGCCCTGATGACGTGTGTGCCCCTGTTCTTGGGCACTGCTTTCTAGAGATTATCCTTGAATATGTACCTTCAGAGCAGCACATATTATAGTGTGTTTAATCATCTCAGTGCCACCCAGGGAGAGCAGAAGGTATTTTGTTAATATCTTCATTCAGATTCTCCTCTAAGAAAAGAGAATCATAGTTCCTTTTGAGGGCTTCCTTAGGATTGGGTTTCTTATCACTCCAGCTGTCAAAGCTATAGTTCTGAAAGTGGATCTCTTTGGAGTAGATAAGACTTTTTTTAAAGGGTATACTGGTAGGTTGACTTTGGATGGAAATGGGACATAATTTTCAAGAAGTGAATTCGGTGGTTTTGTATGGAAGTATAATACTATTATTGTTAAAGCTTAAAGGGGCAGTTCTAAAGAGCATCATTTATTCTGCTTATACCCGAAGATCTTCCTTTTTGTTTTTGAACTTCTTTATTTAGGTCATTGATTAGAATTCATAGGGACTTACTCTAAATGGAAGCAATTTAGGTTTCAAAACAGTCAACTTAGTTAGGTTTTAAGTAGTTGATCAGTACTAAATAGCTAAACTACTTCCAGGTAACATCTAAGCCAGTTGATTAATCTCAGGGATTGTTTTTGTCTTTGACTACTCACACTGTGGAGCTTTTAAAGCAAAAGCATAATGTATAAAAGCAATAATTAGTGAAGAATTAAGTTTAAAAAATCTAATTATTGCCATGGAGAAAGATTTCAGTGTGTAATATTATCTAGTTTGGATTTGATTAGGAAAAGTAAAATAAAGTAGTTGATTTCTACCAAATCTCCTGACCCAAAACCCACCTCCCCTTGATTTAGCGATAGAGCTGTATGACTCTTAGCAAGTCACTTATCCGGTCTTAGCTTCAGTTTCATCATTTGTGAGATGAGGAGAATAAGAGCACGTACCTCACAGAGCTGCTGTGAGAATCAAATGAAATATGTGGGGAGTGCCCCCTTTACCTTCTCCTTCTTTCTTCCTTATTGCTGTTGGATGTGAGCCATTTCCAGGCCTTGCTTTCTTTCTGTCATCCACATGTTGGGCCAGCAATCTTTTTCTTTTGCAAATTTGTAGCAGAGTATGAATGGAGTAGGAGTGCAGGGGCTGTGGGAGCTATAGGCCAACATTCCTTTTAATGGGATTGTATCACTCTGATGAGGGCCATTTGGAGGAGTGCATCAGTTTGGGAAAAAGGTGAATATTGACTGAGCTGTGTGTGTGTGTGAGAGAGAGAGTGTCAACCAATTGCTTTCTTGCTTGTGAACCCCTTAAACAATTTTCTGTTTTTGTGCTTGCCTCTCCATTTATTTTTATCATTCAGAACATGGAAGAATCTATAGAGAATAATGTTGACTTTATGAACAGAACAAATAGAATTAGCAATTCTTTATGTGACTTTTTTTTGCCATTAGAAATAGTTAATAATTGGTTCTTCCCATTTATTTCAGTGAACAGTCTGTCCCGCTCCAAGTACTGTTGAGTCAGGAGGCACAGCTGGAGCCCAGCAAGGACACCGAGTTTGGAACCAGCTCTTTCTTCCCCTCATCTACTTCCTGCCATGAATCTCACTCATTACTGTCTTCAGAGTCACCCTCCCCACCCACCCTACAGCCCAGTTCCCCCAGAAGGTCCTTCCCCAACCTTTTGACTTCCTCCGCTAATGTGGATGGCCATGCTTTTTCTGCTTTCTGCAAGCAAGGCTTATCCCACAAGCTGAGGAGGCCTGAGAAGGGTTCTCCCCAAGGTAGGGAACCTGCAGGAGCCCCAGCAGAGGGGCTGCTGGGCTATAGGGGCGGCAGCATTGGCAGCAAGACTCCCACTCAGGAAGGGAGAAGTGCTGGCCAGCAGCAGTGCCAGGAGAAGAGTGATCCTGCAGTTTTGCCTGCGCTGGTACCTGCCTGGTCACGCTTGGCCCCCGTGGTCTCCCCTGACAGGGGGGATTCACACAGCCTTGACTGTGATCCTTCAAGTTGCTCAGCTTGGTCCAGCCTCCCCATGCATGGGGTCTGTCACCCCAAAGTACCTACTGCTTCCTCACATTTGCTTCATTTTCCTCCAGATTCTACACAGAAAACTAACAGGTGCCCCCAAACCAATAGCCATGAAACTTCATTTGTTTCCCAAAGGGAGCAGAGTGCTGAAGAGGCCTTGAAGCCAGAAGTCCCGGGCACAAAGGGGCTTGTTCGTTCCCTGGCAGAGCAGTTCCAGAGAATGCAGGGGGTTTCCCAAAAGGATCACATTTGTGAAAGAAACTGGGTGACTACAGGTCCCCAAGATAGGAAACTGACAACTAGGTTGAAAAAAGAGTCACCCCCTTCAGACACCAGGATACCTATCCCACAAGGACAAGGGAATGGTCACTCTTCTTGGGAAAACCAGCATCATTCTTTGAATGGAAGGGAGAGGCAGACTTCCTGGGAAGGGCCCTTTAGTCACCATGGTCTTTCCATCAGCCCTTCCCCACACAGCAGTGATGCTGCCTGGGGAGGAGGATTAAATATGACAGAATCAGCCATGCTCCCGGGGCAGCTGTCACAGATGGAAGATGTTAGGCCAAAGGAGGTGGGCAGTGGGGATGACTCAGTGACCTCTCTGTCCGTGGACCATTGGGTGGGCAAGATTAGGCTCTCTGGTTCTCACCCTGATCATGAAAAGGGCACATGGATTCATTGGCCTGGGAGGAACCCTTCCCCTCAAGACCCTCACATTGGTCTCGTCCATCCTGAGAGAAACCATATGCATCTGCACCCACACTGGAATGAGGACACAGAGCAAGAGGCCTCTGAGTTGGAGTCTCTTTACCAGGCCAGTCTGCAGACATCTCAGGCCGGCCAGCCTGGGCCAGGGAGGCAGGATATATCAAAGCAACCCCTTGGGCATTCAGGTAAGCATGGGAATAGGCAGGAGGATTTTAAACTGGGAGCTGAGTTTTGACCAATTAGTCATGTATATGACATTAGGACATGGCTGCATTTCTAATAACTAGTGAAACCATCAGGACAAATACCAACGTTTCTCTCAGTCTGAAGTGGAGAGTGGGGATCAGGATTGTTAAAAAGAATCCCTGACGACCTAGCCAGTGACTTCTGCCCCCTAAAAATTAGAGGCCATTCAAGTCTACACCCTGCGTTATCCTGCACATAGGAACTGGGGAACATACTGAAGAGTGATGTGATGTGCAGAGGATTGACTGACGGGAGGGGAGAATAGGCATGCCAGCAGGCCTTGGGACCTGAAGTATTCCATAGTCAGATTTACCCTGCGGCTGTGTCCTTTATTATAGTTGCTCTAGTAAGCCAAGTCTCCAGCATGACATTTCCAGACCCTTTTAGAGAGCCAGGTTTAAAGTTAATATGAGCCTTTGGAAAAGAAATCTCTAGTTGATTCTTAAAATTCAAAGCTTGTGGGACTATAATTTGTTTGTATCCAAGCATTGGCCTTTGGGGTGAGGGATGGTGTGTGGTGTGTGTCTGTCTGACACACATCACATACACACATATGTCTATGTATGTATGAATGATATATATAATATGTATAATATAATCGTACACTATATATCATATAATAATGGTGTCTGTAGCTTGGAGTCACATCACAGGTGTTAAGGTATGAAACAGACCTTTTTTAGCACAAAGCCTGATCCATTTAAAATTGCAAAACATCAAATTGATGTTCGATTTAAAATGAATTTTGTTTTCAGAATTGCTAAAGGAGTAGTTGACTGGGAATCCAGACACCTGGGTTCTGGCCTTTGCTGTAAATTAGTATGCCCTTGAATAACACATAAAAGATGAATGAGGACTGAAGAGGGTATCTGTAAAGTAGAAACTCTCTAGGGTCCCTTTCATGTCTTAAGATTCTGGTTTTATTAATTTTTCTCTCCTGAGTACCATAATGGTGCAGGCTCATCTGCTGCAATTACCCAGCATACCATTTTTTATTACAATTTTATTTTATTACAATTTTATTACAATTTATTTTTTTCAATGAATAAAAATAATTTTTTTTCCATCCTCACCATTGAAAATGAAAAGAAAAACAAAATCCTCATAACAGATATGCATAAGTCAAGCAAAACAATGTGTTGGCCACGTCCCAAAAAATGTCTCATTCTGCACCCTGAGTCAGTCACCTCTCTAGCAGGGGGTGAGTAGCATGCCAGTGTTCCCAAGTTTCACTGAAACTTTTTCTTTCATCATTTCTCATGGCACAACAGTATTCCATTACATAATTTGTTCATCCATTCCCCTAGTAGGGATACTTCCTTAGTTCCCAGTTTTGAGGTTTTACCCAAAGAGTTGCTACACACATGGATGGATCCTTTTATTCATTCTTTGATGTCTTTGGGTTATAGATCAATAATGGTATCACTGGATTGAAAGGTATGCACAGTTTTATTGACTTTTGGCACATAATTCCAAATTTCAGCATGCCGTGTCAGCTAGCAAAATATTAAGTACCTACTCTGTTAAGGCCTGCTTCTGACACATGTTGGCTGTGTGACCATGATAGGTCATTTAACTTCTAGTTGTCCCCCTGCAATTCTACCTGATTATAAGTCACAGCAAGTTGCTGATCTGCCTCCTTGGAGGGAGCTTCCATAAAACAGTTTTGAACTAAAAAGAAAGGAAAAATTCTTTGCCTTGTGTTAATAAAATGCAAATCAAGAGTGTGAATCAAAACATGAAATTAGCTGTACCAAGTCCCAAACTGAGCCTAATTTCATTATTCAATGGCAGATTGAACTGAAATTTGTATGGTTATGTGGGTTTTTAGAAACCATACTGAAACATAGCTGAACCTATTTATTTTCTAAAATTACTGAATCAGACCACCACTGAATCCTTTTCTAATCCTTCACCATGGTATGCAGATAACCCTCAGTTCTTGAAGGTTGTGCACTAACAAAACACAAGCTCTGGCGAGTTTTTGGACTCTAGAAAGACTTTTTCTACAGTCATGGTAACAGACTTACTCGTCTGTGGCCCAAGGACCATGTAGACTAAATCTGGACACCTGGATCGCCAGGTTGGTGCCAGGAAGATGAAGCACTAAAAGATCCTCTGCCAAGCTTTCCTTTGGCAGGCAGGTGGGCAGTCTGCGTTAGCGGAAGGAGTTCCAACTGCAGCTAACTCACCAGTTCTTGAAATATTAACCTATCAAAATCTCCTCTGAACCGAATCAGTTTTTTCCTTTGAATAGTGCTTGGTAGGATTTGAATGCACAGGTGCCAGAAGGACAAAGAATAAAATAAGTAGGCAGCATTGATTAGCCAGGGAAATGATCTCTGTAGGAAGGGCTGGCTAGTGTTAGTCAATAAACGGGTGAGCATTAATCCCCCGGGAGTTCCTGCTTCTCTTGTCTGGTTTGTCTTATCACAAAGGGTTTACTAACTGCTCAGTTATATACGGATGCTCTGAGAACTGTTCAGGAAGCACTGAAACTTACTTCATTCAGCCAGCATTTATTAAGCACTCACTGTGTGCCTGGCCATGTGCTTGATGCTGGGAGAGATGCCCATTGAGGAGCAGGACAGTCTAGGCACAAAATACTGGTGGAGAGCAAGCTTGATGACTAGGCCCCACTGCTTAGCAGCAAAGATAATGTGCACTCGCCACAGTGCTAGGCAGATCAAGGGTCCCCAGGGAACAGGCCAGATTTCTTTTGCCACCATAGATTCTCCACAGAGCCACCATGTCAGATAAATTTCACAAGTGAATGTTACAAACATACACTTGTGCCTAAAGGCTCTGACAGAAGCTGGGCATGCTTCCAAAAATCAGATGAGATGAGGCTGTTGGTAAAGGATCTATGTGGGAGAATGTGCAGCAGCTGTCCAGAGATTGTTACACAAGGCCCTTTGGCTTAGGGTGGGGACCCTTGCTCCTTGCAGAAAGGTATCCACATTCTAAGCCGCCTTCCTGCCTGCCTCTACTTCCTCATGTTATCAGTCAGGATTGCCAGGCTCAAAGTTCAGGCCCTCCAGAAAGGGAGTGTTCCATTTATGTCTATATTTCCTTTCCCAGGCTCCACAAACATTATAGGGAGGAGACTACACTCAGCCCCTGGCTTTGATCTCTCACAGATGCCAACAATAGAAATGGAACACAGTCTCCACGGGGCAAGCATGGTACCTGCCTCTCAGGTAGTAATCTAGGTGGCAAAGACACTGGGCATTTGTTGATAGATTGGGAAGAAGTTGGTGGAGGTTTTCAGAATGTCAGGGATAGGGGGGTTCAGCATGGAGGTAAAAGATGAGAGATTAACAGAAAAAGGCTGAATGCTTGAATGAGTTTCTTGGGGTCCTTGTGAGATTGGGGTGTGTCAGATATCTATCCATGACTCTCTCTGAAGGCTGCATCTTGCCGAGGCTTGCTGAAGGAGGATGAAGGAGAGATGTACACTGCAGAGAATTTCCGACGCATTTCACGCAGTCTCAGTGGCACTGTTGTCTCGGGCAGGGAAGAACCCCCCATGTCTTCTCACAGTTTTGTAAGTCAAATGAAGGACAAACTTACCCAGAATACAACCACTGAGTGCTCAAGAGGAAGTTCAGGGGGTAGGATAAACAAAAACTGACCCTTGTATTCTGTGGGAAGTGTTCATTGGACTTCTGATCTATATTAAAGTGAGTAGGCAATGCCCACTACCCACATTTGACTTCTATCGGTTATCGCTATTGACAGCTGTGCATTCAGGGACCTGAACCTGATGGGGAGAGGTATTCCCTGCCAAATTAGTTTGATCATTTTCTTCTGGAGGAATCTGGTTTTGAACCTTTAGGATGAAGAATACAGGAATGGCCTGAATTTGAGGGAGACAGGGACTGCAAACTACTCCAATATCTTTGCCAAGAAAACCCCACGGACAAGTCTGAACCACAGAAGGGGTGCCAGGTTCCCTTCCATAGAACCTCACTTTTTGGCCAAAGGAAGGAGAGGAGGCGAAGCCGGAGTAACTGTCACTGATTCAAGTTGCATTTGATTTCCAGCTGAAAAGAGTCACCTTTACTAGGAGAAATTTCATTCACTTCCTCAAATTTATTATAAGCCTACTATGTACAAGGCACAAGTATTGGGGATACAGTGAAAAAACAATATTCCTTGTCCTCTAGGAGCTCACATTCTTTCTACTGGAATATAACATTTAAACAGATTAAATAATTAAAATATAGTTTGAGAAAAAAGAGAGTACTCATAACAGTTAATGGAAAAAGCTTCCTATAGGAGATGATGCCTGAGCTGAGCCTCAAAAGAAGCCAAGGCTCCATGGAGGTGGAGGTGGAAGGAGAAGCCATCCCAGGCTTGGAGACAACCAGTGCCATGGCATTGAGACAGATGGGACAGGGCCAAGCTCAGCAAGCAATAAGTGGCCATTTTCCCTGGAGCAAAAAATCCACAGAGGAGTAATGTGAAATTGAGGAGGCCCTCTGGAGCCAGACTGGGGAGGGCTTCATGCGTGCACTGGAGGAGGATGTAAGAGCTTCCCTGAGGCTTCCACAAAGAATATTCACAGCCTGAGCTCTGGTGGGCCAGGAGTGGGCGAACCCCTGCCGACTGTGATCCCCAGACTTCTCAGGGAGTATCTGGAGGCAGCTTGAAGACACCCATGACACCCATATGCTGAGCCAGAGCAGTAGATAATTGACCACAGCTACATTCAGTATCCATGACATCCAACATTAGTTCACTCAGAGGCTCCATGGGGCTTCTGCTTCATTGGTCTGTGGTGGTGAGAAACCTTATTCACCAGTTCCTAAGCCTTTCTGAGGACCTTCCCATTTTCATCAGAAGGGTTGTTTTTTTTTATCTAACATTCACTCAAATATACCGTAAGTTCAAATAAATGCAGAGACTGGAGTTGTCCTAGTAGCATTAGCTTCCCAGAATCCCTCTGGACTCCATGGTCTTGTTGGACCTTGCTGGTGTTTGGTAGAGAGATTTGGTTCTTCTATCTTTAGAGAATAATTGCTCATCTGGGTGAGATTTTAACCCAGGGGAAAATCACAGTTTCTCCCCTTACCCAGACCCTTCCCAACCTTGCCCCCAGGTCTCAAACTCTCTATGACCATACCCTTAAGAGGGGTTAGGGAATGGGTAAGAAATGTTTTTGGGAGGGAAGGGAGGCTAATTTGGGGACTTTAGCCAAAAAATGGATAAAGCAGGTAATTTGCATTGCTAAATACCAAGTGGACTGATAGGGGGCCTGTGGAATGTCTCCCCAAGAGAAGATGGGTCAGGTCCTTCATCCATAGAACTACTTTTAATCTCTCATTTAAGTATATTCATTGAAGGGGATTTGACTGCCCCAGGCTCTTTACCTTTTTGAATGGAGTTTTGAAGCCTGCTAAGAAGCTAGACATGTTGAGATAAGGATGAAGTGTACACCAAAGGTCCTGGAGCCTTGTCTGTTCCCATCAGGGGCATTATCATACTCCCATCCTCCTGAATGTGCAACTAAAAGTCTTTCATTTCCCTTCACCAGATAAAATCAATCAATTGCTTTCATTTGTGGTAACTTTTAACTGGTCTTCCTGCTTCTACTCCCTTTGCAGTCTATCCATCATATAGCTGCCTGAGTAATCTTTCTAAGACATTGGTAGGGTCAGATCACTCACCGTACACAAAAACCTTCAGTGGCTGCCCTTTGTTTATGAAATAATTCAGAACTACGACTTGGGAATTCAGCGTTCTCCAAAATCTGGTTCGGATCCACCCACTCAGGCTTATCTCGTGCAGTTTTCCTTCGTCCACCAATGAAGTATTTAAGCACCTGCCCAGGCCCTGTGTTAGGTGACAGGGTTATACAAAGCACAGAACACAAACTCCTCTCTCACAGAACTTATATTCTAACATCATCATTATCATAAAAACACCTTTGTTAAATTCTCTTCTGCACCTGGCCCTCTTCTGACATCATACAAAACTGAAAAAAAGGCCTTTCCCTCCGGGAATGTTCAGTCAATCCAGAGAGAACAAAGATGGGAAAAAATTCAGTGAATGTCCACCTCACTGGCTAAGATGTTGAACAGCTGCACAAATAGAGATTTGGAGCGTTGACATTATAAACACATCCATGTGAAGTACCTTGTTTTGAGGAAAAAGGGATGAGCAGCAAGCAGTGGGGCAGCTCCGTGCCAGGCTCAGTGCTTCACATTAAGGATACAAATACATATATTTTTACATCTGGCCATATTGGGTTCCTTTCCATAACTCATCCTTCCCACTCCTATGTCTGTGATGCCTGGAAGGGAGGGGGCTTCCTCCCTCCCTCCCCCACCCAGACACCATCACTGAGCCATCTTCTGCCACCTCTCCCTTCACACTTGGTCTATATGTCTCCTTTGTGGGTGTCCCCCTCTGATGGGATTGTAGAAGTTAACAGTTGAGGGTTGCTGCAGTAGGCCTCTGTGCAGGGACAGGGGGCTTCTGAGATCCCTTCCAACTGGGAGACTCACACGTATCCTCAAGGTCCCCTCGTCTCTCCCCCTCACTACAGATGGGAGCTGTTAACAGTCTAACCCACTGGCTCCTGGCCACAAGGAGAATTCTCGGATCCAGCTCGTTGTGAGTTTGTCCCTGCCTTCCTGCCTATTAGGTTGTCAGCTCCAGGAGAGGAACACATGTATCTGTGATTCTGTCCTAAGGGCCTGGTATGTAGTAGGTGCTTGTCAACTACTGAATTGAATTAAAGAGCAGATCTGAAGCTTGGTGTCTTTAGGGTATAGTGATCAGCCCCATAGGGGTGACTAGCTAGGCTGGAGACCCTTCAAGAATTCTTCCTGCTTCAGTTTCTGCTCTCTGTTCCTAGTCCCTTACTTGCCCTTACTGTGTTTTCCCAATCACACCCTGCTGTGTTAATCCTCATTTCTATGTTTTTTTTTCTTTTTTTGTCTCATTTCATTATAAGGAAACTTCAAACATGAGGAAAAAGCCTTTGGAAACCAGGCACCGTTGTTCCAGCTCCTCTTCCCTCTCTGTCATCCATGACCCTCCTGTGTTCCTCCCCAATCCCCAGGTCCTCCCTCCCCAGCCACAGCTCCTGCCCCCTGATGTCCTGATGCCCACCATGGCAGGGGAGCCCCATAGACCCCCAGGTAACTCTCGGGTCCCAGATCCTGTGCAAAGAATAGCTATTCTGCTGGGGGCCTTTCTGAGCTGGCCACATTGGAGTCATGAGGTGGGAATGGAATTTGGGGTGTGGACTCCTTTTTTTAAATTAAGTATCAAAGTCAGAAATGTGATTAGATCATTTTGGGGCTAGAGGAAATGATAGGGGATAGGATTCTGTGAAGGGCAGGAAGCACAGAGGAGCTTCTTTTTCTCTCCAACCCAGGTCTGGGATTTGATTAATGTGAAAGATTAGATGACACCAGTGTTAGAGATGAAAATACTAAATTTGCCATCAGCTTTGCCCACAAGGATTATGACTGCCTTAAATTATGCTTCCTCTATATGGGCAAGTGACCTAGTCTCTGGGATAGGGGTCTGAACCCCTCCCTGAAGTCCCCCACTGGCCGAGATGAGTGCCTTTAATTATGGTGGGCCAAACTTTTGGATGACCAAAGAGGATTCACTAGTAGTCTGCAGGGATCACACCTCCAGTCTGAACTGTCTAAGCATAGATCATCAATCAAAAACCAGGGATTCTGAAGACACTTGTACCATTAAGTATGGATCTTCTGTGGGCATCTCTACCCTCTGATCCCTAGAATCACTCCCTGTTTTCTCAGCAAGATCCCTTTATTATTCTACTTCCCTGAGCTCTATCTCCAGCTTCTGGGCCTCCATGCCCTGAGGTCATGTGGTATAGACTGAGGAGGTATATGGAGAGAGAATGACACAAAGGTGTCCTTGGTATTTAACCAGTGCAGAGCTGGGCTGCCTGGATGGGAACACCCATCCAACCCATTAACTCAAGTGCTCAGCTACTTCCACCAGCTTGGAGGAATCAGCATGTACCAAGTGCTTCCTGAATACAGAGCCCCATGCCTTTAAATGAAATGGAGGAAGGAAAAGACACTCTTATTATCTCCAAGGTGTCTAGAGTCTAGGTGGCTGACAAAATAGATATACCATGTGGGATAAAAACGCAAAAACCCTCATAGGAAACAACATGATGAGGATGAGGGGGGATGAGGGTTAGGGATGGTCATGTGGGAAGGAAGAAAGAGATTTGGCCTACATGGAAGATACTCAAGTCATTGTGATTTTTTTTAAAATTTCTTTAGGAACTTCAAGGAATATCCAACAGCTTCTGGTTATGTGTGACAGGGGTGAAGCTTCCCAAGGGGTTAAATACACAGGGGGAACCCTGAACTACATGAGCCTCCCACATCCTTCAAGAGTTGATTTCTCCTGGAGCCCATTGCCAGAGACCAGCCAGCATTCTGAGACCAGAGCCTCGGGCACTCCAGGGCTCTGGCCACAGCTGACCAACACTGCCACACTGCCAGACAGAAGCCAGCGACTGCAGGGTCCACATACCCAGTCGTGGGGGAGACTCTTTAATTCACAATCACACTCTCCCATTGCCTGTCATCCATCATCATTGTCCAGCACTCTTTCTGTGCCCTTGGAGATATCGCAGAATTCCAGCCTTATACCTAGTTCCTCCCGGGGCCCTGGACCCAGAAGAGTGGACATACCCCCTGATGATGATTGGAGGAAGAACACTTATGCCCCTCAACCTGGACGTAGGAGAACAGGAGGAAGTGGGCCTCTTTTTGCCACCTCAGATGTCCATCGAAGGGGGCTGACGTGGGCTGCAGCCCCACAGCACAGTGGGTGGTGAGGGGCTCTTCTTTACTCTTCTTGGCTTATTCTTTTTTCTCACATTAATGTGCCATGTCAGAGCTGGTGCCCAAGATTGCTGTCATTGCTGTGCCAGGATCATTTCAGTATAGGCCTCTGTGTCCTCAGTGGTTCTGGAATCTAAAGATACACTTGGCTGATGGAATCCCAGCTTAAATTCTCCTTGAAAAAATGGGCAGCTGCTTTAGGATGGGGTGCTGGCAAAGGATAATTTTGATTTAATTGTAGCTTTAGAGCCACTCAGAATTATAAAGGTCAACCCATGAAATGTCACTGATCAGCATCTCAAGGTCATCTGCCTTTTCCCCAAATCTCCTTGTCCCTATGCCCTGCTGCAGTCCCAGTATCTTCCCTACCTCCCACCCCCATCTAGTATTCATGTCTTCTTTGGTTCTGTAGGCCTCTTTGCCCTTGTAGACTTCCCTTCCCCCTATTCTCTTCCCTCTCTACAACCCTCTCATCTCCTCACTACTTCCTTTCTCACCTCCACTCCCCTCCCCCCCAAATTCCTCTAGATACCTATGGTTGTATAGTTTCTATTCTTGTGTCTGGCCAAGACCTGAAGGGAGCCTAGCTGGTCAAGGAGCCTAGCCTCTGAGACTCCCCTCCCACCCATACATGTACATACCCACTCACCCACACTTCTCACAGTGTAGAATATGGGTGGAGCTGCCAGCACAAACACGTATACCCTTGCCTTCCTACAGACACACTAACTGAGTCAAGCACACTAACCCCTCTTCCAAGCAGCAGATCCATTACTGCCACTCACTCACTTGCCATTGTAAACACTCAGAATAAGTTGAAGTATTTTAGGGCCAAACATAACTGTTTTTGTAAAGTATTTTTGAATAAATCTGAGAGTTCTATTTAACACCTTGGCTGCCTATCATTTTCACTACCAAGTTTTCATTTTTTTTTCCTGGGAGATCCTGGGCAGTCAAGAACTCCCACTTAACACAAGACTAGTTCTACCAATGGGAGACAGCCAATCTGGTGGGGAGGGGGTGAAAAGAATCCACATGTAAAGGGAGGTTGGGAATAAGAAGAGTGTGGGGGCGTGGGAAAGTTCAAGGAATCAAAGGATCTCAGAATTTGAAGGGGCCATAGTAATCATCTAGTCCAATTTGACTGGTAACAAAGAATTCCCCCTCTGACGTAGATGACCAAAGGTCATCCACTTGGGGACACTCCTTTTATTGACACACATCATCTCCTGAAGCAGTTCATTCTACTTCTGGAGAGCTTCAATTGGTGGGAAACTTTTCCTTGTTTCAATGCTCAATTGGCTTTTAGCAATTTTTACCCATTCCTCTTATTTATATCTACTGGGGTCAAGCAGAAAAAAATCTAATTTCTAAGTGACAGCCCTTCAAGTATTTGAAGATTGCTATGGTGTCTGTCCTGTGCATTCCTTCTCTAAACATACCTAGTTCCTTCAGGTAATCTTCATGCAGCATGAACTTGAAGTCCTTGGCCATTCTCCTTTCCCTCTTCCCAATGTCCATCCTAAAATGTGCCCCAAACTGATCATAACATTCTGACCAACCTCTCTTAACGCCACTTAAAATTGCATTTGCTTTCTTGTCTGCTATATCACGTTGATGTGTTAAGCTTGCAAATCTTTTTCAAACTCTGGTTTAGCCAAATCTCCACAATCTTACACTAGCTAAGTTCATTTTTTGAACTTTGACGTTTGTTCCTGTGTCATCTTATGTGACCTGGCCCTTTGTTCTAGCCTGTAAAGATCTTTTTGTATCCTAACTGTTAACCAATTTCCCTCCCAACTTTGTGTCATCTACAGATTAGATAAGTGTGCCTTCTATACATACATACTTAGTCCAAGTCATTTGTGATAATGTTAAAACAGAGCCAAACGAAGATTCCTGAGGAGCTCTGTTGAGACCTCCTTCCTAGTTGACATCAAATCATTAATGACTACTTTTGTGGTCACTTAGTTTCAAATGCAGCTAATTAAACTATCCTGTCACACACCTCTCCATCTTTTCCACAAAAACTGCATGGAAGACTAGTATGTAATTTGCTAAAATTTGGCTAATCTCCGTAGCATAGTCCTGACATAAATTTGATGAAACCGTGCTCTTTCTGTGAGCCCTGATTCATTTTCTAGCTACTCACTGTCATTTCAAAATATATTCAAGAATTTTTTCCAGGAATCAGTATTAAACCCATTGCTTCTAGCTTTTAGATTTCATTCTTTTCCCTTGTTTGAAAATCAGTATATGTGCCCTTCTGAAATCCTGTGGTACTTTTCCCATTCTTGATCTTATTAAAGATCAGTTAGTGGCTTAATCACATGTAAGTATCCAAAGATGTAGTTGTATGAGCCAGGTGAATTTCATCAAAGGGCTGCTCTCTTACTCTTTGAAGTTCTACTCTCAAGGTTAACTTGGATATCAACTCCCTTTTAGCTGCAGTCTGTTTTTCCAGTCCAAAGATCATCTCCTTGGCGAAGAAAACAAGCAAAAAAAAAAAAGCAGCTCTGCCTTCTCTGTCATCTGTTCTTGCCTTGTACAACCCACCCCAACCTCCCCGTAGCAGGTGTAACCTCTGTGTGGTGCTCTTTTCCCTATAATTGCTTTAAAAAAACACACACCACACCCTTTTTGTTGTCCTTCGCTGTGGGGGCTAACTGCCACTCAGTCTAATTACTCCTGACACTTTTCTTACAGAGCTATGTCATTTATACTCTGTTATATTTCTTTTGTCCATGAATCAGCAATTAGCACCTCCTGTGTGCTAGGTCCTGTGTTAGGTCCTGAATATGCAAAGCATGAAATAATCATTCCACTAAGGACCTTATCTGCCTTTGGTTGTTGGGTTCTCTGTATACCCACCTTGGTCTCTTCAAACAACTCCCTTTTTTCTTCCTCAGTGGAATTGTTTCCCCTCCCATCTTCAGAATTTCATTCTTGAGAACTCCCCATCCCTCTGGGATGGTTCATCATTACTATATATTAAAAAAAAAACAAAACACTTCATATATTATTGTTCCTGTTGTCAGGAGAACCTAGTCTGAGACAAGTACTGACGTCAAACTATTCAGAATATTAAAATTTGTTCAGTCATTTTTTAGTCTTGTCCAGTTCTTCATGACCCCAGTTAGGGTTTTCCTGGCAAATATACTGGAGTAGTTTGCCATTTCCTTCTCCAGCTCATTTTACAGATGAGGAAACTGAGGCAAATAGAGTAAAGTGACTTGCCCAGGGTCACACAGCTAGGAAGTGTCTGAGGCCAGATTTGAACTCAGGAAGATGAGGCTTCCTGACTGCAGGCCTGGTGCTCTGTGCACTATGGCACCACCTAGCTGCCCTGCAGAATATTAAAATATGCAACAATAAAATAGCTTACATTTGCTAAGCATTTACTACGTGCCAGGCACTGTGCTAAGCACTGCAGCTACCAAGAAAGGTAAAAGCCAGTCCCTTATCTCAAGGAATTCAGTCTGATGGGGGAGACAACATGCAAACAGTGCACAGCTAGAATAAACTGGAAGTCGTCTCAGATCCAGTGTCTCTGGGTCATATGATATGTGCAGGGGAGAAAGCTGTATGAAGACTGGAAAGGTAGTAAGGGGTTAGGTTATAAGGATCTTTAAAAGCCAAAAAGGATTTTTTATATTTAATGCTGGAGGCAACAGGGAGCTGCTGGAATTTGCTAAATTGTGGGGTGTGAGAGGCTATTTGGTCAGATGTGTGTTTTAGGAAAATTATTTTGACAGCTAAGTGGAATATGGCCAGGAGTGGAGAAATACTAACCCAGGCTGCTGCAATAGTCCAGACATGAGGGCCTGGACCAGTCTGGTGACAGTCCAGAGGACAGAGGGAAAAGTATATTTTAGGACATATAGCTGTATATGGGGCATTATAGAGAGTAAGGAGTTGGAGATGACACCTCAGTTAGAAGCGTAAGTAACTGGGGTGATGGCAGTACCCTTATGGAAAGAGAGAAGGGTTTGGGGGAAGAGATAATAAGTTCAGTTTGAACACGAGTTTAAGATGTCTACAGCACATTCAGTTTGAGATGTCTAATAGGCATTTATAGATGCTAGACTAGAGGGTGGAAGAGAGGATAGGGGTGGATAAGCAGGCCTGAGTCATCTGCATGGAGATGATCCCTGAAACCATGGGAGTTGATAAGATCAAGTGGAAAAGTAGAGAGGAAGAAAAAAAGAGGGCCCAGGACAGAGCCTTGGGAGAACCTCCATGGTTAACAGGTGTGATCCCACAAAGGATCAGACAGGTCAGAGGAGAACCAGGAGGGAGCAATGCCACAAAAACATAGGGAAGAGTATTAAAAAGGGTGACCCACGGTGTCAAAGGCTTCTGAGAGTCCTAGCTGGATGAGGGCTGAGAAAAGGCCGTTAGACCTGACAATTAAAAGATCACTAGCAACTTGAGAGAGGTCAGCTGAGGTTGAATAATGAAGGCAAAATCCACACTGTAGAATTAAGAGAGGGTGAGGCATACTTCTCAAGGTTAGCCACAACAGGAGGAGAGATACAGGATGATAGCTATTGGGGATGGGGAGATCAAGTGAGGGTTTTTTGGAGGAGGGAGACAAATGTTTTCATGTTTGTGGTAAATACTGCCCAAAGACCTAAGGAAGGCAGTCAGAAGAGAGAACCGCGAAGCCTGGGATGGGAAGAAGTGCTTGCCCATCAATCAAGTAACAAGCTCTAAATTTTTTCATGAAATCTTGAACTAGATTCTGCCCCGCCACCCACAACGACCCTCTTATGCCAGCTGTAGCTAAAGGCACTGACTCTTTTCCTTAATAAATAGCATTGGTCTTGGAGTCAGGAGATACACATTCAAGTCCCAGTTCCAATTCTCCCTGGAGGAGAGCCTCGGTTTTGTCATCTGTAAAACAGGTATAATACTTGTACCAGCTACTTTACAGAGTTGTCGTGAGAAAAACATTTTTCAAATATTAAAGCACAAAATATTTTGACTCTATGCTGTCCTCTTTTCTCATGTCCCTTGTTCCTTTGTCCTACTGAAGATTTTGCCCAGCCAAACAAACCCGTCTTGGATCACGCCTACTCTCCACTTCTTTCATCATACTTTTTGTTGTTCTTTAGTCATTTTTCTGTCATGCCCAACTCCTCATGACCCCATTTGGGGCTTTCCTGGCAAAGATCCTAGAGTGCTTTACCATTTTCTCCAGCTCACTTTACAGATGAGGTAACTGAGGCCTTGCCCAGGGTCACACAGCTAGTAAGTGTCTGAGACCAGATTTGAACTCAAGAAGATGAGTTTTCCTGACTCCAGGTTCAGCACTCTGTCTACTTTGCCAGCTAGCTGACCACTTATCTGCTACTATAGGAAGCCAGAGAAATTCACAAAGCCAGGCTGACTGGGTTCACTACAAATTTATGTTATAAACTCAACATGGTCCTTGCTGCCTTAAGGCAATCCTACATTTCCCTCATTGACTCACTATCCCCCTCATGCACCCTAGAAGTTTTTCCAAAACATTTCATGCCTCTTCAAACCTCCCATGGCTCTCTTCTCAACTGAGAACCATATTTCACTGCAAAAAAAAAAGTTATTTACTGAGGGCTCCCCCTTTCCTTTCATCTTCAGTTCATGTTGTTCAGATGTATTTTGCCGCTATCTTTTCCTTTACCTCATTTTGCCAAGGCAGACCAAACTTCATGAAGAAGTAGTCCCGTTCAGGTTCATCTTCTCCAAAAGATTTCCTCCTCTATGGCCCCTTCTCCCTCACTCATCTTCAAATGATCTTTGTCTACAGAGACACAGTGCAATGCTTCCACACTCCCTCCCTAGCTCCCAACCCCTCATAATATTGATAGTAAGCACAACTTAAGAGCAAATGGCTAGCATTCCCAAAAAAACTCAGATCTGGGCATGAGAAAGGCCAAGCCCTCCATACCATTCTTTTTTACATCCCTTAAAAGTGGTGGTGGATAAAGGCCAACATCTCCACTAAAATCATTTAATGCATTTTCTGGGGTCAAGATAGATTTATGAAAGTGTATCATTTCCCCTTCTTTCACTCTATACCAGAAAGTGAGTTTGGTCTTCATCATTCCTGTTAGACTTTGGACCCCCTGCACTCTACAAAACAACTCCTGGCCCTAGATTCTAGCACAAATGAGAAAATACTCTTAGCTGAGACTCAAGATAGTGTATTAATGAGTGCTAGTTTACCAGAGATCTGTGTTCTAATTCTGCCTCCTGACCTTTCTTTCTGGGAGAGGTGTGGCAGGAACCCCTCTCCGACAATGAATTTGTGGTCAGAAGATCTGAGTTTGAATTCCAGTTCTGCTAATTACTACTGTGCAACCTTGGAGGTCACTTTACATCTGCCCATCTTAGTTTTGTAAAATGATGACAATATGTGTAGTACCTACCTCAAAGGGCTGTGGAAAGAACTGTGCATAAAGTCCTTTGCAAAAAAAAATAATTAAAAGTTCTATTTTTCAAAGTTACTACTTGGGATTTATCATCATGAGCAGCTGTTAACCCATTTTTCATATGAAAATGTGTACTTTTGTCTAGTATTGAGTATAGATGCAGTATCTACTGTGAATTTATGTTTTTGGAATCACGTTAATTGATTCGGGAATCTTTTCTTCACTATTCAAACGGCTCCCAAAATGCTATGAAACAAAGGAAGGCAAAAACACAAAGGGATCCTATGGGTCGAAAAGGTCAGAAGGCTCTACCACAGGTCAGGCACAAATAGTCCATACGAACATTTGGAGTAGAGATGTCTTCTAAATTTGCACATATCACATTTGTCTTGAGCTACTGCAATTCTGCTTTGCTCATAGACTATAGCGCCTTCTTTGATTCTGGCACGACATGTTAGGCAATTCTGTGCCAGTCTTTCCCATGTCTTGCCTTGCATGAGTTCTCCATAAAATTGTCTTTTAGGCAAATGTAGGTTTGGCATGCAAACAACACAATGGGCCCATCATACTTGTGCTCACTGCAGTAGAGTTTGAATGCTTGGCAGTTCAGTTCAAGAAAGGATCTCAGTGTCTGGTACCTTGTCCTGCTAGGTGTCTTCAAAATCTTTTTTAAGACAATTCAA
Source organism: Pseudochirops cupreus (assembly GCA_028627135.1). Taxonomy (NCBI): domain Eukaryota; kingdom Metazoa; phylum Chordata; class Mammalia; order Diprotodontia; family Pseudocheiridae; genus Pseudochirops; species Pseudochirops cupreus. The sequence goes on from CM053582.1 coordinate 535,746,570, forward strand.
ACAGAAACAGTTCAGTTTCCTGGCATGGCTCTTGTGGATAGTCCAGGTTTCACAAGCATAAAACAATAAGGTCAACACAATGACCCTGTAGACCTTCAGTTTGATAATCATTCTAATACATCTTTTCTTCCATACTTTCCTGCGAAGCCTCCCAAATACTAAGGTAGCTCTAGCAATGCATGTGTCAACCTCATCATCTGTCTGTCCACTCTCGGAAAGTATACTGCCAAGGTATGTAATTCATTCACAATACTCAAAATTTCTCTGTTTGCTGTAACTGATGGTACCACATATGGATGGTGTAGTGCTGGCTAGTGGAGAGTCTCAGTTTCTTGGTGTTACCTGAGAGACCAAAATTAGCACAAGCAGCAGAAAGTCAATTCATACTCTGTTTCATCTCAGCAATAGAGGCTGCATAGAGTGCACAATCATGCAAACAAAAAGTCTAGCACCAATTCTCCCTTCACTTAAGTCTTGGCTTGTAGCTTTTTCAGGCTAATTTGTTATCAATATGGTAGATGACCTTGATGCCATTTTTTATCTCATTGAAGGCATCTGACAACATCCAATAAAAACATTTTTCAAAAAAAAAAAAACCAAGGGAAAAAGCACTGCTTCATTCCACTGGTGACTGGGAAAAAGTTCAAGAGCATCCTCCATATTCTAAATCCAAACAAGCATGCCTGGAAGGTAATGTTAGAAGGAAACCACTAGCAACAGGGCCCTCCAGTCTGAATAGCTGACACACTTTCCTAAAACCTGACTCATCCTTGTAGTTATTAGAGCTACTAAAATAAGCAAGCAAACAAAAACAAAATAAAATAAAATTTTAAAAACCGTAACGGAATTAAGGTTAAAGATCTACACTTGGAATCAAGGACTCAATTCACAGATACTCGCTAGCTCTGTGTCTCTCTTTGCCTTTGTCTGCTACAGTTTCATCATCTGTAAGATGGGGAGAACAGCCCTTCCTTCCCAGGATTGTCTAGACTAGTGGTTCTCAACCTTCCTAATGCCATGACCCTTTAATACTCGTATCTAATCAAAGGCAATGTTTATAAAGCACCTGGCATACCTCCAAGGAGCTACACAAGTGCTAGCTAGTCACGTTACAGCAAGAATCCTAACAGTTCAGTTCTTTACAGCCCGACATCCTTGTATAGACATTTTCATTTGGTTTTTTCCAAATAACCTTTGGAGGTCGATTGAATTAGGATCTACTACATTGTGTCTGCTCCCTTTTCTGCTCCCCACGCCACAGCCACTGTACCAAGCACAGAGCGTGCAGAAAAAAGAACAGCGCCAAAGGGAGTGCCTGCCCTCGACAGGCTTACAGTCTAATAGGAAGACGGCGCGCAAGCCAAGGCCAGGAAGCGCCGGCAGAAATCCGCAGAGGCACAGCACTGAGCGTTCGAGAGCCAGAGAGGTGGTCCGGGGCGCCGGCTTCTGCGGGAACTCCTTCCGCACTCGCGCCCCGCGCCCCCCCCCCGCCCCCCGCTTCACTCTCCTCAGAGCTTTCTGGAGGCTCCGCTGCCCGCAGGAACTTTATCCCGGTCCCTCACCTCGAGACTGGCCTCATTTTTTTTCCCCCTTTTCCCCTGCGGTCGGTAATTTTGCTCCGGTCCCTCGAATGCGCCCAGCCCCCGCCCACGCCCGCGCGGTGCACGCCGGTCGGTCCCAGCCGCGCTGGGAGGAGAGAGGCTCCGCCATGTTCCCCGGCGGCTCTGCCGCTCGGCCCTGCTAGCCGCCGCCCCCGCCCCCGACCCCGCCCGGCCCCCCAGCTGAGCAGAGCCCCGGGCCGAGCATGGCTGCCCCGGAGCCGGCGCGGACGCCGCCGCCGCCGCCCCCGCCCGGGGCAGACCGCGTAGTCAAAGGTGAGCGGCTGAGGCAGCGCCGGGAGCGGGGCCAAGGAGGAGGAAGGAGGCGTCGGGCCGCCTCCAGGGAGCGAGCGGGTCCGGAAGGGCGGGTGACTGACGGGCGCGGGAGGGGGTGGTCGGCTCGAGGCCGGAGGCCGCGGCGCCCCCCACCCCATAGGCCCCAGTCCGGCCGGGAGCCCCGGCCCCTCGGTGCGGCCTGTCCGGGCCAGCGTGGGCTGGGACGTGAGCCGAGGGGGGTCACGCGGGGTCCCGGAGGAGTCAGGGTATTGGGGTGTGAGCGCGGCCGGGGCCTAGCGGGGGGGGGCAGCAAGAACGGGAGCTAGAGCCGAGGGGGAGCTGTCAGGGCTAAAAAGAGATGGGCGCAGCGCTTTCAGCCTCGCCTCGCTTGGTGAGGGCCAGAGGGGATGCCCAGGGCTGGGTCAGCAACGGCCCTGAGCTGGGAAAGTTCTCCTGGTGCCCAGTGGGGTGGAGGTGGGGGCGCGGGTGATTTTTTTACCATGTATGTTTCCAAACCTCCTTGGGAATGTCAACTTCAAAGATGCTGTGGGGAGTGGAGGTGGGGGTGGGGAAGGGTGGGTGGAGGTGGGGAAATGGGATAATTTCCCTGCTTTCATTTGTGGTGCAGCCATGCCAGTAAACTACAGGCATCTTAAAATTGTCTACATTGGTTTGATTACTTTGTTTCTTTGTGTTTTGAAAGGTAGATAACACAACATCCCATTTTCTTCTATGTAAAATGCTGAGGGTTAGACCAGGCTGGGTTTTCAAATCTGAACAAATATTCTCTATTTAAAGTCCTTTTTAAAAAAAATGTTTTTTCCTTTGTTTAGTTGGATTTCAGAACCCCAAATTTTGACTCTCAATACCTGTTTCCAGGTGTAACTCTGAAGGGTACAATGCCTGTGTTTATGTGGATTATGTCAGAGGGTAACATTGTATCCAATTTGTATTCCAGAGCATCCATCTGATTTGGTGAGATGCCAGGAGGGGTCCTCAAAGCCCAATCATCAAAGGGTGGAAAAGTTAGAAGGAGCTGTTGAAGGCCTTTAAGGAATTAGTGACCCTGGGATTCCGAAGAGAATAATTACATCTGTTTTCTGGGTGGATAAGGCTTTCACCTGAAGGAAAACAGTGCTCTGACCCAGATAGAATCTTTTAATGCTCATTTAAACTCAGGTACTACTCTCTTTTCGGATTTAGCTAGTGATTTTGGTTCATTTCTGCAGTATCCCTAGGAAGAAGCATATAGCTCTAGGGTTTTATAAGGTGAGGCTTTATGAGCTACTGCTTAATTTTCTGTCTGTCTGCTCACACTAGTCCCTAGGCACTCTGACAGGGATATTAGATTAGGGTAGTTACATTCCTGCAGTCTGGATTTGTGCTTTCCTTAGGCTTATGAACCCACCCATCCTTTGTATGTACGGTGATGCTTTCTTTTTTCTGCTTATATCATGGATGTCAGACCCATTAAGGTTTATTAGTGTAGTTGAGATAATTCATTTTGTAGTTTGTGCTCTTTCTCATCACATTGAAATGAAAAGTGTGGTTGACATGGAGCAGAGGACATTTGGATTAAGAACATAGGAAATGAATATTGCTTCTGCAAGGAATTTCATTATTTGCCCAGTGAAAACTGGCTCTTAGCTGCTCATCTGTGTCCCTTCTGTGACCATGTTATGTGGATCGTGACAACTGTCATTTTTTCTTATTAACTCTCAAACATCTAGGATGCCTGGTTTAAAGCAAATGTTCAGGAGTGGTACAAGTTAACACTTTTGTGTTCTGCTTATTAAACATTGAACATCCTAACTTTACCACAATTCATTGCGGACTTGAGGCCTATAGATAGGTTCAGAAAAGCTTTAAGATTTTTCATCTTCAGATTTTCATTATATCTTTAATAATTATGTCATCATGCTGTATTTGATGGTAGGGAACAGTAAAGCAAAGAAGAAGAGTTTAAAATTTCATTTACTTTCCATTTATAACCATTTTTCTTTTAGACTTAGGATATGTGCTGTTTTTGACAACTGGAGAAAATAATGTCAAACACACTAGAACCTCATCTCATTCTTTTTCTAACTTGGTATGTCACTGAACTCAAGAACATTTTTTGAAATCTTTTTTTCTATGTTATGTATACTATTTTTAAATGTATATCATCTCTTTTCAACATTCCTGTGAGGTTTTTTGTTTGTTTGTTTTTACAAATTCTGATTTTAGACCTAATGTCATGGTCATTTGAGCATAGAAAATGCACATTGTGATTGATATAGTACTCTGGAATTGAAAAATCATTGACGAAGAGTTAATTCAAATATCCTCACTAATAGAGTTACTATATTGATTAGTATTATAGAATGTTGGTCTCCTTATCGGTAGAGATTGTTTCATTCTTTGTATTTGTATTTCTAATGCCTAGCACATAGTTCTTGACACAGAAGGCACCTAATAAATACTTGTTGCTTGGCTGTTAATTTTCAGAATCAGGGGGGTCTGTATTTAGTTGTGCAGGTTTTCAAAGTTATAGCAGTCTCTGTATGTTAATGCTAGATGTGCAAGAAAAATGTTTGACATGAAGTATAAAAGCATGAGATTCTACTGTAAAACAGGTATAACTGAAAAGAATGTCACCTGTGATTTCATGCTGATGATTGTGGGTTATGTGTTATTCCCTCTGACCTTTCTGTCCCTGGCTAATTAAAGCAGATGCTGCACTGATCCCATTAAGGAAAGCTTAAGCTACCTGCTAAGATCAAATTCAGCTTTCTATAGAAAACTAATGTACACCAATCCAGTGAGAATATATACCTTCTCAAACAGTTCTGTTAAATAATTGCCTCTTCCTATACTCAAGAAACAGGAAAGAAGAACCTGGAAAAAATAAAATAAGACCAGTTCTTTATAGTGAGGGGTGTGTATACCAGTTTGTGCACTAAGGGGCCTGAGTGCATTTCTGCTTTACAGCTTGCCATATCGATTTTGATTGGGTGTTTCAAACAGAAGACATTATATTTGTCCCTTTTTATTCCCCTGTATTCCCTCCACAAAACACTAGGAAAGTGTTGGGCTTTATCCTGATTATCTAGTATTTGTTCTGTTCACTCTGTTTCATAGTTAGAGACACACAGATACATGAAGCTGAAATGTGTTTCTTTCTATTAAGTAGGATTTCTCCCTCATCTAGAGGTTCTTAGTTAGGATATTGGTAACTTGGGTTTGAGTTCTGGTGCTGTTTTTACTCTCTCCATAATCTAAGGCAAGTTTCTTAACTCTGTCAGTTTCCTCATCTATAAAATGAGAGTGAGAATAAGGGAGAGGAATACTTCACAAAGTTGTGAATATAAATTATTTTGTGTTATCTATATCAATTACTTGTCATTCTTTAAGTTCTTTGCTATGTTCGGTGACTGAACTGGCAGTGAATGGTGATGAAACTTCTGTATCTGTTTTATCCCAATCTTATGAGCAGTAAACTGACATCATAACCTCACTTTTCATTTCATTTTCTACTTGCCTTCATGATGGCCTAAATTTTATTTTCTCTGTATTTTCTGAATTAGGACTGTCTTTTCTGTCCAGTCTGTGCTGATTTGGTACACAACAAATTTATGGTATTTAATTTTTACTGGATCTTCACTGCAACAAAACAAGTATCCTTGATTGATTCACTGTTCTACTTGATTCCAACAAATTGCTCCCACTATCATCCTTTCTTATCTTCAACCTCTCCCCATCTGCTGGCTCCTGCTCTTTTACCTAGAGATAACAACCACATCTCCCCTCCATCCTTAAAAAAACCTACACTTGTTCAGACCATCCTCACTATCTATTAGTCTATATCTCTTCTCCCTTTCATGGCTAAATTCTTTGAGAAAGACAGTTACAATTGGGGTTTCCACTTCCTCTCACTCTTTGAAACCCTCTGCAATCTGGCTTCTGACCTCATCATTCAACTGAAACTGCCTTCTCCAACGTTATCGGTGATCTCGCCTTGGCCAAGTCTAATGACTTTTTCTCATTCCTAATCCTCCTTGACCTACAATATTTGACATGTTTACTTGAGATATTCTTTGCTCTTTATTTTTTTTGGTGACCCTTGTCTCTTGAGTTCTCCTCCTATCTGTCTTAACTGCTCCCCACACTCCTTTACAGATTCTTTAGTTATTTCATGCCACCTAACTGTGGATATCTGCCCTTAGGCCACTTATTTTTTCACTCAGTATTATCTCATCAGCTTCAGTGGTTTCTATGTTCATGATCCCTACATATATGCACCTGTCTTTCTCTCTCACTATCTCTGTGTCCTGCCCTATCCTCTCTGCTGCACTGCAGTCACACATATCTGACTGCTTCTTAGACGTTTCCAACTGGGTGTCCCATAGGTATCTCAAACTCAACAAGTCCCAAAATAGATCTCACCTCCCTCCTTTTGAACTTTGGTATGGCTGTGCAGAGCAGTCACCGAGGCCTATAGCCTTGGAGTCATCCTTGACTCCTCACTCTCACCCCATATATCCAATCTGTTGCCAGATATTTCTCCCCTGCCTTCACAACATCTCCCATATATCCCTTCTTACCACTCAGAGACACAACCGTAGTTTAAACTCTCCTCATCTCTTTTTCTGTTTCCTCCATGATAAAACATAAACTTCTCTATTTGGCATTTAAAACTGTTTATAACCTGGCCCCTCTTTACACCTTGCTCCCTGCCATGAGCTCTCCCTACTCTACAACTCTGCTTTAATCTTATCTTCACCAGGTAGGAAAAGACACCTTTCCTAGTTTCCCTAGTTTTTTTATAGGTCCTTGTAGATCACCTTTATAAGCCTTTTATATAGCTTGTATGTACCTGAAGAGCAGGGACTATGGGTTTTGGGGGCCTTTCTGTCTCCATTGCTTAGCACAGTGCCTGTCATAACAGATGCTTGTTAACTGACTTTGACTGCAAGTATGCATTGTTTTTTTTTAAAACTTATTTGCATATGAAGGATCCTGCGATTCTTTTGACTTTTGTAGCAGGCTGCATTTTTTATAATGTTGAAGTCACTTAACAGGCATCTCCCATGCTCTTAGCTTTACTAAGATTTATTTTCATATGGGCTGACAGGTGTCTAGGCTCACATCACCAAAGTTAGTTACACTGCTTCATTTAGGTGCATCTTTCTGAATCATTTTTAAATGTTAATTTTTATTTCAAAATCCATTTTTAATCCCGATTTTTAAAAATCTGAAGTAAACAAACTTTAGGATTTTCTTTCTCCTATCCCCATTGAAATATTAACCCTAAGTCCTAAGTACCATGTGTCTCAAAGTAAAGCCCCAGAGAATCTGTGTGAAAAATAAAGAGGGAGAGAACTCTGGTGGAGATCATAACTTTTCGTAGAAATCATAACTTTTACGTAGAAAGGGAAGGTTCTCCATCTGTTGACAGAATTGGCCGCAATTTTAAGGAGGATTCTCATTAGGTGAAACCTATATCTAGTTAAGGATTCAAGGCATAAATACAATGACTTAAATAGTGCAAGAGCTTTCCTAAATTTAGGATTGATTGCCAAATAAGAGGAATTGAAAAGAGTTCAGAGGAGATAGAAATGATCCCAGGGTTTTGTGCTTAACAAAAGATTTTGCAGAAAATGTGACCACGCTTTGAAGGATGAATAGAATATGGATAGGTGAAAAGGATGGGCAGGAACCACATGAAAAAAGACAGTTGGAAAACTAATTCAAGTTCTAGGAACTGTGGTTTAGCATTTCCCTTGGAGCAGGGTTTTATATTTGGGAATGGTAGGTGTTAAGGGTGGTTGTGGAGCACATCAGATTGTACATGTCCTTTGAATGTTAGGCATTGTGGAACATTTTTTGCGTGGGAGAATGACAGAATTAGTGATTTAGGGAAATTAATTAGGTAAATAGTTTGCTGGATGCATTAGAAAGGAGAGAGATGGAAAGTAAGGAGACTAATTACATTATAATAGACTGGGTGTTCACAAGGACCTGGACTAAGGTCATAGGTAGCTATGAAAATAGGAAGGAAGATGGATGCAAGGAACATTGCAAAAAGAGCTAGGACTTTGTGACGATGGATGAGGGAGAGGAGTAAAAGATCATGAGAAGTATCTGTGGCTTTCTTTGTAAGGTCCCAGGTGTGCTAGTAAAAGTTTTATTTTGAACAGACTACAACCTCAGCAAATCTTATGCTCTAGTTGTTATTGAATATTCATGAGCTGATCAGGCTTATAAATGTGACTTCTGAATCAAAACTAGATCTATTCTCATAGCTTGATGACAACATTGTATCCCATTTCAGTTTGAGAAACTTATAATTTGGAAGTGTTTGACCTTTTAATTTTTGTCAAGTGTTTATTAAAATTTCTATTATATGTTAACATTTCTATTCAAAAACAATTTGGGTTTATTTAAGAACAATTTTGTTTTAAACTTGTATATGCTAATGCATTTGAAAATTTCAGATCTAGGTATATTGTTTAATTTTTCATTGGGAAAAATGATTTGCAAGTTTTTTATTTTGTTAAAATAAAGTTAAATTGCATATAGAGAGAACAAAATGTATTTCCTTGGGCCTTGTTCCAGTTCCTGTCAGCAATAATGGGAATAAATGTGTTTGCAGTGAAAAGAAAATAAGTAGCTTCAAGGTTTCTGTCTTGCTGAATCTCATAAGAAAAAGCTAGAGGGATTGGTGATTTCAAATTATTTTAGAAGTGTTTATCTCTGTCATTTTATCTTGCATTCTTAAAAGGGTTGTGTTCTACATATGTTTTTTCTGAGTTAGAGAATGTGGTTTTTAAAAATTATTCAGCAGCTAATCATATCCCATTTTTCATTTCTACCCCCTTCCCTTACCTATCTGCTTATCCGTTTTTGTAACAGTCTGATCCTATTTGGTATCATCTACTTTGAGGTGATTCTCTTTTGAACACAGTATTCATCCTAAATTAATTTTTTAAACCATTTTTTGTATTGTAGCATTTTTTTTTTGCTTTTTGGGGGGGGCAGTAAGGCATTCGGGGTTAAGTGACTTTCCCAAGGTCACACAGCTAGTTTTTGTGTTAAGTGTCTGAGGTCACATTTGAACTCAGGTCCTCCTGACTCCAGAGCCGGTGCTCTATTCACTGTACCACCTAGCTGCCCCTATAGCATCTTTTCTAAAAAGCTTCAGTAGTACCAAATGTAGCTGAGTCCCTTTAATAAGCAACAACAAAAAAAACGTCAAAAGTGGATGTCACAATACATTTCACTTTGCTTTTCAAACTCTCTAGTCCTTTATTCAAAGACTGTTTGCTTTTACTTTAGATATAATTTCTGAAAAGCTTGATTATGTGGTTCCTCTAAGGGGACATGGACAAGTAGAAGTTCAAGTGAGAGAAGAAACAAAAAAAATTTTTTAAGTAGACAAAAGAACTTGAGCATAGTAATCAGGACTCCTTTATTAATGGGCCAGAGGACCCTATATAATTCATTTAATTGAACATTGTATGCTTATTAATGTGCTTATCCTTGTGTACTGGGGAAAAAAGAAACAGTTGTTACCCTCAAAGAGCCTGCCTTCTGGGAAATACAAGATAATTTGAGGAGTGAGAGGGAAGTTATAACTGGGAGATCCTGCAAGAGCTTAATGTAAGAATTGGAACCTGTTTTGAGTATTGAAGGAAGCTGGAGATTTTAAGAGGTAAGGGAAAGAAGAAAATCCAGAAAGTGCAGTCTGGTATACAGTGACCTAGACTAGAGATTCTCAAGCTGTTATTCTTTGGGGGATCAGGTCTGGAAAGTCAGCAGTATTTTCATCATAATACTAAGATGCTATTTGCCTAATATTCCTCTCCTTTTTTTTGGAAATGTTCAACAGGTAGTTGGTGATTTTGTATTGGTATTTGGTGCCTGATATTCAAGAGAAAGGTTAGAGCTAATGTATAGCTGGCAGTTATCTGCACAGAAATGTTAATTAAACCTTGGCAGTTTATGAACTCACCAAGAGAGTATATAGAGAGAAGAGGATACAGGACAGAACCTTGGGGGTATACTCACTGTCAGGGGGTGTGGTTACAATGATGGTAATCTAGTGAAAGTGATTGATGATAGGTAGAAGGGGAATCAGGAGAGAAGAGTGTAATAAAAGCTGAGGAAGAAGAGAGTGTCCAGGAGGGAGAGGGGAGTGGTCAACAGCACCAAAAGCTACAGAGAAGTCAAATAGAATGAAGACTAAGGAAAAGAGCTGTTTTGGTCAAGTGGAGTTAGAAGCCATATCATGAAAGAGTTGCAAAGTTAGTGGTCATTGAGAAAGTAGGAGCAGCAAGTATAGATGACTCTTTCCAGCATACCTGGGAAATCAAGCAAGCAAACACTTGTTAAACCTTTTTATGTGCCAGGCGCTGCACTTGCCACTGGGGATACAGTGACAAAGAGGAATGGTCTTTTGTCTTTAAAGAGCATGCGTTTCTATCAGGGAAACAGTTTTTATATGTGAAGGTTGAGTCAAATGAAGATTGTTTTAAAGGCAGAGACAGGCCTAGGTATGTCTCTAGTCATGAAGGAAGGATCTAGTAGATAATGGCAGACTAAAGATGAGAAAGGGAAGGCTTGGGGAAAGTGGAGTTCCTGCAGGAGAGGGGAGAGGACGAAATCAAGGGCACAATCTGAAGGATTTGCCTTGGCAAGAAGGAGAAGCACTTCCCTGCTACAGCAGTAAAGGAGGAATAATGAACGGCATTAGTAGCACTGTCATTGGTAGTAATGCTATGTTTTCATTCTTTTAAAAAATTACAGCTGTCCCTTTCCCCCCAACACATCGCTTAACATCTGAAGAAGTATTTGATGTGGACGGGATACCAAGGGTTGATGTTTTAAAGAACCACTTGGTAAAAGAAGGTCGGGTTGATGAAGAAATTGCACTTAGAATCATTAATGAGGGTGCTGCCATCCTTCGGCGAGAGAAAACCATGATAGAAGTAGAAGCTCCAATTACAGGTAATGGTGCTGTTTTCAACTTTAATTTCATTAAAGACAAATATTTGATTAATTTAATTTAGTGAGGTTTTCATCTTAAATAACATTTTGTTTTATGTTGACATTGAAATTAATTTTTTCTGGAAAACTGGCATAAAATTTAAAGAAATAATGTAAAATAGAAGTTATAGCCTAAAATACATGCCTCTTATCAAACTCATTTTTTTTTCTTGCCAGTCATAGGCTATGTTTGTTTATACTGCAGTTTCCAGGGAGTGTGGTATAACTGGATCTAGAGTCAGAGGTCATGGTTTCTAAATATTGTCTTCCATTGACTGTTAAGCACCTACTATGTGCCAGACATTGTCCTAGAGGTATAAGTACAAAGAATAAAATTTCCTATTCACGATAAGTAGATATTCTAATGGGGGAGACATAAAGTAATAGATCAATATAAAAACGTAAAGGAATAGGAATCTGTATCATGCTTAACTGTGTGCCAGACACTGTGCTAAACTCTTTTTTACTGATAATGTCTCATTTGATCCTTAACAACCTTGCCAGGGTAGGGCTGTCATTATCCCCATTTTACAGTTGAGGAAACTGAGGCAAACAGGCTGAGCGATTTGCCCAGTTTTACTCACTGGAGCCTAATTCCGAGGTTGGATTTGAACTCAGGTCTTCCTTACTCTGAGCCTAGTACTCTATCCGTTGTGTAATATGTACAAGGGAATTAAACAGAAGAGAATTTGGGAGAGAGGGCTTTAGCAGTTAGGGGGACCAGAAAAGACTTTGTGTAGCAGACAGTCATTGAACTATGTCTTAAAGCAGAAAGGGAAAGCAGGAGGGCATTCCAGGCATGGAGGACAGAGACCTGAAGGACACTCGTTCAGGAGATGAGAGTTCTGTGAGAGAGGAGCCAGTTTGTCAGGGTGGAAAAGTGTGGGACAGGCATCACATCTCATGAGGCAGGAACATAAGTGGTGGAGGGCTTTAGAGGCCACACAGAGAAGTTCCTATTTTGTCCTAGAAGAAATAGGAAGCCCCTGGAGTGGTGGCATGAAAAACACCATGGCCAGATGGGCACAGAAGGAAAATTGCTTTGGTAGCAGGTTCAGGATGGACAAGAGTGGGGAGAGATTTGGTAAGGGAAGGCCAAGGAGGAGGAATTTGCAGTGATCTAGATGGGAAGTGATGAGGTTGTGTGAATGGAGTCGAGTTTCATTTGAGAGATGCAACAGAGGTAGAAATGGCAAGATCTGAGAGCTAATTAGAAGGAGAAGAGTGAGGGTCACACCGTGATTATGAGCCTGACCCAGAAGTGACTTACACACAGTTATTTAGGTAAGTAATAACTCACAGAGTTGGGATTGGAACTTCAATCCATTGCTCTTTCTATTACACCTTGCTGCGCCAACCTCCCACCCTGCATTGATTGGAAGATAATTTTAATTTCACTGTTTTGTTTTTATCTCAAAAGTAGGATTTGTCTTTGTTTTCCTTAAAAGGAACTTCCAAGGAAATACATGATACATTGAGGTGGACAGTTCTGTGACTCCCAACAAGCCTCATGGAGTAACTCCGTGTTTCTGTAACCTGGTTTCCATATGTTGAATCTGTGAACAGATGACAACGTCTACCCTTATAACCTCTATAGGCCCATCCTGAATTCCTCGTGAGGCTTCTCTTATCTCATTCAACTTCCAAATTCTACTGTACAGGGAAATTTAACACTTACAGGTTTCCATTTTTTTCTCTCTTTCTTAATTTGTTGTCTGTGATTGTCATCTCGTTCCAGTATGCGGTGACATCCACGGCCAGTTTTTTGATCTCATGAAGCTGTTTGAAGTGGGAGGATCCCCTGCTAACACAAGATACCTTTTCCTTGGCGATTATGTGGACAGAGGTTATTTTAGCATAGAGGTATATAACCAGATATAACCATTGGTTTTGCCAGAGGCTTTGCCCCAGAAATCTCCGTAACTCCTAGGAGAATGTTCTGCAAAAGGTTTATGAATTGATTTTATGGTACCATCCCTCATCCCGAGCTTTAGTTTGGTGAAGCCACTGGTTTAATCTTTCAGGAAATCAGAGTTTGCTTCTCTGCTCGTTGCCTTAGTTTCTGTTTTCCTGAATTGCTGTGGACTATTGATCAAACGTAGAAGATTGTCCCTGTGGCTGTTCAGTGGATTGTTTTGAGTAATATATGTTACCTTTATTTAATAAGACACATTTATGTAACACTTCTGAGTTTACAAAACACTTTGCTCACATAATCCTATGAGGTAAGTAGAACGTGGAATTGGAGGCTTAGAAAAATTAAATCACTTATTATTAAGTGTCAGGACCAGAACTTGAACACAGATCTCCTGATTTTCTTCTGTGCCACACTGAGGATGTGGATCTCATTGGGCAGTACATTTGTTATTTGGGCTTTGGCCATTCCCTGTAGCCGTTAAGATTTCCCTGATGCACCTGATTTTATTTTATATTAACTTCTTTTGAAAAGTGTAGCAAGCACAAATTCTACGAGAAATCCCTGCATAGTAGGTTTTGACCTGTTAATAGCTTTCAAAACTTTTATCTGGTAGATTTTCAGTTTCCCCATCTTAAATGCCACTAATGTCACCTCACCCTAAAGAGTGCCAGATTTCTTGAAATGCAGCTGGCAGCATTGGAATCTATTCCACCTCCTTGGGCCCCTTTTAATCCAGGACTTTATCACTTCTTTCCCTTTTAGTCCTCAATGATATTAGTGTTTCAGAGAAATAAAAAGTAGTTCATCCTCACAAAACTTTAGGAGACCCCCCCCCCCCCATGCACACCCATACCCATCCACAGAAAGAAAGTGGTGAAATATATTTAACTACTTCAGGAAGCTTGGCGAGGTAATTAGGCATTTTTATATGTATGTGTATATGTTTTTCATTAGAGGGTTTCAAAACCAACCCTTGCCTATTTGTTGTTATAAAAGTTACATAGCAAGGAACCAAAACAAATATTCTTCACAGCATAGATGGCCTTATGGAGTTCTCTGCTATGTTAAAATTACAGTTATTTTTTTTCTTACATGAACAAAATGTGTGAGCATCTTTACGTGTTTTTGAGGTAATTCAGGCTCTTTAAATGAAGTTTATTGGTTTTTTTCCTTGCATGTGATTTTATAAACTGTGATTGTTTTTCTAAAATGAAGTAATAAATGAAGATAGTTTTTCCATCCATATTATGCTATACATTGTACCATAAAAAAAGTTTTCCTATATGCAGTCAAGTTATTTAAAAATATTTTTTAGAAGAAATAACTTATTTTTTAGTTAGGTAATAAATACCACCTCATTCAAGGCGCTGTTCTGAGTAAAGAATATGTACAAGTCATGATTCCTTCCCTGTATTAATTAACATTGATTCCAAGAGAGAAACAGGCACACTCATTTGAACAGTTAACAAACTGTAGCCATTTCTAGACCTAACCAGTGGTTAATGAGTAAGAGTAAAACAGGCGGAGGATGGGAAAGTTCTTTTGAAGACACATAATTACTTTAGTAAATATTGTACAAAAAGGCTAAACGGAAACATTTTATTTTGCAGTGTGTCTTGTATCTGTGGGTCCTGAAGATTCTCTACCCAAGCACATTATTTCTTTTGAGAGGCAACCATGAATGCAGACACCTTACTGAATATTTCACCTTTAAGCAGGAATGTGAGTACTGCCAGGAGAGTTGTATCTCATTTTTCCTCTGTAAATTACTTGGTTGATGAGAGTTCTGAAGACTTTGACTTTGCAGAATTGATGTGTCCAAAGATGTTTAACTTAAAGATTCTAAAGAGTTCTAAAGGGTTTAGTGGGTTTTGCTTCAGATTTTTTATATTAAATTTAAAAAGAAAATTCATGTGCTTAGGAGTAATTCATGTTAAAACTGTTTTTGAGAAAAAAGAAAACAAAGCATAACACACAAGAATAAATTCAAGAAAATTTTTGGTTGAATCCTCACATTCCTTCCCCACACTTCTGTGTCTCAGGAAGTGTAAACCCATTGCCCATCCTGTAGAATGTTAGTCTTCTATGTGGTTTTAAGTCTGCCAGGCTGTAAAGTTTTCCCTATTTCTTCCCACACTTCCAATAGTAATACATCTAATGGTTATAAGCACCAATCTAAGGAGGAACAGCTGGGTTTTTGTTTTCCTCTCATATACCTTTTCTGGGTACGTATTGTTTCTTCTCAGAGTAAGTTCCTTGAAGTCAGAGACTTTTTATTCTTTGTATTTCAGGTCCCTAGTACAGTGCCTGACATATAATAGGCACTTTAATAATGCTTGTTGAACTGAGTTTAATTTCCTCAGTGTAGGGAAATTTTGGTGTGGAAATTCCTTTTTTTTTTTTTCTTGGCAGGGGGAAGGCAGGGCAATTGGGGTTAAGTGACTTGCCCAAGGTCACATGTCTAGTAAGTGTCAAGTATCTAAGGCTGGATTTGAACTCCTCCAGACTCCAGGGCCAGTGCTCTATTCACTGTACCACCTAGCCACCCCGGAAATTCCCTCTCGAGAAGAATATCTCCAGCTTAGGGTTCACTAAGATGTAGTATCCTGCTGGTTAGCAAAGGGAGAGTGTTTCAGAGGCAGAACATGGGCCTGGGCTTACCACAGCAGAGCCTGTCTTATCTGCTGGGCTGTCATGCCACTTAAGAACAGTACTAGAATTCAGGATAAATGCTTCAAGTTTTTATTTTTTAGGCATGGTCTAAGTTTTCTCACACCTTATACATGTTTATATTCTTTTCCATAGCTTCTTGCTAATTCATAGTGAATGTTAAAGTCTTCAAAAAGGAAAAATTACAGAGAAAAAAGTCTTTTTCTTCTCCGATAATTAATGTGCCACAGTTGTCTTTCAAATTCTTTCTTCTTCACCCTAGAAATGAAATGCGATCTCCCAGCCCAGCCCCCAAAACAAGTAACACATCCAGTGTCTTGGAGGTAGAATGAGAACTATAGTTTCTACATAATGCCTCCCTGAAAGTGAATTAGAATTTGCTTTGGGAGAATTCTTTCTGTCCTGCTATAGCTCTTCTCTTTCTGATTGACTTCCCCTGTCAGGGATGCTCAGTGGAAAGGTGGAAGCAAACCCTCCCACACCCGTTCAGACTATGACGATGATTATTACTTTTTTAATCCTGCTACGTCTTTGAAAACTGTATTGCTTCTTTACTTTACTGAAATTCAGTTTAATCATCTGTCTTGCCTCTGACCATGTAGTGACCAGTGACCCTTAGAATATGATTTTTAAAAAATACTGAAACTATTTTGCCTTCATTTATATGTTTAAATTCCTTGCTAGGTTGAAAAAAGGTAAAGTATGGGGCCCCTTGTAGCTTTACCTTATCTTGACTTTGTAATGTAAAGATAATGTATTTTGTCTGAATGCAACCTATAACATTTGTTGGTTATTTTAGGAAGAGAAATTTGTCTTAATTTTATTTCTTATTTTGCACAGCATGCCTTTAAAATGATTAGGTAGTAATTTAATTCTCTACTTGTTTCTCTTTCTCCTCTGAAGGTAAAATTAAGTACTCAGAAAGAGTCTATGAAGCATGTATGGAAGCTTTTGATAGCCTGCCTCTTGCTGCACTTTTAAACCAACAGTTTCTTTGTGTTCATGGTGGACTTTCACCAGAAATACACACACTGGATGATATTAGGAGAGTAAGTATAAACATTCTTTAGTTCCAAGGTTGATTGGGGGAAGCAGGCTTTCTTAGTTATAGTTTCCTCTGTTTTCTTTTTTAAAAAATCTTCAAACTTATTTTCATAGCCTAGATTTGTTATGGTAAAAATGCATTTGTTAATATCTTAACAGTGTTCATAGCATTCAGGGTGGGTAAAACCTGCCCATGCCCATCCTCTCCTCACCGTTTGATGAGTTCTTTCTTTCTCTTTTCTTCTTTCTTTCTTTCTTTTTTTCTTTCTTCCACAGTTAGATAGATTTAAAGAACCTCCTGCCTTTGGACCAATGTGTGACTTGCTATGGTCTGATCCTTCAGAAGACTTTGGAAATGAAAAATCACAGGAACACTTTAGTCACAATACAGTTCGAGGATGCTCTTATTTTTATAAGTAAGGGGAAAAACCCAGGAATACATCACATTTTAGACATTAAAATGCCATACTCTTCAAAAAACAAAGTGTTGCTTTACTTACAGTTCTTTTCTTTTCGCAGCTATCCAGCAGTGTGTGAATTTTTGCAAAACAATAATTTGTTATCGATTATTAGAGCTCATGAAGCTCAAGATGCAGGGTAAGAATTGTGCTTCCCTTAACCAAATTAACACCTTAAATACAAAATCAAACTTAGTAACCATGATTGATGCTTTACGATGCATATTAAGCTATTTGTTTTGCAGCTATAGAATGTACAGAAAAAGTCAAACTACAGGGTTCCCTTCATTAATAACAATTTTTTCGGCACCTAATTACTTAGATGTCTACAATAATAAAGGTAAGATGTTATTGATAAAAAATTGTTAAACAACATAGAATTTTAAATGACTTATTTTTAAAAAATGAAATAGAGAAAAGGTACTGTCTGAAATCATAATCATCTATTGCTGAAATTTCATAAACTGCTACAGACTATAAGGGGGGAAGTAAACAGGAGCAAAGAATGAAAAATGTTAATTATATGTAAAATCTGTTCCAGAACTAGATATCCAAAAACACTTTGGACCCTGTGAATTAAGTACCTTGAGCACAAGCCAGACCAGAATTTTCTAGAATTCCCTTTTGAATCATGTCTTATATTTTGGTTCAAAGAATTTTATTGTTTCCATCAAGTTGCTGCTGCTTGGATTTTTCATTTCTGTCTGTTTAATTTACATTGGCTCATTATTTAGCTACCATTCATCTAATGTAACCTTGTTTGATGTAGGTTTTTGTTCCTTCTCCTGGGCTTCACTTCGAGAATTCCCACTATAAAATGCTATGGGATAGTGATGTATTATCACATTTTTAATTCACTCTGATCTCTTACTGGCAGATATTTCCCTAACACTCTGCCCTTTTTTCCTCTTCCTGCTGTTTTTTTTCCCCACTTTATTTTATTTCTTCACTCTCCGTCTTTGTCTGATTCTATTGTCATGGTTGCTCCCATTCCTGAATATTTGCCCATCTGCAGTATTTAGTTTTTGTGGAAAGTTGAGCGTGTAAGCCCAATGGCGGATAATGACAGAGTATCTTAATATAGTTCAGTGTGTGCTGAGGACACTGAAAATGAGATGCAGCATGTTCACGTAGTTCACATTTTCAGAATGAGGACATGAAGAAGCCAGGTCCTGTTCTCCCTCAATATGTCTGTAATTTAATAGATTGTACCATTGAGTCTAGTGTCAGACTGGAGTGGGTGTGCCAAGAGGAAGATCTTTTTGGGGGGAGAGGGAATATATGGATGTTAAAAGTGCAGATGAGGTCAGTGCCAAATATAGGCTTTTCTGTATGTTTAGCATGTGTAAGATTTCTTAGAAATTGGCCAGTAAAGGAATGTGTTAATACATGATGAGCTTTTACATGAGACCAGATATGAGGACCTTTGATAATAAATTTGATTTGAGATACTCCTAGAAATCTTTCATTAGCTTCTCTTAAAGTTGCTGACAGTTGCTAGTATCTAGAAATTAGTGCCTTTGGTTACTCATAAAGATTGTGCAGTTGTGTTCCAATTTACAAATCTTAAAGCTTTTTTTATAATGAAACATAAGGAATAAAGGACTCCACTTAAAGCATAAACAAATCCAGATTCTGATTCCATTTTTGAAAACTGGACAGAATACTACATTCATCCTGTGCCAGTGATAGATGTCCCCAAGTATGATTCCCTTAGACAGTATTACAGGAGCTGGTGTTTGATGCTCAGCAGAGATTTACTGCCTTACTTGCTTTCACCTGTCAAAACAACCCTTGAATAGATTAAATGATTTTTAGCACTTGTAAAAGAAACCCAGACCATTCTATCTGTCAAGATAAGATTTTTGTTTGGGGTATGTGTAGGAATCATGTAGGTGTTTTATGTTCCTCTGTAGTTTGGGTATATAAATTTAAGACATTCTGCTTCATCTTGCAAATTTTCCAGATGCATTTCTAGATGTTTTATTTTTAAAAAGCAAAACTAAAACAGAGATTGGTTTAGAATCTTCAAGGTTAAATTTTAGTTTTATTTCATATGATAAAATACGTAGTATTATTTATGATTGCATATCACATATCTTAAGAGGGTTTTAGCCTTTTGAATTCAATGGCAACATTTCAGTACTTCCATGAAAAGGTTCTATCGTGTTGAGTGAATATGTAACCGATAATAATCATGCCATTTTACATTTCCATAATGCTTCACAGTTTCTAAAGCTCTTTTACTTGACTTACTTGGTCTTCATAAGAACCATGTGAGGTAGGCACATAACAGGTACCCCTATTTTATAGAGGATGAAATAGGACAGGAATGGTGGGACACCCAGGTTTGTTAACTTCCTTAAGTTTGCACAACTTCAAAATGACAGAGCCTCGACTAGAAATCAGCTCATCTGACTCTTGAGGCTAGTGCTCTGTCAAAGAATACATTAATAAAAAGCCAATGATGGAGATTTTCTAATTAATTGTGTTTTTAAGCTGCTATTCTCATTAATGATTTAAAAGTATGAAATGAAAAATTGAAATTAAATAACCTTTTTTTGAGTGCCTTTTGTGTGCAAGGCACTGTTGGTTACTAAGAGAAATACCATGATGATACAGGGCATTGTCTGTGCCTTCAGATGACTTATAGTCTAGTAGAGGAAATAGAACATATTCAAATAACTAATATAGAATAGGCAATCAGTGCATAGGAGAGTCTTTTCAGGGTTTAGTAGAGGGAAAGATCATTTCAAGTTTTGGGAAGATTTCATGGAGGAGGGGGCATTTGACCTGGGCCTTCAAAGACAGGTAAGAGGAGATTAGGTAGGTATGCAAAGTGCAAGAAATGACCTAGAACAAAAACTTGGAGATAGGAATTTATAGACCATATTCAGAGAATGCTAAGTTGACTAGTTTGGTTGGAGTACGGAGTGTGTCCAGGAGAACGGTATGAGATAAGTCTGGAAAGGTATGTTGGGATCAAGTTTCTGAGGGTTTAGATTTTATTTTCTTTTTTTATTTTATAAGACTCCTCCCATCCAAAAGCAAAACACATTTTTTTTCCAGTGATTTAGCCCCCATCCCCTTTCCCTTAACTTAAAAGAAATATTCACATTTTAAAGTTAGATTATTAATTATTTGTGTCTTTAGATTACGTATAGCTTGGCCACTGTTTTCAAATTAGCTGGTGTTAGTTACAGCTGAAGAAGTCTCTATGAAACTTCTCCTCTTCCCCACATCCTTCACCCCTTTATGTTCACCATTGGATTATCTCAAGGAAAAAAAAAAGATTCTTAAAAGAAACTAGGCATTTTGCTGATAGTCCTGAATAAAGTATGGTTGGCCATTTTCCCCTTCTAAAAGTATGTCTTGACTAAAAATCAGTGTCCTACCTCCCATTATAATCCAAAAAATGAATATTTTCCCCCTTTTCTGTGTTACATTTTGTGCTGAAGCTAAACATTCTTACATTGACATTTAAACTTACCTTGCAGCTGCTGTATTAAAATATGAAAATAATGTGATGAATATTCGACAGTTTAACTGCTCTCCGCATCCTTACTGGTTACCCAATTTTATGGATGTCTTCACATGGTCACTACCGTTTGTTGGAGAAAAAGGTATGATTTATATAATAAACAATTTTGCTTCTTTTACTCGAGTTCACTTTTGCACACTGATACTTGCCTAAAGGCACATGAGGTATAGTTTCACCATGGGTACAGCACTTTTATGTCAGTGGGTGTGTGGATAGGAGAGCCTCAAAGATATTTTAGTTAGCTGTTTACAGCCCCCATGTGAGGGTGTCTGGGGGGCTGGGAGAAGACTTAAAAATAGCACAGTGTTGCCTACAGCTGTTGGATTTTCTTTCTTTTTTGTTTAGCTTAAATCTTATGGGAAGGAGTGGTGGGATGACTTTGCTTTGGAAGGGACCCTTCTGTATACATTTCATTTTCTGGGATGCCAGACTCATGATTTTTAAACATTAGTCATTTCAACATTCAACCTCAGCTTTTACCATTCTTCACTTTTCATACATTAAAATTAATATGGAATTTAAACTATTATTAACGTTCTAATAATTTGTGTATGCGTTCTACAAACAATGGAATTTTGAAAGGAGCATAAATAGTATTGTAAAACTTTTGTACAATATCCTTTACAATCTTTAGGACTACTTTAATTTTTTATTCTTTTATTTCACTACTGGAATAGGGCTATATAGGAAATGCCTTGGTTTCCTTGAATGTGGAATATAACAGTATAAGAGAAAAGGGGTGGTAGTAAAACATTGTGTTCCAATTTCCCCTCTATTTTTTCTCACCTCTTCCATGTTATGCAATGTTCCTTTCTGTACAGGATGTACTGCTTCTGCCAAGGCTGCTTTTGGTACTAAAAGACATAGCCAATATGCAAAACTGAATGTTTAACAGGTTGTCTGCAGACTGCACTTCAGTCTTTGATAGTTATAAATCCAACATTAAACTAATGTGGAGATGGAGTTACTATGGTATTTTAGGAGACAACCAGTTAAGAGCTTGAGACACAGTGGCTGTATTACACTTATAATCACCTTTCTTTGGACTAGCAGAATAGCTCAGTCATAGGGCATCTCATAGAAGCTTTAGTTTACTTCCCTATCTCTAGGTTATATTATAAGTAAACCATCTTTATTTTATTTTATTTTTTTAAAGTGACACCCTTTCTTTTGTTTTGACACAGCACAATTTTCCCAAATCCTCCACAAAATTCATATCCTACCTACCTCTTGCCCCCAGAGAACAGTTAAGCAAGACGACCTGATGGGATGGTTGAGCCGTGCTACTTTTGTATCATATTTTGATGTTTATATATAGAAGGAAGAAAATTCTACTAATTCCCTTTATGCTTTTGTCTAATATGCCCTACTGGCCTAATTTAATTTCTTCCTGCTTAGAAGACAAGACAGAAAGTATTAGTAGCAACAGGTATTTATTAACTAGCTTCCTTCTTATTACCAGAACTTCATGGAATTAGAATTTTTGAACTGGAAATAATAACCTTAGAAGTTATCTAATCTAGGGGTTCTAAATCTAGGGCCTGTGAATTTATTTTTTAAAAAACATTAATAACTGTTTCATTGTTACTGCCTTTTTCCTCTAATTCTGTGTATTTTATGCATTATTTTGAGCATATCTCTTCAGACTCCACTACACTACAAAAGGAATTTCATGGCACAGAAAAGATTCAAGAACCTCTGAGTCAGCTCACACTCCTGGTCACACTCTTAGCTTAGCTAGCTTAATTGATTTCTGGGGTTTTCTGTCTTCCTCGCTGTAGTAATGATTTTGTATCAGGATAGCTAATAAGTGACATGGGATACAGAGTGCTGACCTGAAGTCAGGAAGGCCTGAGCTTAATACTGCTTGAGATACCAGCTCTGATCCTGGTAATGTCACTGAAAATCTCTGTGCCTCAGGTCCCACTTCTCTGAAAGTGTTGTTATTGTTGGTAAGTCATGTCCAGCTCTTTGTGACCCTACTTGTGGTTTTCGTGACAAAGACATTAGAGTGGTTTGGCATTTCCTTCTCCGGCTCATTTTTACAGATCAGGAAACTTAGGCGAACAGGGTGAAGTGACTTACCCAGGGTCACACAGCTAGTACTTATGTAAAATAGGAATAATAATAACAGCTACTTCACAGAGTTGCTGTGAAGTTCAAATGACATAGCATATATATAGATATAGATATAGATATAGATATATATGTGTGTGTGTGTGTGTGTGTGTATATATATATATACAGTGCTTGGAAAATTTTGAATTCTAAATAAATGTTAGCTGTTACTATTAATAATTCAATTTCCCATTTGATCATCAGAAGCTTTCGTTTGTAAATGACATTGTACTGATTGCATTAAGCACCCCCAAATGGTTCAGTCTCCTGCTAGAAATCTGTAATTATACAAAGGAGTTTGGCCTATTCATCCACACAGGAAAGACTAAGTAGATAATAGATGCCTATTGTGGATAGAACAACCACCATAGAATAGTCAAAATTGAATATAATGAAATTTTTAAAAAAATTTATTTACTTTTAGTTTACAACATTCAATTCCACAATCCCTTGTTCCAAATTTTTTCCCCCTTCCTCTTCTCCCCCGTCCTCTCCATGGTGGCATGCGATCAAATATAGATTCTACAAACACCTTCAATGTTAAATGTGAGTCAGATTGCAAAGAAGAATTATAACCAATGGAGCGAACAATGAGAAAGAAGGGACAAAACAAAACACAAAAGAGAGAGAGCAAATAGTTTGCTTCAATAAGCTGAATATTGTGAAATTACAGTGAATAATTAGAAGATACTACTCTCTGCTCCTTTGCAAAGGTCATAGTCCACGAATGTGGGACATTGCAAATGATGTCAGGTTTTTTCTATATGATGATTGTTTTTACTAAGTTTTTTTCTTTTTCCTTTTTAAAAAGTCTTTTTTATAAGAGATGATATAAAAGCAGAAATTATCAATAAAAAACTACCTTTTTTAAAAGTATTTTTTGCCCAGATTTCAAAATGGACACCCTACGGTGCCTGTCCATCCGGATGTATACTGTTATAGACAATAAGGTGGGCCCAGGGATGATGTGGAGGAAGAGAGCAGGCTGTGTTGCTTTCAGGAATGATCAAAGCTCCTTTACTGACCCTAGAGTCCCATGCAAATAAGGACTCATTTTTTTCATACTAACATCCTGCTGGTATCTCTTTATGGCAGTGGAAATATAGAATACAGCTCCCTCTACAGAGAGCAATGGAAAAGCGAACGCATGGTGGACATGAGCAGTCTACAGCATAGACCTGGCTCTCCAAGGCAGAGTCCGAGGGGATGTCATGGAAGAGGGGGTGGTGGCAGCGTAGGATGGAGGCTAATGATAGTAGCCTTATCATATCAGAAGGAACAGAAGAAAGTCCCCAGTACATTAAAGAGAAGATATGACAAGAGTGGCACAGGATGAGCAGGAATGGATGGTTTGCAATCTGCATTGTTAGAGAAAACCCCCACATTGTTGAGATCAGAGATTCATCTGAGTATTTGAGTAAGAAATGGTAATGCTGTCAGAGTCAGTGGCTTTAATTTGTCTATCATTTTTTTAGTCATTAACTTATGTAAAATTAGGTCAGTTTGGAGCTCTTCTCACTTTATACTTTTAATTTGGTGCTAATTTTTTATCTTTTCTTTTACTATTCCCTGATCTGACTATACATAGACTGCTGTTTCTGAAATGGTTCCCATCAGTTATTTTCTATTTAAAGAAAGTGTAATATATATGCATAAGGCTTCTGAGTATTCTATACACCTATAGATTCCTTCATTTCTTAATCCACTGTCATAGTTTCCAATATATTTTTTGCCATACTTCCTCTGCCCATCTTTGCTTGATGACTTCGAAAGCTTTAAACTGCACTAAGACTTTTGGGACATCCTGTATAATGTCTTGTTTTCGAGCTTCTCATCAGGATCTTTTTTGGAGTTCTATACTTTATTCTCTGCAATAAAATTACATAATAAATATTAGCATATAAAGTGTACTTATCTTTATCAGAGTCTTTTTACTAATGCTTATCATCAGTACTACAAAGCTTGATCATCAAGGAGGAACTTAAGAAATTGTTTGTTGTTGCCTTTGTGCAAACAATAAAACCAACTTGGAGAGTTCCTTTATTCACTTCTCCAAAGGGAACTTGTGAGTCATCCCTCAGTTTAGTTGAAACTCCTCTGAATTCGTAGTAAACAGTTGATAAATGCTTTTATATTCATTCTTAGAAAGAATGTCAGCATAGATATGTTTCCGTTTCTTCAGTAGCGTCTGACCGTATTGGTCTTTGGACAAGATCTTGGATTTAGAGTCTCAGTAGTCGCTTTAATATTTGTAGGTTATCTAAAAGGTAGGTGATCTTTAGCATGTTCTGCCTCCACTTTTCTGCTGCCATAACACATCACTGCTAAAAGAGTTGAATAGGACTGAGGGCTGTTTCGTGTTCTTCCTTACCATGGTCCAAAAATTCATCACCTCATTGCCAGTGCTAGAACTCTTCTTTATGCAGTAGTCTTTCACTAGGACCACATTCAGAGCCTTTCCTACTCAGTGGAAGGTTGTCTGGAGCTTGTTTCTACCTTACATAAACTTCCAAAACCCAATGACCCTTCCAGGCCACAGTGATGCATGTGTGTGGAATATGAGCTCTTTTACAGATTGTTATGGAGGAAGATAAGGAGAAAACAATGAAGGAGAAAATGAGACTGCAGAAATCTTGGTATGATACTCAGCTAAGCCGGGTCATTCCTACATAACTCATAGATGGAATGGGAATGAAAGAACACAAAGACACTAATTGTAACACATCTAACAGCATTTCTATAAGATTTTCTTAATGACAGTAGTGGAACCAACACTTAGGGACTTGATGTGCCTACTATATGAAGATGTGAAAATAGCATATGGCTTTTCAAATATACAAAAGAAATTGTATTGGAAGTGACAGTTCATTGTATTAGGGCTTCTTTTCTTTGCTTACCCATTTTTTTTTCTCAGTTTTTCTGCGATATTTTCCTACAAGAGTTTTCCTTTTCCTTGCTGGATAATACAGGGGATAGAACTCTGGAATTGGAATCAGGAAGACTTGAGTTCAAACCTGATTTCAGACACTAATTGTGATCCTGGACAAGTCATTTAACCTCTGCCTGCCGCAGTTTCCTCAAGTTTAAAATGGGATTAATAGTAGCGCCTACCTCCCAGGGTTATTGTGAGGATTAAATGAGGTAATATTTGTAAAGCTCTTAGCATAGTGCTTAAAACATAGTAGGCAGTTAATAAATGCTTGTTGAACATTTTTAAAAAAAATTTATTTGGTGCATTTGTCATCCTTTTGATGTGGTGCAGGGGATCTGTACTTAGTTGCTGTAGATTATTCCACCGTCTTGCCAGAAGTCTCGTAGGCTAGAGGTGTCAAACTCCTGAAACCTGACCCAGATTAAAATGTAATGGAAAATGTTTAGTAAAATAAGTAAAAATACAGTGCAGTGTTGATAATGTTAATTTGTGGTTTTTTTAAATTCAGTAGGAATCTGTTGCTATTTGAGTTTGACACTGTTACCTAGGCAATTTTATACAGCAGACCATATCTTTTTTTTTAAATAATATTTTGTTTTTCCCCAGTTGCTTATAAAGACAATTTTTAACATTCATTTAAAAAAATTTTGAGTTCCAAATTTTCTCTCTCCCTCCCTCACCTCCACCTTCCCTGAAGCAGTAAATAACTTGATATGGGTTATACATATTCAGTCATGCAAAACATATTACCACATTAGTCATGTTGTGAAAGAAGACATGGACCCAAAGGGGGAAAAAAAATCACAGAAAGTGAAAGTAGTATGCTTTGATCTGCATTCAGACTCTTTCTCTGGAGGTGGATAGCACTTTTCCTCATGAGTCCTTTGGAATTGTCTTAAATCAGTGTTTTGCTGAGAATGACTAAGTCATTCATGGTGGATCATTGTACAGCATTGCTGTTATTGTGTACACTGTGCTCCTGGTTCTCCTGACTTCATTGTGCACTAGTTCATATAAGTCTTTTCAGGTTTTTCAGAGTCTGCCTGCTCATCATTTCTCATAGCACAGTGGTATTCCATTACAGTCATACCACAACTTGTTCAGCCATTGCCCAACTGATGAGCATCCTCTCAAAGAATCTCCAGTTCTTTGCCACCATAAAAAAGAGCTGCTATAAATATTTTTGTACAAATACATCTTTTTCCACTTTTTAAAAAATCTCTTTGGGATATACATCTAGGAGTAATTTTGCTGGATCAAAGGATATGCAGTTTTATAGCCCTTTGGGTATAGTTCCAAATCAGCAGTCCATGTCTTTCTATTCATAGTTGATTGAAGAGAGATAAAAAATTCCTCTGTGATTATTGCTTGTGGATTGCACAGATATACTTGCTGATATATTGATAACTCAGATTTACTTTTTTAACCCTTTAAAAGTTATAGAGTGTTTTCCTTACAACAATGTTATGAGATATAGTACCAGTATTGCTATCCCCATTTTATAGATGAGATTATTGAGACTCAGAGAGGTGAATGAACTTGACCCGTAGACATACAGTTAAGAATTGTCAAATCCATGATTTGACCTCAAATCTTCAGACTTTGAAGTTCGACATACTTTTTTTTACATAACTATGTTAACTCCCCCCACCTCTACAATAGAACTTTCCTTTGTAACAAAGAAGTACAACCAAAGTAAAACACAGGAGCACATTGAGCATGTCTGAAAATAATGTGCCACATTCTGCGCCTCTTCTACCACCTGCTTCTCTTTTGAAGGTGGAATGTTTTACCATCAGATCTTCTGAAAATCACATTTTACAGCCTGAAGCCTATCACATATAGTCTTAAAGGCTTTACTCCAAGAAATGTTCTTCCATGAATATATATTTCCCCATGTATAGTTTTCCCCATGCATATACATGTTAAGATTACATGTAATTTCTTGAAAGATGTAACCACACAGATGATTTTACTGAACTGATAATTATCCA
Source organism: Pseudochirops cupreus (assembly GCA_028627135.1). NCBI lineage: Eukaryota > Metazoa > Chordata > Mammalia > Diprotodontia > Pseudocheiridae > Pseudochirops > Pseudochirops cupreus. The sequence goes on from CM053582.1 coordinate 535,774,146, forward strand.
GATAAAATGAGGAATAAAACAGGTAGACACATGCTTGCCAAAAGTATTTTCCAGTGTTGTGCAAGTTGCCTTGTACATAGTTCAGATGGAAAAAGATTCTATCTTCCATCCAAAACGAACAGTAAGATTTCTCTCTCTGCTTTTTTTGTTTGTGACATTTTGGTGATTGCATTGAGTGGTAGTAAATGTGAAGAATTGACTTAAAAGCCCACACAGGGAACATTAAGTGGATGAATAATGTATATAGTTTACAAATTATGTCATGTATTTCAGTGGATAGCACATTGACTTAGGGATCTTAGATCATCACTGCAGGTGGCCGCATGAGTTGGCCCCATTGGAATTGGGGGAATAAGACAAGCAGTATTACATTTGGGTTTTTCCTTGCCACATAAGCCTATTTTTTGAAACACCAGTATTCTGCTGGTGAGGACATACGACTGGAAATCTTGAAGCATTGATTTCAGAAGAATGAAGATTGTAGGTGACTCAGAGAGTAAAGGAAAGGCACTTAGTGGGTTGTATCATATTGTCACTGATGTCCTGTACTCAAGAAGTGGCATAAAAGACATCATTAAGGGGATGTATGACCAGTAAAGGAGATTAGCTATTCCATTTAATGAGAATGAAGGGTGACAGCATAAGTCTTCCACTGGTATCTGTGAAAAGAGAAAAGCCTTTTAATTTCCTACTCTACCACATGGCATTGTAGTATAGTACATACAGCATTGGATCCACTGATAGAATAACTTGTTAAAGTCTAGATTGCCACCTTCCTTCTGTTACCCTGGTGAGTCAACTTTTCCAGACCTCAGTTTCCTCATATATAAAATTAAGGAATTAGACAAGATGATTTTCCCTAAAACTATGATTCTAAGACCTCAGATTACATCAAATATGGGGTAGAAATTAAGGGTAAAAAGTAGAGGACTTGGCTTTGGGAAGGAAAAGGAACTAATCTTTGTCAGAGTATAGAACATGGAAAGAGAGAATAGCGAACAATATATAGAGAGTTTAAGATATAAAATAAAGAATATGACTAAGCTTACAACGGATGGCCTCTTTCTCAATATAGTAGGAGAGGAGGTCCTCTAATGAGTGAAGTGGGAGGATTGGTGTCTGGGGGATCAGTCACTGTGGGAAATACAGTAGTCATTTAGGGAATAATAGAAACGTTACTGAGTAGTACTGAAGATTTGTTTTTGTTTTTTAATTAATTAATTCATTGATTTGCTTTTAGTTTACAATGTTCGGTTCCACAAGCTTTTGAGTTCCAAATTTTTTCCTGCTTCCTCCCTGCCCATGGCTGCATGCAGTTCAATATAGGTTCTACAAATACCTTCAATATAGGTTCTACAAATACCTTCACATTAAATATTAGGTTGTAAAGAAGGATTATAACCAGTGGAATGAACAGAGAGAAGGAAGGAACAAAAGAAAACAAAAGAGAGAGCAAGTAGTTTGCTTCAATCTGCATTCAGACTCTGTAATTCTTTTTCTGAATGTGGATAGCCCCTTTCTATCTTGAGTCTTTTGGAGTTGTTTCATAGCCTCGCATTGCTGAGAGGAGCCCAGTCTGGAGCCCAGTCTATCAAAGTTAGTCATTACAGGTACAATGTGTCTGTGTACAATGTTCTCCTGGTTCTGCTCCCCTCGCTCAGCATCAGTTTATATAAGTCTCTTCAGGTTATTATAAAGTCCGGTTGCTCCTCATTTCTTCTAGAACAATAGTATTCCATTACATTCATATGCCACAATTTGTTTAGCCTTTCCTCAGTTGATGGGTATCCCCTTGATTTCCAATTCTTTGCCACCACAAAAAAACTGCTATAAATATTTTTGTACATATGGGTCCTTTTCCCACTTGTGTGATCTCTTTGGGATACAGCCCTAGAAGTGATATTGCCGGGTCAAAGGGTGTGCACATTTTTATAGCCCTTTGGGCATAGTTACAAATTGCTCTCCAGAATGGTTGGATCAGTTAACAACTCCATTAGCAATGCACTAGTGTTCCAATTTTCCCACATCCTCTCTAGCATTTATCATTTTCCTGTTTTGTCATGTTAGCCAATCTGGCCAGTGAGATATGGTACCTAAGAGTTGTTTTGATTTGCATTTCTTTAATCAGTAGTAATTTAGAGCATTTTTAAATATGATTATAGATATCTTTAATTTCTTCCTTTGAAAACTGTCTGTTCCTATCCTTTGACCATTTATCAATTGGGGAATGTCTTGTATTCTTGTAAATTTGACTTAGTTCTCAGTTGACATTTATTAACATAAATTTGTAGTGGTTCTAGTCAGTACACTTTTCAAATTTCCTCCAGTAACAGGCAAGTGGAAACAGAAGGTTGTGGGTGGGGAGTACTAAGGAAGTTGATAAACTTGGGTTGGAAGGGAAATCCGTGTATTTATTGATGTCCCCAAGTATGAGGGTGAGGTTAGGGTGCCAGGTGCTAAACTCCTTAAGAAAGGATTAAGAATGATCTGGGGCTGGTAGATAACTACATCTCCAATCTGAATAAGGTGATAAAGATAAATTTCATGAAGCTCAAAGGAGAAGAGGTTGTTAAGTGATAATGTCTAAAAGTTGTCTGGAAATGACAGTGAGGAGCAATTTCTCCTGGCCAGTGTGTTTGGGACATGAGAGAAGAGCACCAGTGTTCTTGTGAGAATGTGACCAGGGACTCAGTGGCTTGTGGGGAAATCCAGGTGACCATAAGTGCAAGAAAATGGAAGGAGTGTGAGTTTCATAGCATTATAGATTTAAAGCTAGAAGGTGTAGGCCTTAAAGGTCATGAAGTGCCACCCCTCTTTTGCAGATAAAAAAAACTGAAGCATGGAAAGAGGATTTAGATGATTGAGGCAAGATTTGAAGGAAGTGTATTTGATAGGGGGAGCACCATTTCCTTTGGGGGCTCTCACTCTTGAGACTCCTGAAGGGGGATGGTGTTGGTTAGTTGAGTGGATAAATGACTGGCGATTGGATCTCGAGGGGCCTCACAGAAGACGCCCCACACCATCTTCGTGATTTCTAGTGGTTATGAGGCCCCATTGGCGTAGGATCTGTTGTGCTGTAAGTACCAGAAGCTTTGTGTTTACAGTAATATCAGCTGACATTTATGTAGTGCATTAAGGTTTGCTAAGTGCTTTGCATAGTCACCTCCCATATATTCACTTTTCTGTGGGAATTTTTATAGAATTTTTTCATAAGAGCTTATGGGGCACTGAGCTTTTCCAAGCTCTGTTATTCTTCATTGTTTTTTCTCCCTCTTTAAAACCCTTTCTAATATTTGTCAAGGTCTACTGTTAATGTTTCTTCTCTTTATGTCACTTATTTCTCCCAAATGCTAAACTATTTTTCATTTGTATTCTTGAGTTAGTTTTAGTTCCTCCCAGATTATAGAATCCGAGTCTTCTAGTTTTGCAACTTTGGTGTTAGCCTTAATTCCTCATTTTCCCTCATTCCACATATCCATTCATTTCTGCCTTGTATCCAGCCCCTTCTCTTTCTTCCTACAACCACCACCCTTTATATAAAAGATCTTACCTGGGCATTTGCAGTGATAGCTTTTTAGTTGTTCTTATTGCCTCTTTTCTCCCCCCTCTAATCCATTCTGCATATAACTGACAATGTTATTTTTAATAATAAGGTTTAATAATGTAATTTCCATACTCTGTAAACTCCAGTAGCTCTCTGTTTCCCCTAGGAGCAAATATAAATTCCTTTGTTTGCCATTTAAAGCCTTTTACAAGTTGGCCTCAACCTACCTTTCCAAACTTAAAACATTTCTCTCCTTCTCATATTTGATGGTTTAGCCAGTGTGGGCTTTTTACTGTTCCTCACCTCACTGTGCCTCTCATCTCTGTGCCTTCACTCTAGCTGTTTCACAGATTTGAAACGCACTTAATTTGCTGCTTAGAATCACTTGTTGTCCTTCAAGATTCCCATCAGGCCCTCCCTTCTACGGGAGACCTTCCTCATTCCCCCCAGCTCCTTACCTTCCTTTGGAAAATTGCCTTGCATTATTTTTTGGCATATATATATTTTTATGGACATATTTTCCCCCAGTGCAATATAAACTCCTTGGGAACAATTTTTTTCCCTTTATTTCGAGTACATAGCACATAGTTAGGCACTTAATGAATTGTTCTTGTTGATTGGCTGATAGATATAAAGGTTTTTAGAAGTTATCTCGTCCAGGACTTCTTAAACTTTTTCCACTTGCAACCCCTTCAGTGTTTCTTAAACTGTACTGTATGGGGGCTAACCCACAGTTCTAGTCCAACCCCTTCACTTTTTATGTTAGAGAATTGAGGTCCAGAGAAGTTATGAGACTTGCCTCAGGTCACATATATAATAAATGACAGGATTGGGATTTGAATTCAGGGCCTATGATTCTTACATCTAGTGCTCTTGCAACTATTGTGTAGTTCATTTTTTTGGACTTCTATATTAACTATAACAGTAATATGTTTGTTTAATGGGTACTTTTGAAATATTGAAAAAGTAATTAATGTGTCCAAAATGCATTTGTTTGGATAATCAGAAAATAATAGAGTCACCTTACTGGGAAAATTAATTTACCATATATAAATGCTTACTACAATATGTGTAAATCAGCTAATATGGAATTTGTTCTTTTTTATAGTGACAGAGATGTTGGTAAATGTTCTGAGTATTTGCTCTGATGATGAACTAATGACTGAAGGTGAAGATCAGTTTGACGGTATGAACATTATTTTTACTACTTTTACTACCCAGATTCTACAAAAAAATTGTTGGAAAAATAGTCATTGCCCTCAGAGAATTTGTGCTCCTAGAAAGACAAAACAAATAGTTTTTTTCTTTTTTATAGATTTAAAGTGGGTTTTACTTATGTTTTTAGGGAGGTATGGTAAAGGTGATGAGATTTGGAAGAGTAAGTGTGGTTAGGAGGAAGGGAATATGGAAAGGTTGATGTCCTAGGAGGACTCTAGAAAGAAGGAAGCCAAAGGAATGGAAGGTTGATAATGTGCTTCCTGCTCCCCCCAGTGTGTAGTGCTTCTAATGCATCAAAATCCTGCCTCTTCACTGCTTCCTCTAAAAGCCAGCATAAATAGCCCTCAATGTAGAAATTCGTTACATTTCAGAAGTTCACTTTTTGTTTGGTAGTTTGAGTCTAAACACATTTTCCCTAGAAACAGTGCATTTTTAATGACAATAAATATAATAATGGTGATTAAGGTCCCAGATTTGCCCATAAACATCTGTTTAAACCCAGGTGACTAATCATACTAATTACTTAATTTTGTTTTTATTTTTTTAAATCAGCATTTTACTTAAAATTTGTGAATTAAATATAAACATGAAATTATTTTCATTTTTGACATTTTTATCTTTATTCCAGTAGAATGCAAGTTTTTATACTTTCTGCATAACTGGAAAAGTTTTGAACATTTGCATATATAACATAATTTTTTTTTCCTTGAAGACTCTAAGTTTGGAGAGGATCTTCACCAGGTTGGATGCAGGATGAGGGATTTTTCTCTTTTTTTGGCCACAGAAATGCTTGAAGAATACCCACAAAAAGGTGGGGTGTTTCCATCAGTAGAGAGAGTAACCACACTGAAGAAACTAATTCCTTGAAGTAGTAAAGTAATATTCATAAACAGATGCATTTAATAGTGGAGCATACCTCACCTTTTTTTTTCCCCCCTGAGGCTGCTGGGGCTAAGTGACTTGCCCACGGTCACATAGCTAGTAAGTGTCTGAGGCTGAATTTTAATTCAGGTCCCCCTGACTGCAGGACCTGGTGCTGTATTTGCTAGACCACCTAACTGCCCCATGCCTGGCCTTTTTAATAGATACATAGTATTCCATCATGTTATAGGCCGTAGTTTTTGCTCAGCCATTCCCTTAGCATTGAGTATTTGGGTTCTTTCCAGTTTTTTTTTCACTTTTAAAAATTGTGCTGCTATGAATATGTTTATACAGATAGGTGGTGGGTTTTTTTTTAACTTCATAAAGAGTAAATCCCAGAGAGACAAATAGGAACGGAGTATGAACATAGTTGCAGCTCTTTTTATATTTTCAGATTGCTTTCCAGAATAATTGGACCAATTTGCAGTATCGTCAGTAATGTTTACTCATAGTTTCATCAACATTAGTTTTATAATTTTTGTGTATTTCTTAGATAGAAAATATGAACTATTTTAAAAAATTATCTGTTTCTATTAGTGTGGAGATTATTAATTTCTTTCTATTGACCCACTTATCTAATTGAAAAATCTGTCTGGTTTTCATGCAGTCATTAGTTTTTTTATACATTTTTGATAATACACTTTTATCATTGGTGCCTATTATGCACATTTCCCCTTTTTTTCAAATATGGGAAGATAACTACTCTTTGAGTACCTGCTTGCCTAAAAAATATTTGTCTTCATTTCATTGTGCTAAAGTTGTTCATTTCAGTTTGTTTTAATATTGCCATTATTACTGTTAATGCCCTCTATTTGATAGGAATAAATTTGTTATCCCTACAAAGCTAAGTTAGATACATTTATTTTTTTAAATGTTTTTAAGATTGCCTCTTTAGCTTATTTAGAATTTTTGACATTGTATGATGTAAATCAAAATTTATTCCCTTCACCATAGTTTTAGTCTATTTCCCTATGCTATTTGTTATGTATTCCCATATTTTCTGTTATTTCAGGTACATCAAATTTTAACTTTTTTTTAATATTTAAACTATTCCTGAGACATTTTCTGTGGTTCGTTTTTTTTTGGTCTTATTGGTATTCATTTTTGATAATTGTAATACTAAAACATGTTTTGAAATCCAGTGGGTTCGCTACACCCTTGTTTGCTGTAATTTTAATTCCATTCAGCAAGGATTTAGTAGACATCTGTTATGTGCCTGCGCTGTGCTGGGTACTGAGAATGTAAAGACAAAAATCGAATGGCCCTGCTCGTAAGGAGCCTGTGTTCTGTTGGGGAGAAAAATAATATGTATGCAGATAAGGAAAAAGAAAATAAACACAAAGTAATTTTTTAAGAGGGCGTATTTTTTTCTGATCCCTGCCAGCTGACCGTGTGCTTGGGGAACAGATTTGAGTTCTTATTTCTGTAGCTCTTTGTTCTGCCTGCTTGTTCATCCAGTTAAATTTTACTTTAAATTTGTTAAATTCTATAAAGTATACCGTGGGGGTTTAAATTGGCATTGTTAAATTTGTGTATTAAGAAGTGCTATAACATTTACAGTCATCATTTATGCTTCAACCTATTTCCCAAAAGGATTTACAGTGGGTTTGGGGGGATTTTTAGCTTTTTTTTTTTTTTGGAGGGGAGAAGGCAGGGCAGTTGGGGTTAAGTCACTTGCCCAAGGTCACACAGCTAGTAAGCGTTAAGTGTCGGAGACTGGATTTGAACTCAGGTCCTCCTGACTCCAGGGCAGGTGCTCTACTCACCGTGCCACCCCCATGGTGGTTCTTTGTAGTATTTAATATCTTCCCATCCAGTGGCAAGATGTATTTCTCTATTTATTCAGCTCTTTCATTGATATCCCCTTTTTGTTCCTGGTCTGGATCTGTGATTACATCAGTAAAGGGAGAATGCGAGGAGGAACTGCCTACAGTCAGTGCATTTCAGCAAGTGTTCTCTGGTTCACAGCCCTGGACAGTTGTCTTGGGTGTGTAGAGGTTGTGTCTTTCCCAGAATCCCACAGCCAAAAAATTGTGTCAGAAGAGGGACTTGAACCCCAGTTTTCCTCCTCATGGTCCGTCCCCGAAGCTGTGCTGACTCTTAACTTTTTATCCTCTCCGTTCCATACGTTCCCTTTTTTAGGCCCCAGGTTAAGGGAATACCCAGGTGCTTAACACTCTCTTTTGTGTCTGTAAACTGAATTTCTCTTTTCATTGTCTTGTAATGGTTGGACTAATACATAGGAGTCAGCTTCATTTTTTTCTATGTTGAGATATTTGTAAACAAGTTTTACTTTTAACTCCTTCCCTATATGCAGAACGTTCCGGAAGTCTTGGCGCAGTGTGAGCCATTAGGGCCTAAAGCTCCACCAAACTTTGGGGGCGCCTCTGTTTCTCTTATCTATGACAGTGCTGGTTTTAAACTGACATTTCTAGTTACAAACAGCATTTACGGCAGAGACGTTTCTGGCCTGGGTCCAGTTTTATGGGGACGATTCTGATGTTTCTGCATTCGAGTGCGATTTCCGCCTTAATATTGGGCAGGCTATACATCACGTGAAGGAGGGAGCCGCCTGTGCCTTTTCCCCACAGTTTTAATCACGAGTAGGTCATAAAATCTGCTAAACTGTCTTCGTGGCCTTTGCATTTCATGTTTGTATTTTTCCTGTTGATATGAATGGCATTGAAATTCTTTCTTGTGTCATTGCCATTCTTATTTTCCAGGGAGAAATACAACTTGGTCATAATGACTTTTTAAAGCAAAATTGTAACAATGTTTCTATGGGAAAATATATTCAGAGTGCTAACTTTGGATGTCAGAAGTGGCTCCCCCGTGTTGCAACTCTTCAGCAGGAGTCAGATGGCCCATCTCTGCCTGCCAAGCAATAGAAGTGACTAACCCTAGATCTCAGGGTTTGGAGTAGGGCTGATGTAAATATTGAGGGGAAAAGTGGTCTGGGATTCCAAGAACAGAATAAGGATCGGGGAGGCTCTTGGGGGCAAAGAGAGAATGGGGGTAGAGGGGAATAATGAGTACTTGGTCAGTCCAGGTTTTTCTCCTTATTTCCTTCTCTTTCCCATTGCTCAGTTTCTTCCTTTTCTCTTCCTTCCTGATCACCTTCTTGTTCTCATTCACCCTTCTGTGGTGGTTTAGGATTTGAGGTAAAGTGTGCCAACAGGATGAGATATTTGTCATTCCTCTCGCAGCTGTTGCCTCATTCTGTATCCCATAAACTTAATTTCTAGTCTGCCTGTCATTGGAGCAAAGTTGAAAAACAAGCGGTATGAGGAAAAAAGTTAAGTAACAATAAGGGGGCGGTAACATTGATGAAAGCAGTGACAAGAAGCCAGGAAGGCAAGTCTCTAGCTTCAGGAAAGAAAGGAGTTCTTAAAGCCCTACTGCAAACTTAGTATCGTTTTGATGACATATACAAGAAGAATTTCTAAGGTGGTTAAATGAGGTTCTTTGCCACAGAAATGGTTTGTTTTAATTCTTTTGGTGGGGTTTGTATTTTGCAATGATGATTCCCTTAGTACACCATCTTTTCAACCCAAAGAGATAAATCAGGTGAAGTTGATACATTTACCGTCTTTTAAGATGAGCCATTTTTATCACGAAAAGAGAAAGGGATATACTTTGTCCTCCTGGTATTTAGACCTTTTTTAAAAGTACAGGAAGCAAAAAATTTAACATGGGAAATGGGGGGTATAGTTTAACTAGTTTAAAACTTTGTTATAATACGGAGATGCATAATAGTGTCATGAAAAGAATTTTGGATTTGGCATCAGAGAAACTGGGCTCAAATCCTGGTTTGCTGCTTATGTTTTCTCAAACAGTAGGAAATTAGCTTAATTTTATTTCCTCATTTGTAAAATGAGGGTGTTTAGCTTAACAATCTACAGGGTCCTTTCCAGCTCAGAATTCTTTACAATTATGAATATATGAATTAGGGTATAGAATATAAGAAGTGCTGATATTCTCTTTTTCCATTCTTCAGTATTTTTTTTAATATGTCTGATGGCTGTTTTTCAACAAGACACTTCCAAAAGCTCCCCAATTAGATTGAGAGCAGAAAGCACACACACTGTTGCTCTTTAGTCTGTATAGAATTAGTATAATTCTGATTCAAGAAGTGTTGTGCCTTAGATGTTCATATGGTATACTTTTCTGTTTTTCTTTTATTGAAAATAGGGAAGGTTTACTACTAAGGTGTGGTCCAATAAAGCACCTTCTCTGCGCACGACGTGGAATTAAGATTCCATCTTGCAAGTGTTAGGGATCTTCCAGAACCACATGAGCTCATATCCCATTTGTGTCATTACCTTTTACTTAAAACACACTTCAACTGGGTGACACATTTTCTTAGGCATGTCAAAATAGACGTGTGCAATTGTTTGTGGCACAGTCTTTAGAAGTCTTATGTGTTTCCACGTGTTTCTCCTGTCCGTTAGTTATTTCTATTTTCATCAGATACTATTATGAGTCATATTCTGAACCTGTCTCCTTAAAATTATCTTATTTACTTAAGAATTTTCCCGGTGGCATCTCCCCTTTTTCACTAGTTTCTACAGTACTACCTTTTTCAAATGTGAGGGCTTTCATTTTCTTCCCTTTCTTCCCACATTCATTCTTCAATACCACTGCCAAGTTAAATATCTATCTTTTTATTTGTCTCAACCATCTTTTTCTCCATCATTCACTTCCTTTTTTCTGGACTCTCCATCTGAAGAACGACTCATATATGGCAATAAAAAAGGTACAGACCAGACAGAGTTACATTGTTTTGAAATATGACTTCATAAATTGTTTCATGCCTTTAAGTTAGCACATGTTAGAGAGTTATGCTTATCTAGAATGATTCTCATTGGACACTGAAAATTTAGTTTAAATTTACCTAAATTAGTTTTTTTTTGTTTTGGAAGTCATATTCCAAGATGTCTGTCTTTCTGTGCATGGAAATATTTCTCCCTTTTTCACCTCTCGTCTTTAGATTTCATTCTTTTACCTATTTGTAATACTTTGTATTTCTGCCTGCATGATTAGGGTGTGTTCAGTTGACTGTCTTGTTCCTTAAAATAATTTTACTGTGAATATTTACTTTAATATTGTGCATGATGTGTTCATAGATTGTTCCAAAATCCTGGTTTGTTAAAGTATACTGTTTTTATTTCAGTGATTTTAAAAATTAAAATTAGCTACAGTTTACATTCTATTTGACTTTACCAAAATGCACAGTAAGGTTTATGATTTCACCTTGTTTATAGCTTCTTCAAAGTATAACTATAAAATTATTTTTTTCTCAATGTTTTTCTCATGAACTATCAGTTCAGTAGAAAAGAGAGTGACTTACAGTACCTCTAGTTCCTTATCTGTAAAATCTGGGATCTCTAAGGTTACTTTCATCTTTAACATTTGGTGATTCTAATATTAGTGATTTTTTTTTTTTATAAAATACTCAGTCTTGATTTTATATGATTCTAGTTATCAGATTTGTGGGGTTTTTTGTTTGTTTTGGGGAAAATCTGTGTTACAGTTGTAGAAGAAGAAGCACATTCAATGTTATAATAATATGGTCTCTGGAGCTTCGTAAACATTGTAGAATTGTGTTGTAGAATCTGTACTCTACAGACCGTGTCTCTTGTTTTCATCTTGGAAATTGAATTTCTTTTTCAGTTACCTTGAAATGGTTTCCATTTGTCTGGTTGTCATCTTAATTTACATGTGTTTGTAGGCTGCTCGATTTTATACCAAAGCACTCTAGCGCAGAAGACTAGGTCACTCAGAATTCTCAAAGCCTGCAGAGCTCAACTGGGTTTGCCTCTTAAACCTTTCCAAGCCATTCTTTCCTTTTTTCTTTCTTTTTTTTCCCAGCAAAGGTGAAGCACAGCTTTCAGGAGCCATACTCCTGAGGCCAAAGTGCCTGTGGTTACTTTGCTTGAGCAAACACTTTCCCATTTTGCTCTACATAATGTGTGTGTGCAGAGCATTGTGCTAGATGCTGGTGGATGTATAGAGTTTAGGTTAAGACAGGATTCCTGCCCTCATGGAACTTCCAGTAGAGGAGAATCCCACTCCCCTCATTTTGTTGGTTCTGGGCCAGTTATAGCATTGTTTAGAGGTTGGGGTAGAAGTGCATGACTTCTGAGGTTCCTCTAGCTGAGGAGCTAAGGAGCCTTTATAATCTCTCTTGACGACAGTGAAATAGGAAGCACATTTGGCTTTTAGGAAATAAAGCAAAATATCAACAGTGGTCTTTCTTGTGGCTACTTTCACATTAAGACTTAGAGAGGTAGACAAAGTTTGCACTTTTTTCCAAGACCTCAGAGGGATAGTCCAGTCTCTTGGGTTGATGTCTTCACTCTAGTCAGGAACCCTCTATGGAATGAGTTTTATAGCATGGTTATTTAGACCAATGGGAAATAAAAGGCCCATGCTGTCATGGTGTGATGGGGAGGCTTTAATAATTCCAGCTTGTGTGTTATAGGCTTCTATGAGGAAGAAGCAGTAAATTCTGCAAAATGATTGCTCATTCTTTCTTGGCCACTAATTTGACAAAATGCTTTGGATTGGAATGGACTTTCTTTCCCATTTGTGAATAATTAATAATTGGCTTTTTTACTAATCATTCAGTAGTGTGCAAGCAAGCAAGTTTGTGGATTAAGTTTTTTATTGTTAATCAGAGTTTAGCATTGTATTGGTATTGAGCCAAGTTTTGAGAGAGAATCTTTCCAATATGAGATTAGCAAGTTTTCTCTGTGGCTGCAGATGTCTGGGGCCTTGGTACAGATGCAGGGGTGTGTGTGTGTGTGTGTGTGTGTGTGTGTGTGTGTGTGTGTGTGTGTGTGTGTGTGTGTGTGTGTGTGAGAAAGAGGATAATAGTATGGTCTGCATGAAGACACTCCAAACTTGAAACCCTCCCCTTTTTTTTTTATTCCATTGAAAGTAGGATCAGCAGCCGCACGGAAAGAAATTATCCGAAACAAAATTCGAGCAATTGGCAAGATGGCAAGAGTCTTCTCTGTTCTCAGGTAATGATGTGCTTTCTTAATTATTTATTTGCTTCAATCATTTTACTCCACTCTAGGACACCAGTTGTGCTGCACTTGCCATCTAGAAGCAGTGCTCTAACATTCTTCTGTCAAGAAAGTAGTGTTTTTATGTGTTAAGCAGGATGATAGAGATCATGTTTTTGAACTGAGCTATGAGCTTTTGGAAGTGAAAATCATTCATCTGTGGCATCCTGGTGAATTCTCTGAAGGTGCCTTATATGTCATTCACTGTCACTCATTAGGATATGGAACACTTTCCCATTTTGCTCTACATAATGTGTCTATTGTCTCACAACTTCCCCTTCACTTGGCGACTTTGGGAAGCTGGCTTTCCATTCCTAACCTAACTAATTCACTGTTAAGGCACCAGGAGGATCATAGTATATTATGAAGAAGATACAGAGGAAGCATATCTTAATATTGGGGAATAAAGATTTCAGTACTAATTGCGTTTTTTCTTTTAACTCCATACTATTTATTATTTATGGAAGTTAATAATGATGTGTTTGTCCCCTGAGAGCCGCTCAGAACTAGCAAGCACCAGCAATTTATGTTGATAGGGGAGAGGGTTAGATGACAGTGCTGGTTACTGTGCATGTTTTTTTTAAAGATAAGTTTTTACTGATCTTTTATTTCAGTATCACCCATATTTTCCATTATATCTCTCCCCCATTCTCCTTTCACAGATCCGTTCTTTATAACAAAGAATGAAAAAGGAGGAAAGACAGTTCAGTGAAACTAACCAGCATATGAATAAAGTGTGACATGTGCACTATTGCACACCCACAGACTTCTGCAGAGTGGGGCGGGCCACTTTGGGGCAAAGCCTGGTCACTCTGATTCCACCGTGTGTTGTTCTTAATACAGGCACTAACATTGTTGCCACTTGGTGGGGATCAAAGGAATTCTGGAGAGGCTGTGGGTGTGGAGACATAGGAACTCACTCATGTTATGCCCTTTGCTTGCTCTTGCCATGGCAAGGATATTTGGAATCACTGAGTTAGTGGCAGTATCTATCTCCTGCACCCCTTTAATGTCTGACTTTGCTTTTGTGTTCCTTTTGAGCCCCTCTAAAACCCTGATCATCTCGTAATGTAACAGTCACTGTGGAAACAGAAATATGGTAAAGGAAGTCTCTCTCTTAGGTTATTCTCAGGTTATATTGTATACTTGCCCGTCTCCTGAAAACTCCTTGTGAATTGTTCAGCAAACTTGGCCTAGCTGATTTACTTACTTGTGCTTAGCTGCTTACACAGTCCACCCAGCAATTCACCTATCAAAGAGAATTTTGCTTTAGGCATTAAGGACTGTAACGTTTTGATTGAATGATTTTCACAATGGATGTGAGACTCCCTGAGAAGCTGTGTCCTGACCCCAGGCGGAGTATGATTCTTCGCTGAGGTTTAACAAACTGAGTTTCATCCCACCCTCTCATTGGTGGCCAGTTGTGGGGTGAGTTTCTAACAAAACCACACCTGAACTTGTCCTCCAGGCATAATAATAGCTAGCATTTACATTGCACTTGAAGGTTGCAAAACAGTTACAAGTATCTCATTATATCCTCATGACAAACTGGGTGCTATTATTATTTCCATTTTTCAGATAAGCAAACTGGTGTAAACAGTAGTTAAGGGACTAGTTCAGGGTAATACAGCTAAAAAGTATCTGAGATTGGATTTGAATTCAGGTTTTCCTTACTCCAGATTCTGTGCTTTATACACTCCCCATCTAACTGCCTCCTGCACTCCCTTCCCAACCTTGTCTCCTTTTTTTTCACCTAGAGGTTAGCCCCTCAGGGCATTTGTAACCTAACAGCTTCTTGGGTACCCATACCAACAAGTCGATTGGGTGCCATTGCGAAAATCTTCCTCCTGCCCCCCAGGACACTCCCCAGTGCTATCCCCATATCACCTGGTGGTTGTAGCAGGTGCCCTTTGACAAGAAGGTGTTTGTTTTGGGTAGGAAAGGATGAGTTGCAATTTATACATCATAGATCTTACCACATTATCTTTCCCTGAAGATCCACCCTTCTTCCAAACTTGACACCGCCCAGCTCATTTTGGGGACAACCTTGCTGTCATCTCTAATTCTTCATTATCTCCCTACTAAAGTATCCAGTAGTTTACCACCTCTCCTCTTTTCTGCCTCTATGACACCACTAACACGTATTCCCTTTTCTGTTGACACAGTCAGGACTACAGCTCAGGCCCCTTCTTGAGTGGGCTCTAGCAGTAGCCTCTGAATAGTGCCCTCCGCCTTCAGTGTCTCAGTTTTCCAGTCCATCCTCCGAGGCAGAGCTGCCACAGGTGTTTTCCTGAAGTGTTGGCCTGACCATGTTGCTTCCTCATGCAGGAAACTCCACTGGGTCCCTATTAACACTAGGATCAAATATAATTTCATCTTTTTATTCTCTTAAAATGTCTTTCGACGTAAGTTTGGTAATAAAATAATTGTTAGTCTGTTGGTACATATATAATTTACACATAAGTAAAAAATACTGAGGAGTATGTTTCCAAAAAAATGTTTGTAAACTGCTGTTGTAAACGATGACCAGACGTGTAATTATTAAAGCAGGAGCTGTTTGTGGTCCCGCTCCCTACGAATGCACCATTCTAACAGACGTTTTTAGTGAATATTTCTGACGGTGGTTGTTTTCTTTCCTCCAGGGAGGAGAGTGAAAGTGTGCTGACACTCAAGGGCCTGACTCCCACAGGGATGTTGCCTAGTGGAGTGTTGGCTGGAGGACGACAGACCCTGCAAAGTGGTAATGATGCTATGCACCTAGCTGTGCCTCAGATGGACTGGGGCACCCCTCCCTCTTGGGCTAACACTACATATAATGCATGCAGGGAATTTCTTCTGCTTTTCAGTTCCTGTCTCAGTAGCTGACATGGGCAGGGTGCCACATGTTAGGCAGTTTCTGATCAATACTTGATCAGAGCAGACCCTTGGCAGTCTAGTTAGTTATTTCACAGAAAAACAATGGGCAGTTCCTCACGTTTTCAGTAGAGCATGTGGGGCTAACTCATGTCATTCGTTATGTCTGGGAAGTCAAATGTAATTGATTATTTATTTATTTATTCATTTATTTAAATACAGTATTAAAACTTCAGCCCTTGCTATTAAAAGCCCCCACTTTTAAGCGTGTGAATCAGAAACGTTCAGAATGAGAAATGGAAATAATGTGATTCCCAGTTTTTTGTTGTTTGCTTTTCATTTATGTAATTGTATTAGATTGTGCTTATTTTCCATTGGGAAATTTCAGAGATTTAATTTTAGTGTTAACAGTCTGCTCTGGGCCCCAGAATATTACTATGCACTTTATTTGCCGACAGATTTGTGCAAGGTTTTGTACTCTGGTAAATGATGCCAAAGTTTGTTTTCTGTGGTGTTTGTCAAATGTTCTATGTATAATTGATCGTCTCTGTAACATGCTGTTTCCTTCCTCTGCAGATGTAGCTGCTTTCTTAAATCTGTCTGTCTTTCTCTAGGTATAGCTGTATGTCTGTATAAGTATGTTAAATTAAAAGCTACTCTATCAGACACTTGTCTGTCTCTTGATGTAGAAGCAACTTTGTAGCACCTTGTTTTAAGGTTGGCTGCATTTGCTGCTGCACTCTGTGCATTCCGAACAATTATGTAATTGAGTAGATATTAAATCATTGTTATAAGTGGAGAATAAAGGGGTTGAACTTAAATCCTGTAAGTCAAAATTGAAAGGGTGTTTATTAAGTGTGCCTATATTTTTGCATGAAAATAAAAAGAATTCTACATAAAGCATTCCTGTAATCTGGCTCATTGAATATTTTGTAACAAAATTAATTTTCTTGAGTTTGTGTAAACACTTTTTTTTAGAAAACTTGTCGCAGATAAAACAGGGAGAGAGTGGATGTGAATGTTGCAGAATATGTTCAGTGACCAAAGTCCAGGTTTCAGTCCTCTAGTTGAACAGTGGGAAGAAAAAGGTGATGTGGACAGGAGCTGATTTTACTTCTTTTGCAGCCCCCACTGACAATAACCCTCTAAGGGTCATTGTTCTGCTAAGCAATGCAGCACCTCTGATTTGTTACTTATTCTTAATGAGAATAGCTCCTTTTTTTATATGTGTAATAAAGCTTAATGATTTTAGGAGAGTAATATAGGAAGAAATTTTATTTTTAAACTTTACTTAAAATGTCAATTTGATTGAATTTTCACAATTCCATTTTGTTCACCATAAAATTTAAGTGATAGCATTTCAAAGAGACATTTGTTATTTGGACAAATAATTTTTTATTTGTAACTCGTACATGTCCTATTTTGTATGTGATTGTTTTGTCTACAACAACCAATGATGTGTATGAGG
Source organism: Pseudochirops cupreus (assembly GCA_028627135.1). Classification (NCBI taxonomy): domain Eukaryota; kingdom Metazoa; phylum Chordata; class Mammalia; order Diprotodontia; family Pseudocheiridae; genus Pseudochirops; species Pseudochirops cupreus. The sequence continues at coordinate 535,791,223 of CM053582.1, forward strand.
ACTCCATCAAAGGTGCTTTGAAAAACATATTTCCACAATTCCAGTTTAAATTTTCATGAGATTGATTTCTATCAAGATATCGCTCTCTTTCTCTCTCTCTCTCTCTCTCTCTCTCTCTCTCTCTCTCTCTCTCTGTGATTTTTAGGAATTCTGCTGTAATTTTCTTTCAGGCTGTGCCCTTCAGTTTTCTCCGGCTACAATGTAATTAATTATAAGAGGAGAAAATTGGCTTGAATGGTTTTGTTGAATGTGTTATGAAACAAATGGTGCAGGAGATGGAGTCACCAAAACTGTCTGTCCCCAAGAAAAGCTTACATAGAAATGATAGTGTGATACCTTGAATTTTTTATCATATTATTCCATCCAAGAGTTCAGCATAATAAAACTGAACAGAGAGATTAAGCTGCCTGCTTAGTTAGATCCCTACAAGTCAGTAACTCTTAGATAGCTTATCAGTTTTTCTGATTTATCCTCGGCACATCTTGCATTCAGACTTATTTGCAATTGTCCACCCTGTTCTACTTGTTTACATACTTTTTTGGCAGCTCTCTTTATTCTGAGTTTACATGTGTCCCTGGAGCCTAGGGAAGTCTTCTGAAAACATTTCCCTCATTGTAGGAAAAGTTTGAGAGAAAGCAGCAAGGAGTCCCTCTTCCTAATAGACTGTTTAATCTCAGCATGGATTGGGTCAGGTGGAAAAATTGAGCCACGAGTCCTGGTGGAGCAGGCCGGGCTCCTCTGAGGTGTTATCTCGACATTGTGGCTTCAGTGTTCGGTTGAAGTGATTTCCTGGAACACAAAATATTCTTATATGCAAACACAAATAAAAAAACACCTCTCAAAGCCACATGCAAATGATTTTTAGGTTATTTTACCATTTTGGACTATTTCATTTCTGTAACCTTAACATTATTAAAAATCCTTTGTACAAAATATATGACTTTATTGAAATATGACAAGTTTCATACCTTTTTTTGCATTTTAATCAAGGAAATGAAGCAGTACTAATAATAAATTTGCTGCACTACACAATAAGATGCTGCCTTCACCAGGATATCTGTCTTGAAGTTGTGGCCATAAATACTTCAATAATGTCATATTCTTCCTGGTCATTCAGTATGCCATTTGAGACACACAGTTCAAGCATTGGTGTACTCTTGTCAGTCTGTTCTTGGAAACTGTCAGAGAAAACAAACTGCCCTTGGAAGAATTTAGCAGTTACCAAGTGATGCTCTTTTCAGTTTGTTTATGCTTCAAAGTAGCATCTCTCTTCTAAGCAACCTGGCTGTTTTAGTGTGCAGCTTTAAATATGGTATCCATGGGATTTTACAAAAAGTATTTAAAAGTACTCACGGGCCTCAGAAGTCAGCAAGGAATATAGACTGACCCTGGAAAGCAGTTTAACATAAAGCATTTTTTAAGTCTATGAGGTTTAAGGAAGTATGTGTTATTACATTTTAAGATATTTTGTCAACTTTCTTAATGAATTTCTTACTATTGACTATAATACTATAGAAGCTGGTCCCCAAAGTGCTACTTTAATTATTGTAGTGAGAATAAATTGCCATGTCTCAGTAAGTGATGAACTAATTCACTTTAAACCACCTCTGTTCTCAAGAGAAATAATTTAAAATACAAGCTCTTTCAAAAAAAAAACTATAATCCAGAATTATTGTAAAAGTTCACTTTTTCCTATTAGGTTTCTTTAAAATTGTAATGCTGTTTACCTTTATTTTGACGAGTGAGCATGCCCGTGGTGAACTGATAGAGGTGGCTGCTTTACCTAATGGCTTCTTGTTTGGGCATATTGCAGGGGCATTTTCTAATTGTGCAGCACTATATTTTTAAGCTGTGAAGTATACAGTGGATATTACATGTATGTCTGCTTTGGTTAGTAATGTATTTTATCAATTAAGGAAAATTAACTACTCCTTTGTTCAGTGTTCATCAGATTTCCTTTCGGATGTTTTACAATCCAGCAACTTTCTTTTTCTCTTTGCCAGTCTCATTGAATTCTTTAAGATTCCTTGATTCTCTTGCCCTTGTAACTGCTTCAAGTTAAATTTTCCATCATTCTTATAAGATGTTTACAGTTAAATTGTCCCCTCAAGAACACTTTCATTGTCCTCATTGTAGAAGTAACTCCAGTGGTAAGACAGATGATTGTCACATCTGAACTAGACTGTGTGCTCTCTGATAGAAGTGGAGGGCAGTCGGGAATGAATGATACTTAGCTGTGACAGTGATAGCTAGAGCTTTCTACATTGGAGAGCATTTTATTGATAGTATTCCAGGACAAAAGTGAGCGGAAGAATCCTTGACAAGACATACCACAAACACACTGGACGCTCTCTGAATGAGCCAGTGCCCTTCCATTCCGATTCTGTCTTTCATTCAGGAATGCGCCGTGTATGGCACGTTGTCGAGACAGGTGACAAGGGCGTTTTCAGTACATCCCCCATTTCATTCTAGTTGGAGCAGTAGAGTACTTGCTCAGCAACCTTTACCTAAGGTCATAGGAGACCAGTGGGAACTTGGCCTCAGGTGTTAGTCAGTCTCTAGAGCTTCGTAACTTTGGCATCATAATAGAGAGCACCCTTCTGCCTTTCTAATAAAGCAAAGGAACCATTCTTAGTGCTCAGGTTATGCCCATGGATGCCTGTTAATTTTTCAGTTCTAAATTCTAAAACCATAGCCTCCTTGGATTTTTGTGATTTATACCATTATTACCTGCCTCATCCCACCCCCTTTGCATTTAAATGCTGAGAAAAACCAGTCAGTAAAGAGTAGAGTTTCATGTTATGTGTGAAGGAAAGGGACCAGGAAACACCAATTTTGATTTGCTGTTAAATCCTGTTTTAGAATTTCTCTTTAGAGAATTTCGCTGAGACTGCAGTGCCTAGAACGATACATATGCTGTAAAATTCTTGAATCATTGGAATACTGGATCCTAAATGCACACTTAACATTGGAGTGAGCTGGGGCAGGTGCTGAGCTGTCTGCGTAAAGGAATGAATCCGTCTCTTCTGTGCCCTGATCATTGTTGTCATAGTGCTGTGTGTAATTGTGTTGTGTCAGGAACTGGGGGGGTTGGGGTGGAGCTCTCCCTTTGATGAGGGCACAGATTTTTTGTTAACCAATGAATGATGTAGCCTGGGGTACTGTGATATTTTAAGTTGATCATTGCCTTTTCTGCTGTACGATATGACCCTTCTCATCTCTCTCGTTCATTTTGCATGCCTCTGCTCACTTCTGTACAGCCACAGTTGAGGCAATTGAGGCTGAAAAAGGTACGATCAGAGTCCTTGCGCTGGGCAAAGATCTGTGGTGTGTGGGTGGGCATCAGAAATGTCCTGTGGGGGGGTCTCACTCAGCTTGCACAGACCAAGATGAATCAGACTCACTGACTCATCATATTTACCCATAACATTCCTTCCCCCCCCCCCCCCCACAAAGACTATGGTTCATAGTGATAGGACCTGGGAAGTTTTTTTTTTTCTAATACAAAGTTCCATCAGCTTTTAACTTTCTTGTTTTATTAGTATACAGCATGCTAAAATTTATCTCGCGGTGTCTTCAGTTGCTTATTTTAATGGAGATGTCTAAACTTACCCCACAAATAGTGATTCACTTCATGTTTTGCATGTTTTTGCTCTCTTCTGATTTCTTTTAGTGGAGTGACTTTAGATATGGGTGTGGGTTTGTTTTTTGCCATTTTCCATAATACACCCAAATGTGCAAGAATTGTCATATTTTTTCCCACCACAGTTTGGGCTGTAGTCTGCTTATATGATTCCTGTTCATGTATTTCATGTGTTGACCTCTGATAGTGCACATTGCTGACTATGTCGCTGCCCCAGCCGTATGTTTGATACATGGTGCACAGATTCTGAGCCCCAGGGATTGCACGTATGAAACAGCTTGTTTATACCCACGGTGTGGGAATCTTTCTCGTGCATGTTTGATTGGGAGATGCACCTTTCTTGATGAAGTGAGTGAAAAACCATAGCAGTTGGAGAAGGATTGCCAGAGACCTCAGTTGAGGGTTTCTGAATAATACTTGGTGAATGGATGTTACAGTGAGGAGTCTTCTCCTGTAGCATGAGACTAACCACCTTTGGGCATCAGCCATACTCTGCTCCGAACTCATGGAGATATTTTACCACCTTGTTCACTTCACATAGATGGTAAGAGGGTGGTAGTGCCCAGGCCTCCTCGGGAGTTCTCGGCTAGTGAATTTTAGCTTGTTCCACTTGACTCTTTCTTCCCCTCGTGTTTCTGGTGCAGATTTGTGAGGCAGCTGAGGGGAAACCTTGTGGTTCCTCAGCGTCCTGCCTTTACCACTATCTTAGTTTATCATTCAGTGGAGATTACAGAGTCTGAGCTAGAATGAACCTGATGCAGAGAGGTCAGACTGAGGTCAACTTGATACTATTGGTTGGTTTTTGATGGGATTGGGTTTTGTTTTCTTATTTCAGTTTTTAAGGCTCTGCTAATACTTTCCATCCATAATGCTCTATTTATTTTCAAATAATTTAAATCATGTTTGTCATTTAACATTTTAGGGGAAAAATTCAACTTAGAAGTTTTTTGTGCTGCTTATAGCCATGATTGCTCCTTTGGCTAACTTTTTATCTTTAAGAAAAAAATCATTTATTGTTATTTTTTGAAGTTAGACTTTTTTTTCCTATTACTGACTTATCAAATTTGCATTTTGTTAAGCAATACGAGGATTCTCTCCACCACATAGAATCTGCAGTTTTGAAGAAGCAAAAGGTTTGGATAGGATCAATGAGAGAATGCCACCCCGGAAAGACGCTGTGCAGCAAGATGGTTTCAATTCTCTGAACACCGCACATGCCGCTGAGAACCACGGGACTGGCAACCACAGTGCCCAGTGACCCACGGCTTCCCGGGGACTCTCGCATCTCGGGCCCCAGATGGACAGGACACCCAAGGAGCCAGGGGGATCAGCTAAGCTGACTGTAAATGTCACCGGCCCCTTTGGAGAAACCATTGTGCTTTTGAGACCCCAATTCCCTCCCCAGAAGGAGGCTTGAGGGCCCTGGGACATGCTGTGCTGTTGATGAGGTTTCATTGCTGGCAGCCGAGCCAAGGTGGGGAGTAGAAAGCAAGGGGTCTGGGGGCTGTTTTCTGTGGAGAGCATCTTGACCTCCATTTATGCTTGTGATTCACACATTTAAGTTTACAAATGAGAATTCCTCCCTCCCCCCCACATAGAACTAGATTTTTTTTTTCCAATCAAGACTTCAGACACAATCTTAAATGCTATTTATTCATGGATTTTGGTTTCATAAACTGTCTTTAAAGGTTATATTAGAATGGTCTTAAAATACAATTCTGAGGTTACAAAGTTGTATTTTTGAATCATGGGGAAAATACCAAAAAAACCCAGTTGGCAAATATTCAAAGTGCTAACCTCAGGTCTACAGTCTTCACTAGTTCTGTATTATAGGTTAGTTTTTGATTATGAATGCATATTCTATCTCAAGGCAGAACTTTGTTACTTGATCACAGATCCAAAAACTCAATTAGAATCTTTTTTGCCCAAATCTTTTGAGATTTGTACCCTTGGGATTTAAGAAGAAAACTTCTAAATTTCAAAAGTGCATAAAGTTACAGAATTGCTCATTTAAGGTATCTTTAAAAAAAGCTTGTACGTTGTCAAAGTAAATTTTACTTCAGATCATGTCTGTAAAACTTGACATTGTATTTTGTGTATGCATGTTTTCATTTTGCAAATATTTAATATATAGGCCTATGATGTACAGGTACGACATGTATAGGTTGCCTAGATGTTATGGGGACTTTTAGTTTATTGTGAGTATTCAAATTACTTCAGTAGCCAGCAGGGCTGTTGGCTTTCTGTAATTTTTATGAATTCTTATAAAGGAAATGGAAAATGTCCTGGAAGTGTTTTTGTTTATACAAATGCTGCATAGAAGCTATGGTTCAGCTCAACCATTCAGACATTCGTGAAAGCATAAAGTCAAAACTGCATGTTGAAGTTTTTATTTTGATAGTGACAGGACTGCTTGGTTAAAAATAAATGGAACCATGTGCTAGTTTTTCACAATTATCGGTCTGTCTAGATTGCCGCTCTAGCTGGTATCTCCCTTTACTTTGGTGACCTCGTGCCCTGGAACACAGCTCGGAACTCCAGGCAGCGGAACCGTCTCTTGTTTTGTTTGCCAGAAAGTGCACCCTGTATGGTCTCCTGTCTAAGTTGGAAATATTATGCATGTGCAGGACTATTTGAATATTTTATAAACAGTAGCACACAATAAATTCCATGCATGGGCCGCTGCTCCTATCTCTGTGTTGGGTTTTATTTGGAAGCCGTGGACTAATCTCATCTGGCTTGGATTTCACAAATTATAATATTTTCTGATCCTGTGTGTCTGTTCAATTCAGTGGGTGCCATGGAGTGGGGTCTCGTCCTTTTTATTTTAAAAAAAAGTATCGTATCCCTTTGAGAGTGAACTGCTACCGTGATTTGCCAGGTCGAGTTCCCGTTGTCTGAGAGTTTGGTTTTCCTTACGTTGCATTTGTGCTTTTGCCACCTAAATCTGTATAGAAGAATGTACTGTATATTTGTTATAAAATCGCAAAAAGAAAATGTTGGTGTTTCAGACAATGTTACTGTGCCCCAGAGTTAGTTCACAGTTAGTGTTAGCCGTTTTGGGTGTTTTGATAACCGAAAAAGTCTTAGAAACTTTGCCACTAAATGCTATTAAATTCCCATCTTTGACACCTTTTCCTGAAAACTAAGGCAAAGGGGATTTTTTGCAAATAATAGGAAATAATTGATAGAAGGTAGGATATTACTTACTACTGAGCAATAGTAATATTAAAAAAGCATATTATAAGCATTGATTAAAAATAGTTCTAGACTTTCTCTCATTCCAGATATAAAAATATTGTTATAATTGTCCAAGGACTGATTATTTTCTCTTTAAAACATTGTTATCCTGTTTTTCCCAGAAACTTTTCTCTACAGATGTTAAGCGCTAATCTAGGGATGTCTTAAGATGCATTTACCATAGGGGAGATGTGCACTTCTAAAATCATTTCTCATTGAGCACTCAGCAGCTTGTTATACTAAGAGTTATCACCCTCTTTAGCCCAGACTCTCAAGACCATGCCTAAATAATGCCTGTGGAGTAACATTGGCAAGGGTTAACAAAGGTGAAAAAAGAAAAGGTGCCCATCAAGAGTCCTGTAAGTTGGCTGTTGTTGAATGGAAACCCCTATCTGCTCTTCAGAGCTGGTTTCATTACAGAGTATAGAAGTATTTATCAGGCAATTTTAAGAAATGAATGTGTATTGGGGTCATTTGGATATTAAGAAATTTAATGCCTCCTAAGACAGGTATATACGCTGGGAAAATATAAATTGTGATTTAAATATGAAGTTTCATCATATGTTGTCACTCCTCTTCCTAATACAGGATAGCCCTTATGTCATCTGTACCTCAAAAAATCCCCAGGAAGCCCCCAACTCAACAAACTTTTTTGTTTAACTTTTAAATCTCCCAGCTCCTCTGCATTGACAGTGTTGACAGATTGGCTTTTGTGGCAAAAGACTAAATGTGGAACAGAAGCCTAAAAAAGAGTGTCCTTTCACTCCTTAGTTCCAGCTGTTGCTCACAAATCTCTCTTGCCTATTGCTGTTACTTTCACCTAGGTGGGAAATATGGAGCCACATTGTGGCTCAATGTCCTTGGAACTTGAATTCTGCCTTCCAGTTAATTAGCAAGTCTTTCTTAAATGCCTACTTTGTGCTTTGAAGTTGCCTTTTAACAGCTTTGGATCTCCTGCTTTAATTCATTCTCTGCCCACATCAGGAGTAGTGGACTTGACTGATGAGAATCCAGATGCTGGTGATCTTATCTTGCTTTTTGGTAATGTTTTTGCAATCTAGAGTAATGCTGCCTGAGCCAAAGGAGACATCTGTGGAAAGCCTAGGTCCTTTAAAGATAAAGGAGACTGAAAATGACAACTGATCTGTGAAATTTCATTTGGGCCTGGATCTTACCTATAAATGGATATGAACTGGGGATGCCTTTGTTGAAAATAAAAATGAATTCCTTGGTTCCATATCCAGTGTAGGTTTAATTGTCAGTAGTTAATGTCAGTGACTCTGGCCTGGAAAAGTGAAAGGATCGCTGACCCAATCCTTGTATGACTGCTAAGATATCACAGGTCGTCTGCCTTCGTAAGTCAGTAGTCATATCTATGAATTAGGTCGGACAGAAAGTTAGTCTTATCATTTCCTAGAAATTATACCTCCTCGTGAAGAAATAGGCAGGGGGAGTTGGCCTGATAGCACCTCCATTCAGAGACACTTTCAGGAAAAGTAAATTTTAGGGATTAAGCTACTTTCCTGCTTACAGATTTCATTGTTTATTGTTGAGCTTTTCTTAGCATCCTTTTTGCTGTTTTCTGCAGACTACATAAGCCTGGATTGAGTCCTATCAGGTTTGGTATATAGAATATCAATTATATTAAATAGGACATCCTCCTACAGTATTGATGAAGAGCCTATCCTTGACGCAGTTGGTACCTACAGTTCTTTTGTGCCCATCCTTCCCTAATCAGACACCACTGTGATTCTCTGATGCCCTGAGTCAGTGACTACCCATGTTAACAAAATACTGATAAGGAAATCCCATGTGACTTTCCCCAAAGTATAATTGGATCTGGACTGAACAAAAGCACTGCTCAGGATTGGAAGCAGCCTGTGGGGCCAAGGAATCTACTTCTGTCTGGTGTCTCCTTTTTCCTAGCTATCCTTTGATGAATTTGAGGGGTGTTAACAGCAACCTGAGCTCTATTGGCAAAGAATAGGAGTCAGAATAAGCCAGGTCTTTGGCAGGGTGCCAGTCCCCCACCATTCTCATTAGGGAGAATTTGGTACTGGCAGTCTCACTGGCAGGGGATACTCCATCACAAGGGTCCAACATTTCATCAGTTTGGAGAGTAAAGTGATAGGAGAGGACAGCTGTAGCTCAGCCATAGCCTAGTCTGAGGAGATCAAGCTTTCACTTCACTTGAAAGAAAAAGAAGGAAGGAACCAAGGGCTTAGCAGGGTAAGTCACTTCTCCATCAACTTGTCTTCTTGCTTAGTTTACAGCTGAGTGAAGTGTTTATCCCCCAGGAGAGTGTTAATCACTGATTAAGGAACTGAATGTGGCTATTTGAGCAGCCTCAAATAAATAAATGTCTTTCTGTCTCCTCTCTTTTATTTTCTCCTGTTCATGAAGTTCCTTCAACATCCTACTCTCCCTTTTCCTTCATCTCCCAAGGGGGGAAAACAATTTTTAAATTGCTGGTGGGTGACTCAGGAAATAAGAATTGAAATAAGAACAGACAAGGTGGGCCCTCGGGTGGTACAGGAGCCTGAGAAAAATGACTGATTTAACCTGCAAGGAAAAGCTAAGGGTTGGATGTAGGGACTAATCTGAGCTCGGGGCTGCTTGGGACCAGGGTTCTGGGTTGAGGGGAAAGTGGTGTCATCTCCGTGGGAAGTGGACCATATTTAGAGGCTAGAGAGTAGTCAAATCTAGCTCACTGGAAATTAACTTTTTCTAGGCTGAGATAATGATCCTGCTTGGGGATGGGATGGGGTGAGTGAAGAAGCTGTGAAAACTCAGTGATGGCTCTCAGAGACTGTTTCTGCCTTCTTAACCTTTTCTGTCTCCTTGCATGTTCTTATCCTAGTCTTTGTCCTTTCTGCCTTCCATCCCTTCCCCTATTAACTTTATCAAGCTTCAGGGAGCCCAGGACTGTTAGCAGGAATGTTGTCAGGGCATGTGAATTTAGATCTCAGGCGCAGACATGAGGGCAGTGATATAGAGATAGGTGTAAACATATAGACCCAGTTCTCCATCTCCATTTATCCTTAAGCCCCTGGCAGGAAACCACTTCTGTCTTCTCTGCATTGTGCACAGGCTCCAGACACTAGACTGCTAACAGTGTGTCTCCCACTGCTTACTAGGCTGGGACTGACCCCATGAGACAAACCCCTAGGAGGTCCATGTGTTAACCTGTCCTGTGGGGCAAGAAAGCCTCCATAGAGACAGGTATGTGGGGCAGATGTTAATTTCCTTATTATTCCTAGCCTTAATTGGCTTCCATTTCTAAAGGAGAGCTCAAGGTTAGCCCTTAGGATGACGGGATGACGTTTCTAACTTGAATTATAAGGCCTTGCTGTGAGTAACTGAGCTAACTAGTCTCCTTCCCCTTACACACCAGAAGTTCTGCCTTCTTCAGTGTTACTAGGGATTTCAGGGCGGATGGCGTAAGGGAAGCAGGCAGCCCAGGGTTATCTGTTCTGTAGTCCCTGGACCTGGCCACTTGTCAGTGTAACTGGGAAAATTGAAGGCTGGGAAGCAAAGTAGATGGTTTTAGGGTTCAGTTTTTTGCTAATTCTGGTCCTAGCCCAGAGGATAATCCAAGAGTTTCCCCTGTGAACACAGAAGTTAGAAAATTTTGATACCAAGGTCCCAGCTCCTAGGTGCAGTAACAAGTGGTTTATTAAATGATCATGTCCCCGACATCATAATCACTGATCATTATTTCTTTTACTTGTGGTGGTTATTGCAGAGTAGTCCCTCTGTCTCTGACATCATTAAACCTCTTGATTCCTATAACATTCCTTTTCTGCCTTAGAATGTATCCAGGCCACCCTACTATTGCTTCTAACTGCCATATTCTCTCTTGCCATGGCTATGTCACTGACCTAGTTGTTCCTAACTCCCCTTTGGTCGAACCAAGCAAATGTTTGCTATCTCAAGTTTAATGATTGTTCCTGCTTCTGCCTTTACAGACAACATTTTCCATCTCTAAAAAGCTTCATCTCCACCCATCTCTGTTCACCCAATGAAAAATTCATATCTTCTAGGAAAACTTTGACTAGCCCCACCTCACTAAAGAAGTCTTTGCCAAACATAGTCTTCAAGTACTTATGTGCTTGGTTTAGATGACATCCATTTATAATTGTTTGTGTCTTTTATAAATTTTACAATGTCTTCACAAAGTTTGTTTTCTCTCTCTGCAATTAGATTGTTAGCTGTCCAGCTAAATGGTTAAACCAGAAACTACCTTCTCATGTTATTCAGAATTTCCTATTATGGGGCTCTAAGTGCAATGGGCACTCAATAAATATTTGTTGGCATCAGAACAGTGCCCTCTTCTGAGAAACTTGTGATAGGTCAGCTCTGGCAGGCTTATTCCACAAGGATCCAGCTCTCAAAAGGCTGTTCCACATCTAGGCCACAGACTCCATCCAGCTCCAGCTGATATGGCTCCTCGACGAAGGCACAGGAAGCGCTCTGCACCGGTGGCTTCCCCAGGAGAGGCCCCAGCCCCTCCGGTCTCAGGGCCCAGCATTGATGCACTTGGCTTTCTCTCTTTGGAGAGTAATGTCCCTGGCCTCTCCCAGGTTATCCTTAAGAAACTGAAGATGAAGAGCTATGAGGAATACAAGTGAGAGCTTAACCTCAGAGAGGAAGGTTTTGTGTGTTCGGTGGGGGGGAATAGAATGAGGAGGTGTTAATAAAGTATTTGAAATAATCCCTCACACCCCTTCTCTCCCTCAGTGACTTGCCTGTGTCATTTTTTTTTTTTGCTTTTTTGAAGGGGGGCAGTCTGGGCAATTGGGGTTAAGTGACTTGCCTAAGGTCACATGGCTAGTAAGTGTTAAGTGTCTGAGGCTGGATTTGAACTCAGGTCCTTCTGACTCCAGGACTGGTGCTCTATTCACTGTACTACCTAGCCGCCCCGACTACCTAGCCGCCCCCTTTGTCATTTTCGAAAGGATTGGAAATGGAGGGGGGTGAGGTTCAAGGAAATGCTATGAAAGCATTTGAAAACAGGATAAGAGTTTGGGGAGCTCGGATTCTGCGACATTGTTTCTGCAGGGCAGTGGTGAATGGGGGAACCCCTGGGTCAGGCTTTGGGATCCATAGTCTCAGTGACATGTTCCAGCGCCTGGAAGACACCTTCCAATTCTGTGCCCGGTGCAGAGTGCTTCCTGACCAGCTTCCTGACTCGAAGATCCTGCGACGCTGTAAGAGGTAAGGTCACTGCAGGGGAGGTGCCCAAGGGAAGCATCCCATCTGTGGCTGTATGTGCAGACTTCTATGACCCTTTCTCCACCAGGTGCAGAAATGTCTATTACTGTAGTCCTGAGTGCCAGAGAGCAGACTGGCCAATACACAAGAAGGTCTGTTGGGAACTTCAGCTTGTGGCTATAGACCGGCTATTGGAGTGGCTAGTGGTCACAGGTAGGGAGCGGGTATCTGGGGCAGGGGACATGGGGGAAGCTTTTGCACGTTACAACTTAGGATATGGTGTAGGAGCCAAGATCCTGGTGGAGTAGAGGGGGACAGGGATGATAGGGCCCAGGGGGAAGGAAGCTTATGTTCCTGGACAGAATACATTTGGAAAATTGTGTTCTCTCTTAACAGACACAAGAACTTTTCTGTCCTTATATCTCATTCTGGTTTTTCTTTTGTCCCCTCAGGTGAATTTTCCCTGCCTTCAGGGCCTTGGCCATGGCCATCAGGGGCTGTTCGGGATTGGGATACCTGGTTTTCAATGTGGGGAACACAGCTGGATACCATGCTGGAATCAGTACTGGGTAGTCACGCAATGGCTACCTTGTGGGACAGTGTGGGGCGGCCACGGCCAGACCCAGATAGTCTACGGGGCTCCCTGAGACGACTTCTGACAGACATCCTTTCTCAGCCCCTGACATTGGGATTAGGACTACGGACATTGGTGGGGAATACAGGGAAACCAGGGGGGATCACAGTGCATGTGGTGGGTGCCTCACATGTAGAGACTTTCCTTACTAGCCACGGGGCCTATGAGGAGCTTAACCATATGTTTCCTGGATACGGTGGCCTCTGCGTAGTCATGGTTGGTGTGGACTTGGCTGTAGAGTCCCTCCCACAGCTCACCTCAATCTTACCCTCAACTCCTGCTACGATTCAGCTCAGCAGCTACAGGGGCCTCTACCATGACTTCTGGGAAGAACAGATAGAGACTGGCCAGGCAGTCTGGCCAGACCTTGTAGCAGGATTTCATCCAGGTAAGGTTTTGGGATCCCCAGAGGAAATATTAGTGCTCTGTTCTCCCTTTAGGGAGCCACCCACCATCCTGCAACCTCTTCCCTCCTGTCCTTGGGATCCAGTTACTTGATCTGGTCCATAAGTAACATACTATTGACCTTGACTGATCACTAGCCATTTCTGTTACAATTGGACCCAGATTGACCCTGAAGATGAAAGGAGATGTTGGGAGATGAAAGGGAGGATGTTGGAATAGCCCCCATGTTTCATCCCCTTCCATCTTGCCTTCCCTTCCTATTAGGTTTCCACGCCAGCCAAGACTTGATGGCTGGCTGGTTGCCCACCCTACTGCTGCTTCGAGATTATGAGATCCCCACTCTCTTCACTGTGTATAGGTGAGGTCTTTTGCCTAAAGCTCCCCACTTGCTTCCCTCCCACTTACCACGTGCCTCATTTTGTACAGATAAGCTCCTCCTGCCCCTCCCCATCTTCATCCTCTAGGGACTCCCTTCTTCTCTGTACTCGTCTGCCATCCCCAAGGAGCCTGACCCTGTTCTGTATTTGGAGGGATGAAGACACAGGCTCTATATAGAGGGAAGAGCAGAGTCCCTATTTGGGATCTGCCTAGTTAGTGGTTTGGGGACACTGGTCCTGAACTATTTCTCTGCCATCTTCAGTCAACAGGAGCTGACCGCCTCTCTGCAGATCCTCATGCAACTGGAGACACGAATCATTGCTTACGGAGTTAACCCTTTCGCTTCCCTTAAACCTGAGCAAGCCTATAGCAACCCCAACAAGCAGCCTGTGTACTGCAGCGCCTACTACATCATGTTTCGGGGGACTTCCCATCAACTGGATGGGGAGGAAGCAATGGGGGAAATGGATAATGGGATTTAAACAGCTGACCTACAGTCTGTCTGGACAACTGGGGATGCTCTACAAATATCTTCTTATTTGAGCCTCACAACCACCCTCCGAGGGGCTTTTATTACCCCTACTTTACACTTGAGGAAACTCAGGCAGGCAGCAGTTAAGTGACTTGCCCAAGGTCAATAGCTAGTCAGTGTCTGAGGGCAGACCTGAACTTGGGTCTTAACTCCAGGTTGAGCTCTGTATCTACTGTGCCAGCTAGTGGTCCCTGAATCAGTGCCTATGAGAGGTGTCCTAGGTGCCACATTTTCTGCTGCTGATGGGAACCTTCCCCATGATTGTCCTTGGAACTTTTGTCCTCTGCTCTAGTGTGGTCCATAAGTAACATACAATTGACCTTGGTTGATCACTAGCCATTTCTCTTACAGATTGACCCTGAAAAGAGCCTTAAGAGATGAAAGGGAAGATGTTGGAATAGCCAGGGCCTCATGGGGTTTCTAAACTTCTTTAGCCCTGCTGCCTGTTTTTGGATCAGATTTGTGATTTTATTGGTATAGGGATCTCCCGAAGAAGAAACTCCTGTCACTTAGTTCTGCAAGCTAGTCTTAGACAATTGCCCAAAGCATTACCAATTAGGGTCCCTTCTCAGATTCACATAGCCAGCCAGTATGTGTGTTGGATGGGGGATTTGAAAGCAAGTCTTTCTGATCCCAAAGCTATCTCTGTCCTTGTCATACTGCTCCTCACCTCCTGTTAAGCTGGAAAAAAAGAACATTACTTCAACTGGGACCTCAGGATTGAGTTTTTCTGTCCTGCTGGGTGAATGATTAACAGTGTCTTTTCAAACCTGTCCCCTCAGCTTGGCCTCTCTTGTCTCTACTCCTCTTGTCTTTCTTGAACTCAGGATGTGCCTAAGCCTGCCTTGCAGCATCCTTAGTAGGGCTTGATCACCCTCTCTGCACTCCTTCTCAATACATACATTTCAAATCCTTTGTGACCAGACTGACCAGGTGACCAGGTGACCAGGTGGATGTAAACTTAATAAAATATTGATTGAGCTACTGTGGTGTGCTCAGAATGCAGTGAAATGTGCAGAGATTAACAAAACATGCTCCCAGCCATTGGAGCTTACAATTTTCAAGATGCAAATTTCATAATCCTGTGATACATGCAAATAAAATGAAACCACTTTTGGAGGAAGAGGTTTCATGGAGCAGGTGACATTTTAATTGGGCCTTGAAAGATGGATAAATTTTGGAAAGGCATAGAGAATAGTGAGGGTGTCCCAGGTGGAGAAAATGATATGAGCAAAGGTATGGAAGTGGGTATGGAACAGTGAATAATCATAGACCATGGGGAAATTGAAACTAGAAGATATCTTAGTGACCATTTAGATCATGGGTTCTTAACCTTTTTAGTTTCATAGATCCCTTTGGCAGTCTGGGGAAGCCTATGGATGCCTCAGAATAATTTTAAAAAATTGAAGAAGATAATAAATTTTGGTTAAAAGTTAGTGAAAATCAGGTTGTCTTTTTTTTTTTCTCATCCAAGTTCATAGATCCCCTGAAATCTATTCATGGACTCTTTGGGGCAGGGTTAGAGGTATCTGTGAATGTGATCTTGACTTACCACTTCATTTTACAGATGAGGGAACTGAGACTCCCCATTAAATAAAAGCGTTTATTAAGAGTCACCAATACCTGGCACTTCCGATAAGCATTGGGAATACAAGTAAAGTAGAAAGTCCTTGCCTTCGAGGAACTTACATTCATTCTAATGGGGGGGGGGAAATACATAAAGGGGAATTGAAAAGGGGAGAAGAGCTACTTTCAGTGGACAAGGTAGGAAAATTATTGTTTTTATTTTTGGTTGGCATTGTGGCAGCCATCTGCCCTTTTTAAAAATATACATTTATTTTAGTTTTCAATATTTGTTTCCACAAGATTTTGAGTTACAATTTTTCTCCTTGTCTTTCCCCTACTCTCACCCCAAAATAGCAAGCCTACTGCATACCCCTTCCCCAATCTGTTCTCTCTTATATCCTCCCCCTTCCCCCCCCCCCCAACTTTCTAGTAGGGCAAGATGGATTTCTATAACCCAGTGCCTGTATATCTTATTTCCCAGTTCCATGTAAAAAAACAATTTTTTTTAAACATTTGTTTTTAAAATTTTGAGTTACAGATTTTTTCCATTCTTCCCTTTTCATCCATCCCCGCTGGAAAGATAAGCAATTCAGTATCGGTTGTACATGTGTAATTACCCAAATAATTTCCATAATTGTTATATTGTGAAAGACAAACTATATTTCCCTCTGCCCTATCTTGCCCCCCATTTGTTCTATTTTCTCCTTTGACCCTATCCCTTTTCAAAAATGTTTGCTTCTAACTACCCTCTCCCCCAATCTGTCCTCCCTTCTATCATCCTCCCTCTTATCCCCACCCCCCTGTTTTCCTGTAGAATAAGATACCCAATTGAGTGTGTATGTTATTCCCTCCTTAAGCCAAATTCAATGAGAATAAGGTTATCCATTCCCTTTTACCTTCCTGCTCTTCTCCATTGTAACAGTTTTCTCTTGCCTCTTTTGTATGACATAATTTACCCTAATCTATCTCTCCCTTTCTCCTTCTTCCAATAAATTCCTCTCTCACCTCTTAATTTTATTTTTCAGACATCATCCCTTCATATTCAACTCATCCTGTGCTATGTGTACATGAACATACATATGCCCACAGTCATATATATAATTATGTACACATATACCCTCCTATATATTACATAATACTATATAATTATATAGTATTTATTCCCTTCAACTATCCTCATACTGAGAAAAGTCTTATGAGTTAAAATGATCATTTTTCCATGTAGGAATGTAAATAGTTCAACTTTAAAAGTACCTTTTGATTTCTTTTTCCTGTTTACCTTCTCATGCTTCTCTTGCTTCTTGTATTTGAAAGTCAGATTTTCTGTTCAGCTCTGGTTTTTTCATCTTGAAAGTCCTCTATTTCCTTGAATGACTGTATTTTCCCCTAAAACATTATATTCAGTTTTGCTAGAATATCATATTCCAAGCCCTTTGTTCCCTTAATGTAGAAGCTTCTAGGTCTTGTGTTATCCTGATTGTGTTTCCACAATACTCAAATTGTTTCTTCCTGATTGCTTGCGGTATTTTCTCCTTGACCTGGGAACTCAGGAATTTGCCTATAATATTCCTAGGAGTTTTCCTTTTGGGATCTTTTTCAAGAGGTGATCAGTGAATTATTTCAATTTCTATTTTGCCCTCTGGGTCTAGAATATCAGGGCAATTTTGCTTGATAATTTCTTGAAAGATGGTGTCTAGGTTCTTTTTTTGATCATGGCTTTCAGGTAGTCTGATAATTTTAAAATTATCTCTCCTGGACCTATTTTCCAGGTCAGTGGTTTTTCTAATGAGATATTTCGCATTGCCTTTTATTTTTTTCATTTGTTTGGATTTGTTTTATAGAATCTTGATTTATCATAAAGTCATTAGCTTCCAATTTCTTCAGTCTAATTTTGAAGGAATTACTTTCTTCAGTGAATTTTTGAAATTTCTTTTCCATCTGGCAAATTTGGCATTTTAAGGCACTCTTCTTTTCATTGGCTTTTTAGGCTTCTTTTGCCATTTGAGTTAGTCTATTTTTTAAGGTATTATTTTCTTCAATGTATTTTTGGGTCTCCTTTAGCAGGCTGTTGACTCACTTTTCATGATTTTCTTGTATCATTCTCGTTTCTCTACCCAATTTTTCCTCCACTTCTCTTACTTGATTTTCAAAATCCTCCTTGAATTCCTCCATGGCCTATGACCAATTTATATTTTTCTTGGAGGCTTTCGATGCAGGAGTTCTGACTTTGCTGTCTTCCTCCTGCTCCATGTCTTGATCCTTTTTGTCCCCAAAAAAAGGATTCTATGATCTGTTTGTGCTTCCTGTGCTTGCTCATATTGCCAGCCATTTACTTGACTCCTGAGCTCTTTGCAACAGTAGAACTCTGCTTCCAGAATGGAGAGTGCTTTGTCCCAAATTGCTGGGGTTTTTGCAGCTGCTGGAGCTATTAGGAGGGTGCCATTTCTACAGCCCCCATAAGCTCTGGCTCACTGATCACACACCCTAGGACCACCACCCAAGACCTTGATCCAGATCCAAGCAGGTTAAAGCAAGAGTGCTTACCCTCTGTATGGTCACTTGGTCCCCCTACAATCTGTAGGCCAGGAGCTCCTGAGGCAGCCACAGGGTCACCAAGCCTCTGCTGCTTCTCACCCCATGGGCAGGGGCCAGACTATACTCTTCCTTCCACCCCTGATCCAACAGAGTTCCACATTGACCTTTTACTTTGACTTTGGTGTTTATGGGTTGAGAAGTCTGGAAGCCACTACAGCTGCTGTTTATTCATTCTTCTGAAGTCTGCTCTGGCTGCTGCTAGTTGGGGCTGCCCTCGGGCCAGAAACTCTTGGCTACTGTGGCACTGTGCTGTCAGCGAGCTATGATAGACCTTTCCTGTTGGCCTGCCTGGCCATCTTCACCAGGAGATTTGTTTCTCTCTGTCACTTTGTGGGTTCTGTAGCTTTACAATTTGGTTAGTCATTTTTTTTTTACAGGTATTAGAATTGTTTGGAGCCGGAGCCCACACCAAGTATGTGCTTCTACCCCGCCATCTTGGCTCTGCCCCCCTGGGAAAATTATTAAAGAACTGAGTGTGTTTAGTGGGGAGTATAGCTATTGTGGGTATGCCAAATGAACCCTCTCAGATGGAGGTTTCTAGGAAGAACTAACCAATTGCAGAAAGAAGCCAGAGGGTTGAAAGTGGAAAAGTACTCCTTAGTTGGGAGGGTTTAGAGGTCTTTGGAGTCCGGGGTCCCAGAGGTTGGAGTCTGAAGTCCAGTGAAGGAGGAGGAAGAGGAGACAGGGATACAGGCTGTATGCTGAATTCAGCTGATGCCCAGAAGGCATCTGGAACTTTGGGACTGAAGCTCCAGAGAGGATTTGGGGATGGAAACAGAAATTTAAGAAGAGTATACTGAATAGAGTTGGTAGTTAGAGAAATGATAAGTGTGAGAGAGAGACAGAGAGAGATGATAGAACATTTATTAAGTGGTTAACATGTGCTATGACAATGTGTTAAGCATCAGAGATAAAATTACAAGCAAGACAGATCCTGCCAACAAGGACCTTGCATTCTTATCAGGGCAGACAACAGAAGAAAGCAGGGAAGGTATGGCATGTTAATGGCTTGGAAATGCTGTGGTGGCCTGGATCTGAGCAAGACAAAGGCCAAAGCTGACCCTGATCAGCCCAGAGTGGTTTCAGGGTGCGAGAAATGTGTTCACTCTAAACAAAGAACAGTAGTCGTTGTGAAGCCAAGAAAATTCTCGTTTTATTTTAGTCAATTATTCTACATTCCTAGTGAATGAGTACCTCCCTAATGGAGACCTGCTTGCTCAGACAAATGTCAGCCTTTTATGCTTTTTTCCAGTTCGAATTTCCCCTCCTTGCTCTCCATTGGCTAGATGCAACCTCCTAAACTTCCCACTTCATTTTCTCCTCCCTGATAGGTTTCCCCTCAAACAGCTCCTTAAGCATGCATATAAGCTTCTGACCTTTTACCTGATCAGAAGCCTGGTTCTGCTCTCTGATTAGAACCAGTCACCTCTGACTTACATTCTGCTGTCACTCAAGATTGGTAGCAGTTTTTAATCCTGTCGAAACAGAATTCTTTCTTTTCTTTCTCCAAAAGAGTAAAGTCTCCAATTCTGCTAGGAAGAGGAGTTGGAGATGATGATCTGAGTACAAATGGCAAAGTTCAGAATTATAAAAATGGGGCCAGAGACAACACAGTTTAGAGAATAATGGCCCGTGCCACTATTTGCTGTTTGCCTGCTTCATCCATGTCCTATTGGTACAGATTTAGAGCTGGAGAGAACTGCAGCCCCCTCATTTGAGATGAGGGAGATAACAGACCTAGGGGTCCCCCAACTCCACCTACTTCCCACACCGCCAATTAAATATTTCTGAGTGATGTCTAAGGCTGTGTACATTTCCCAGCACTTAAGCAGTTTCCATAAAACTTGCACGTGAAAATATAAAAAATATAAACTTAACGTTTGTAAGTTCAAAGCAGAGGGCTGTGAAACCGCAAAGGAGGGAGGCGTCCTGGAGGAGATGACACAGATAAGCAGAATTTCATCTGCCTGGGATGTGGAGGGAGAAAATTTCAAGTACAGGAAATGGTCTGAACACAGTTTATTTTGCAGACCCTTTCAGTGAAAGAACGGGTGACTGAAAACCTAGGTTCAGTTACTTTTACCAAACACAAACGCTCAAAGGCAGGGCTTATTCAGCCCTTACCTAGCATGTTTTCCTCTCTAAAGCTGGGACCTCAGAGGCCTTCTAGTCAAACTCCCTCATTTTACAAAAGAGGCCCAAAAAGGTGGTGACATATTCAAGGTCACACTGATCCAGCGTCAGTGGCGCATTAGGGCCCCCCTCATTGTATGAAGATTCAGCGTCCTGGGGCCTGCGGCCCTGGCTGGCCAGCCGAGAGCTTCGGGTCGAGGCTCGGACCCAGCCCGCGGGGGCGGAGGGGCTGCAGGAGGATTTCGGGGGGTGCTGGGGCGCAGGAGGTGCGGAGCCTCGCGGGGGCCCGAGGACAGGACCAGGTGGGCCATTCCCAGGGATACAGACGCGGCAGGGGCTGGGGCTCTGTGGCCACCGCTCCCCGCCCCCGGGCCAAGGCGGCAGAGGGGGGCCGCACCCCAAGCTCCGTCTCCCGGGCCAGGCCAGGCCCCGCCCCGCCCCCTCTCCCGGCCCCGCCCCCAGCTCCATCTTGCGGGCCGGGCCGGCTGGGGCAGTGGTGCGGCTGGGCTACTCCGCGGGCAGGTGAGGAGTCGCGGCCGCCCCCTCCCCTCGCCGGCCCGGGCCTGGCCTGGGTCGCTCCCCTCGGGCGTGGGTGTGGGGGTGGTGATGGGGGCGGAGGTGTGCGCGGAGGCCGAGGCGGGGATGCGGGAGGTGGGAGCGGGACCCTTCCCCTCCTGCCCCCTCCCGTTCCCTCCTGTCCTGCCCCTCTGATCTTTCCCCGTCTGCCCCCTCTTCCGCATCCTCCTCTCTCCCCTCTCCCCAGTCCTTTCCTGGGGCCAGCCCACGGTCCAGCCTCCGGCCCTGGACGGGGGTGGTGGGACCCAGCAGCCCCAGGCGGGCGGGGTCCGGGCTCTGCTGCGTCACTCCCTCCTCCCTATTTCCAGTTGGCGTTGGGATCCCCACCCTCCTGATAAGGAGCAACCCCCCCCCCCACCCCTTCGGGCTGCCCGAGCGAATGCCTTCCCTAGCCTCCCCCGCCTTCCCTCCAGATCGGGAGTCGTGGTAGCCGCCCGGGCTCTCCGGCTGCAGCCTGTGATGGCTGGACTGTTCCTCTGCCAGCCTATCCAGGGCAGTCCTCGGACAGCACCCCTTCCCTGCCCCCCACCGCTGACCAGCGTCTCTGAAATTAGCCGAGGCTGGTCCCGCAGTGAGAAAGTGCCCCGGGCTTTCTGACAGCTTGGGGGGAACCTGGAGGAGCTTGTCCGCTAACGACCCAGCTGGGGTCACCTCCACCCGCCAGGGGATTGAGTGGATGTCCTAAACCTCCCTTTCTTAAAAAAGTGTCCAGTCTATCCTTGTGGGCAGTAGAGACGACACCGTCCTCAAGGATTACTATAAACCAACCCGCCCCACCCCACCTCCTCCCCTTTTCCGGAGAGAACTCTTCCTACTTCCACATTGTGCTCACTATTTAGTTGGCCTGGGGAACCTAAAGTTCCCCCCCATCTGAGGGAAGAGAAAGGAAAACCTAGTAGAATGGAAACTTGGTTCTGGCTGAACCGGCCCCCAGTTGCGTGGACTCTCTCCTGTTCAGGTAGTTGCAGGGATAGGCTCTGTTTGGAAGAAGAGATTTTTCCAGGGAAGTAGCAAATCGGAGCCCCTACTAGGGTGCTGAGGCCAAATTCTCGTCTTGTAAATCTTGTAAAACTACTCTTTGAAAAGTGTGACTTCAAGGAGAATTCCAGGTCTTTTTGGTTCTTTGAGCAGCAGCAGGAAATAGTGACATCTTTGCACCTTTAGGGGACAAATCCCGTTGTAGGGAAGCAGAAAGATGTTAGTGTCCACCAGAAGGAATTGGAGGTGAGCATGAAGTCTCAGTTGTTTATAATTGCAAGTAAGGGCCTTGCTGTCTGACATACCAATTAGTATCTAATCTGTACTAATTTGATAATGGCTGTTAATGAGTTACACTCACAGGTTATGTTTTTCCTTCTCAAGGAAGTACTAATGCTGAGAATATCAGGTAGGTTAGTAAAGGAGAAATTTGGGGGCAGGCAGGCACGTGGACAGTAAACTTTGTTCCCAGAGGCAGTCATGTTCCCACTTCATTGCTTTATGTAAGCATCTAGACTCGTTGACTTTAATGTTTCTTAACTGGGTTTTGGAAAACTCTCTGTGGGGAGAGGGGCTTTAGGTTGTCTTCCTTCACCCTTTCTGTTGAACATGGATTCATTTGTTTGATAAATTTGCAACAGCTGCCTCATTACTGGGCATCATGCCACATATGTGAAGCTGTGTGAGAAATCCACTCCCTTGTGGGACTGCCTGACTCATGGGGTGGAGATGATCTGGGGGAACTGGGGCATTTTGCCCCTCTCTTTTGTGAAAGTGGGTGTTGCCAGAACTTTGTTGTTGGCCTGCATGATCTAAGTGAAGTCTAACAGCATCTTGGGGCCTCCATGGAGCCTAGTTAAGTGATTTGCTTAGTCACTGAGAAGGAGTTTGCTCAGATCACTTGAGAAGTATACATGGCACCTTCTTCTGGTCTGTCTTCTCAAAATCCCTCAAATCGTCTCATAATCGACTCAAATTTCTCAAAAGTGCCTGGCCACCAAATTTAAGAATGCCAGGTACCTGTGCATTTTTCTACTGTTTTAAAATTCTTAAAAGGGCAATACATTTAGATCCTTTACAACAGAAGGGGAGGGGGCACTTAACCTTTGGCAGTGTCTAGTGAAGCCCATGGACCCCTTTCCAAGAATAATATTTTAAAATCCATAAAATAAAGCATGTAGGATTACAAAGGAAACTGATTACATTGAAATACAATATCAAAATATTTTTAGAAACAGGTTCATGAACCCCAGGCTAAGAGCCCCTGCTTTAAAAAAAGAGATAACTTTGTAAATAAAGAATAGAGAATAAAGGTCCTCTGAGTAGAAAAGAAGTCCTGGGGCCTGAAAATTGCATTTTTCAATGTTCCTGTGGATCTGTGACCTTATCAATATGTGTACTCCCTTTAGCCAGGCAGACAGCAGCCCGTTCAGCAGGTACTAATTGAGCTCCTCCTCTTTGTTTAGCATTGCCTACCTTCCAAGGGGTTTACAGTCTGCTAGGATTAAGAAGATTAATGCAGAAATACATAAATAAATAAATGCAAAAAAATATGACAAATGATGAACCAAAGTGATTCAAGTGGACAAGAATAGTCAGGGCAGACTAGACAGAGGATGTGGGATTTGAAATGGGCCTTCCCAAGATGTATAGGATTAGAACAGGCGAGAAGAAAGGGAACTATTTTTGTTGATGATAATAGCATGAACAAAGTTTTAGGAGCAGTAATAAGCATTCTGTGTTCCCAGAATCACTCCAGTAGAGGGTTCATGTTGGTCAGTTAACGGGCAATAAAATTGTTTAGACCAGGCTGAGCCAATTATGGAGGGACCTGAATGCCAGGCAGAGGAGTGTGCATTTGAGCCTTTAGGCTATTAATAGGGTTCACGGCTTTCAAACAGGAGAGCAACGTGATGAAAACACTGTCTTAAGAAGATTAATCTAGTGGCAGAGGCCAAGATGAATTGGACAGATGAAAAAGTAGATCCAGGCAGATCAGTTTTCTGTTGTCATCTAGATAAGAAGTGACAAGGGCCTGCATTTAGTGAAGGCGTGATGGCCAAATGGGAAGGGAAAGGGTGGAAAGAACAGCAATGTTTTTGAAAGAAGGATGGATGTCTAGGTGCCTATAATAGGGAATAAAAGAGTGACCTGGATCAAGGATGACTAAAACCTTAAATTACTAGTCATGTTATTGATGGAATTGGGAATTTGTGGGAGCTTAAAGAGAGGAATAGTCATGAATTTAATTCTTCCAACTAGTATGGACTAATAACTTGGGCCTTTTGCCTCTCCAACTTTTCATTTGTTCATTAAACAGTCATCATTTAAACCACCTAATATTGCCAGGTGCCGTGCTAGGTTGAGGGAGGGAGAGACATACAAATGCAAAAAAGACATATTGCAAGCCTTCAAGGACAATCAAGTTTTCTCCATAGTGAATGAATGAATGAAAGAATGTCATTTATTAAGTGATAACTACATTCCAGGCACCAAAGATACAAATAGGAAAGTGAAAAAAAACCCTTTCTTTCAAGGCATTTATACCCTTGTGGAAGAGACAACACCTATAAGGAAATGAGGGTAAGCACAGAGTGGTTTGTTGGGAGGAGGTGAGGGGAAAGGGATGGGAGCCAAAGAGCCATCTCCTGACACTCCTTTTCCAGAAGCAGTGGTAACTTTTTCTTTGGCCAGAAGGATCACGGGGTGGGTCATTCCCATATCAATCTAAGGACAGGTCTTCCTGCCTTCACCAACCAGAAAACTTCCTTCTGTCATCATTTGGGATGTGAGAAGGAAATTCTCAAAGTAATTCCAATATTCCTCTCAATCAAGGGTAATCGGGGAAGCAAATCTACTGTCAAAATAAATGTTCTTTGATATTCGCAAAGTCCAATATTGCACAAATAATTTCAGGGATAAGAAAGAGCCGGTGAAATTGATAAAGGGCAAGTACTGGCTTCCAGGAGTCCTGGGTTTGAGTCTTTCCTCTGACACATCTCCGCTGTGTGACCCTGGGCAAATCACTTAATCTTTCTTAAGACCTCCCCCCTTTTTTTTTGACTAGGAAAAGAAGCTCCCGTTCTCTGCCTCTGCCACCTCTCTCTCTCTCTCTCTGTCTCTCTCCCTCTCCCTCTCTCTCTCTCTCTTTTTCTTTCTCTTTCCCTTCCCTTCCCTAGGTCCTTCTGCAGGTGCTCTGCCTAAAGGAAGGCAAATTTTGATCTCTAAAACTTTTTTCCCCCCTGGCTTTCATTGATTGGTCAACTGTAGGTTTTAGTACATCCCCACTTGGTCTTTGTTTGGGCCCTGCTTGCCTCTGAGTGAAAGTGATTAGCAATTGTTTTTGTTTAGCCCAGAAACCCCTAGAGTAGGGTCTTCCCCTTCCAGATTGATTTTTTTAATAAGTATTTTTAAATTTATTTTTTATTTTTATTTTTAATTTTTTTAAATAATCTGTCTCATTTCTTAGCCTTAGTCACTGAATGGACATTACTGCAGTCACACTGAGACCTGGGAAAGACCTTAGCAAGACATTAGCTTAAAAAGGCCAAGGTCTCCCACTGCATCAGAGCCATTTCCAGTGGTCCTCATCTGTATCTCACCACTGGACCCAGATGGCCCCAGAGGTGAAAGTGAGGCTGGTAACTTTGCACAGTCCTGCTTCACTTAAATCCAATTCACTTTTCATGTCATGGCACTCTTTGAGAATGAAGGACAGGCAACAACCACAACCTCTGCAAAGTAGATCTGCAATGGTAGAAGGAGGAGCTCCCTCAGAATTCCCACAGAGGAACTCCTGACTCCCACCCATGACATCACCAATCTAGACCAAAAAAAAATTATTATGTTGCTGTTTAGATTACCGCTCCTATACCCCCCAATTAATATAAGCAATGGAGAATGGACTATAGAATAAGTTATTTATATCCCTAATTGTAATATTGTACAGAATCAGAACTCCAGAACTCAGAGGGACCTTAAAATCTAATCCACTTCCTTTATTTCATAGATGAAGAAACTGAGGCTCAGATCTTCCCTTAAAGCTTAACTTGAATACCCAGAGTTTTGAAAGAAAAATGTGTTAATTTAAAAACAACAACAACAACAAAAAAACCCCCCAGCCTAAGCCATATGTATTTCTAGATACCTTATATTTCATACGAAACCACTGACAAAAAGTCTTCTTTTACAGAATGTCTTACCCAGGATACCCCCCTACAGGCTACCCAGCATTCCCTGGATATCCTGTAAGTATCACTGCCAGAGGATGGGGAGGGAGTGCTGGGGAAGAGTGAAACAGATGAAATTTTAGAGACCTTTTGTGTAAACTCTGCCAAATCATTTCTGGATTCCAGATAATTTCTTTTTCATCAATGAGTGTGAGAGGGACTTGGCCGGAGGACCACAAATCCCTTTGTGTCATAGGGAATTAAAAAGGCCCCTCCCTGGTGGTTTAGTCATAGCTGAAGGTTTTCAGTAGCTTTTATAAACATGCTTGTCACTTCCCACTTTGTGTATTCCTGCGATGTTGTTAAGAGCTGTGCTTGTATTCCTGAGGGGATGAATAGGATTGGCCTTCTAGTCTTTTACATTTCAGCTTCACACCAGTGGTAGACTTGCCAACCACCGGGAGGAAGAAGAGAAGCCACAATCAAGTTATGATTCAGTAACCTAATGGAAAATATATTTGTGGTCTGGAGTAGAGATGAGAATCATAATTGTGTCCACAGTTGGCAACCCTGTGGCAACTATTTTCACCAAATCATAGACTCTTAGAGCTGAAAGGGACCTTGGAGATTGACTAGTTCAGCTTCCTCAGTTTGCAAAACTTAGGAAAGTGAAATGATTTAGCTAAGGTTACCCAGAGCCAGAACTAGAACCTCAGGCCCCTTGACTTCTACTAAACTGTTTTTTCTTTTTTAAAAAAAAATTATTTAATGTTAAAAATTAGTATAGTTTTTTCCTTCCCACTTCCCCTATCCACCAAATAAGAAAGAAGGAAGGAAGGAAGGGAGGGACAGAGGGAGGTTCTTTCTTCAGTACCTAGTCAAGAAAGCCCTAGAATTCTTTCTTTATTACATGGTAGGGGGAATCCTAATATTGTATCCTCAAATTTCAGGGACATGAATGCTATTCTTTTCCTAGGACTATACTCAAAGGAAGGAAAGAAGGAAATAAGCATTTATTAAATACTTGTATGTGCAAGGCTCCATGCCAAGCATTGGGGATATAAATACAAGCGAAGAAAGATGGCGCCTGCCCTCAAGAAACTTATGTTCTAATAGGGGAAGAAAACACACAAAAGGAAGCTGAAAAATAGGGTAGGGAGAGAAGGGGAGTAGGATGCAGAGGGGGAGGAGGGGGAGATACCTGGTAAGAGAGTGTGGTTTTAAAAGTCTAGAAAATCAGGAACAGAGCTGTTGAGGTCAGAGTTGGGAGGGCAGGTTCAGATGTGAAAACACTCACTTAGACAATTTTCTTGTAACCAAGGGGACCTGTATTGACCCAAAAGCAGCAGACTTGTCGTGGAAGAAGGGATAACCATTTACAGAGGGACAGGGGCTTGTTTTTATAAGGACAGGAGAAGGGAGACAGAAAGATTTATGACCCAGGATGAGGGAGACAAGGAATTTTGTGGTCCAGCCCAAAGGGGAAGTTTTATGGTATTTCAAGATAAGGGAAAGAGACTTTCAGGCACAGACCTCACAAGATACTAAAAGGCAGCCCTTAACCCTTACGGCTTCTTTGTATCCACATCAGAGCTTGGAAGAAGATGAAGAAAGGTTGACATGGGCCCTTCCACAAAATGGAGGTTCTAGGATGGGGTGGGGAACCTAAGACCTTGAGGCCTCATGTGGCCTTCTAGGTCCTTGGGTGTGGCCTTGTAACTAGATCCAAGTTTTATAGAACAAATCTTTTTACTAAGGGGATTTGTTCTGTGAAGTTTGGATTCAGTCACAGGGCCGCACCTGAGAACCTAGAGGGCCACATGTGGCCTCGGGGCTGCAGGTTCCCCATCCCTGGTCTAGGAGAGACTCAGCAGGGGAAGAAAAGGGGCAGGACGTTCCAGAGTACAGAGGTGACAGGCTGTTCCAGGGTGACAAGGACCCTGATAATGCACTGATAGAAGTTCTAGGATGAGCCATCAGTAGAGGGAACGTGGTACTGAGGTCTATCAAGTCAGAAACAGGAGAAGAAAGCCCTGAACCATAGCAGAGAACCTTGACTCTTGTTACCTCAGATGGAAAAACTGAGGCACATGTGAAATGAATGCTTTGCTGGTCCCAAGCCGATTGTGTTTGACCTAGTCTTGATAGATGAGAATCCAAGGAGCTTGGCTGTAGAAGGTTCCTGTCATTCCATTAAGTTTCAGATTTTTACAGTATTTCTCATACTCTTTTTAAATGTACCAGCTTTATTTCAGCACAGATACACTTGGTGATTTTCTGATTCTCAGCCTGCAGGTCAGGAATCATCTTTTCCTCCTCCTGCTGGTCAGTATCCTTATCCTGCTGGCTTTCCGCCAATGGGAGGAGGCGCATATCCTCCAGCACCAACGGGTGGTTTCCCAGGAACTGGAGGCTACCCAGCCCCTGGTGGCTACCCCTCCCCTGGAGGGTACCCCAGTGCCCCACCACCGGGGGGGGCCCCATCCTATCCTGGAGGTAAGTTATAGTCCTTAGCAGTGGTGACTTGGGAAGAGAGTGCTAGCTAGCTTCCTGATTTTCCTCACTCTTTTCCTTCCTGTTTGTGCTCAGATGTCACTTTAGTTTAGTCACTGAGGATATAAACTAGGAAAACAACACTGTCCCTTCCTTCCAGTTTTCTACAGCCTGATGAGAAAATAATGTCATTTGAGTGAATTATTAATCCATGAGGTAGAATGCAATAGGGGCAGAAGAGAGAGCCGATGCGCTCTGAAAAAAACAGGAAGAGCTTGTGTTTAGCTCAAGGGATCAAAAAAGGCTCCATGAACAGTTAGCACCTGAGCTGGACCCTGGAGAGAAGAAATCGTCATCTCTCCCCGGCTGGGAGAGGTTTTCCTGCAGAGCCCTCAGAACCGGGAGCTGAAGTAAACGTTGTTGTGAACAAAACTGGCATTATTCTTACGTAAAAGAGAAATTTTTTTCCTTTCTTTCCTCATAATTTTTAATAGGTCTTAAGAAATATCGATTTCTAGTAAAACAGACCTGATCTTTAGAATGAAGCTTGTAGGGAGGAGCTTCAGGACACTTCTGTCTAAAGCAGGGGTTACTGAATCCTTTTTGAGTGTCCTATATATTCCCTTTGGTAGTCTCTGAGACCTGCAGACCCCTCCTCAGAATCCTGTTCTTATATGCATAAAATAAAGGACAGAGGATTACTAAGAAGACCAATTGTATTGAAATATAGTATCAAAAATTTTTTTACATTCCCAGACCTCAGTTAATCAACAAGCATTTATTAATTACCTGTGATGTGCCAGATACTGTTCTAAGCACCGAGATACCAAGAAAAGCAAAAACAAATCCTGCCTTCAAGGAGCTCATAGTCTAATGGGGGGAAAAGTGAAGAATCCTTGTTTTAATGGTTTAGAGGCAATTAGCAAGGAAAGAGATTAAAACAAACATATGGATATAGACATACATATAGATGCATATGTCTGTGTATATGGTATTGAAGCATGGCTGTGATAAGTTGATCAGTTAGCATTTTAAATCACATTGGACTGATACGGTGAATATTGATTATGTAATCCTTGCTTAGAGTGCACTGTGGTCATTCATTTTTCTGTGTTTCCTCTAAAATTATGACATTCATTGTAATAATCATGAAACTCCCCTCTCTGCAGCTTCTCCAGGCCAAGGTTTTGGAATGCCGCCAGGGGGAGCTGGTTTTTCTGGCTACCCACAACCACCAGCCCAGGCCTACGGAGGTGGACCAGGCCAGATCCCAATCCCAGGTGGGCATCAACTGTAACCAAACAAAAAGCGACACCACATTATTTTGAAGTGTAGCCTAAGTAATTGTGTTAAAAAGAAATATACTAGTATATGTGAGGGTTATAGCATCTTCAGTAAACCAAATGGTTCTCTGAAACTTTTTTTAGCGTAGTATGTGGGAAGATAAACTATCCTAAAATTTTAATTTTGGATTTTTAACAAATGAGAGGCAAATCTGCTTTCTTTAAAAAAACAAACAAAACATTTCCAAATTTGGAAACAAAAAGTCTCTCAACTTTAATACAAACTGTCCAGTTGCCTTTTTCTTCTATACCTGTTCCCCTCTATCTTTTGAACAAAAGAAAATCATAAGCTAGAGCCTTCCTCAGATAAAATTAGGATTTTGTCCAGAGTTTTGAGAACAGTATTGGCTCTTGAGGACATAGCTATGAAATGGAACATTGAGAAACAAACACACATGGTTCAGTGACACATTGGTCAGTGGTTCCAGTTGATGTATTCCAAAACAAACAAATGAACAAAAAGCCAACCTTACGTTTATGTGAAATTGTAACACGAATCTTTACTGACATACAACATACGTGATGACCTAGGTGCTGGTTTTTTTCCCAAGATCATCTAATCCAGGGGCTCTTTTTTATTCAGTGTTTTATTCTTTTCCAGTTACATGTAAAAACAGACCCATGTGCTTTTTAAAGAGCTGTTTTTAAAGAGCTGTTAAAACATGTTTTATTTTTTAAATTTGTAGGTGGATTCCCCGGCGGACAGATTCCTCCCCAGTATCCTGGTGGCCAAGCTCCTGTTCCTTACCCTAATCAGGTATTTTGGTACCTTCCTTTTCCAGCAAAAGGGCATCTGGGTAATACCAAAGGAAAATGACATTGTTCTGCTGCTGTTGGCAGGTTTACAATATGGAAGAAATGGGGTGTCTATACATCCTTGATTGGTAACATTGGTAACATGCAGGCCAGATCATACCTTGCCTAGACCACTTAAGTGTGGGTTCCTATTAACTTTGATAAAGCAAACAAGATCAGGAGGACAGGATATATTTATTATTGTACCTCATCTCAGGTAAAGAGGAGAGTGAGCATTATGTAGTGGATAGAGAGCTGGAAGGACTGGATTCAGGTCCTGCCTTTGATATATACTAGCTGTGTGACCTTAGTCAGATTACTTAACTTCTCTGAGCCTCAGGCACCTCTCTGTAAGTTGCCAAGAAGGCACAGACCTGCATTAGGAGAGGGAGATTCCTTATTTGGGAATTCTCTATAGCAGTGATTTCAGTTCCATTCTTTGTCATGGGTAATAATTCTAGATAATTGGATGGATCCCTACTGAAAGATTTTGTTGGAGACTTAATGCTCCTAAGTGAGACAGCATAGGATAATGGAAAGAATACTGGGCTTGGCTTTGAATTCTAATTCTGCCACATTCACTGTGTGACCATGGGCATGCTGCTCAACCTCTCAAGGCCTCAGTTTCTTTACCTGTCATTTGGTGGTAGTAATACACTGTCTATCAGAGCTGTACCTAGGACAGTTTCTCTTGGAGAAGGAGGGCAGAGAAATATCCAAGTTCTGACCACTCTTTTGTATGAGTAAGATAGGTTGGAGACAGAAGTCAAGGGAGTTGAGGCATGTGAGGAACTGGGAGGCCAGATGGGGAAAAACTGTGAGCCGGGTCCTGAGCGTATTGGGCAGGAAGAAGAGTCCCTGGAAGTATGTAGATGACAGCAACAAGGATCTGGTCAGGAAGTGAATGTGGAAGAAGAGGAGGTGAGTTACTACTGAGTGATGGTGACAGAGGTAGAAAGGGTCAGTCCTCCTGGCCCATGTGCCAGAGCATGTGAGAGGAGCAGCTGCCAGTCATGAAGAAGGTGTAAGGGGAGGGAATAAGTATTTCTCTGCAGGCTCCTGTGTGCCAGACACTGGGCTGGGTACTTTACGGAGAGCATCTCATTTGATCCCACAACAGCACGGAGAGTAGGTGCTATTATTATTTCCAGGAAACTGAAGCAAACAGAGGTTAAGTGACATGCTCAGGGTCACACAGCTATTAAGTGCCCAAGGCTGGATTTGAGCTCAGGTCTTCCTGACTCCAGACCAAGCTTTGTCACTCCCTCTATAGTATCTGAAGGAGAAAGCTAGGCTTCCCTGAGCATCAGAAGGCAGAAGGAACTGGAAAGGAAGAGATTTTGAACCAGTCCTAGGATCCAAGACTCAAGAGCTGGAAAGGACTTTGTAAATTGTTTAATCCAACCCAGTTCCCATTTTACAAATCAGAAAACAGACTCCGAGAGATGCAGAGATTTTCCCAGTGTAACAGAGACAGTCAGTAATGGCCAAGTTTCAGATACAGGTTCTCTGACCCCACATTCAGGGAAGTGATCTTTCCTCTGTCCTCTAAGAAGGTCCTTAGAAGACCCAGGGGATACAGGAGGGCAGAAGAGGAGAACACTTGGGGGAGAATTAGCATGGAGTTTACTGGGGGGAGGGGGAGGCATTCTGTCCCACTCCCAGCTAATCATTCAGTGGGTTCTAAGACCTGCTGACTCATCTGAGGCAGAACTGGAGAGGGGATGAGTATAGTCTGCCATCTGCCATTGGAAAGGTGTTATTCACTGGAAGAGGGTTGTAATGGCCACAGAACCTGGGGTGCAGGGGTGGCCCCCAGGCTGGGTGAGAAAACCAGACTGTCAGCCCCCTAGACCTAGCAGGGGGTGGAGGGTGGGAACTGTGCCCCCCAGGATCTTGGCATAGAGGGCACAGCCTTGGTCATCCTTTGGTAGTTTTGCCCACTACCTACCCCACAGGAGCTGTTGAGAGACACATACTTGCTAATCTTAAAGTGTTACAGAATTTAAATTTCTAGTCATAATAATAGATCCTTGAAACTTGGACAAGTGGGCTGTTTGTGGGCTGTTTGTGGGCATTTCGAGTCTTCTGGTACTATTCCCAGAAGGATAATTGTGTGCTTCCATTCTGCCTTATAAACTCCATCTGTTCTTTCAGATCAATACCGAGTTCTTTCCTTCCTGTCCTGTTTTCTCTCCTATTTCTTTGGATTGTAACAGTGAAGTGAGTAAGGCTTTTTCTATGCACTAAAAGCTTTTTGAAGTATTATACTCCAGAATTATTCTTCTTTTTTATGTGTCTTTATGCTTTCCTTTCTATCTCTGCAAAAGATCATTGGTTTCTCTTTCATTTCAAAAGGTAATTTGTATGAGTATATCGATGATTCAATAGATGCAAAATAAATTGGTATATCTTAGCTTGTAGATGGCATATTTGTCAAATAAATCAATGATGGTAAATGGAAAAGTGTTGCTAATACAAAAACTGATGGATTTGATGAGAGAATTTGAATTCACAGAGTCCTCTATGGCCTGAAACAACAGACCAAAGCTAATTCAAATAGAGGGAAGTATATAGTCCTGCACTTGGCTTTTGAATGTACAGGGCAGAGGAGGTGTGGCTAGGCAACAGATCAGTCTGTGAGAGAGACACTGGAGTTTTTATTAGATGATAAACTCAGTTGGGTTGTATGTCATAGCAACCCTCCTCCCCCCAAAAATCCCCCAACAACAACCTAAAGCAAATATCGTTACTCCAAAAGAGTTGTAATTTTATCAGAACAGGTACTCTCTCTACCAACCTCATTGGCAGCCTTTCCCCTTCTGAATAAATGAGCTTCATGAGCTGCTGTTGGCCCCAAACTGACCTGCCCTTTGGTGGAGGAGCCTTTCCATAGCTACACTAGATCAGACTCATGTTTGAGGTCTTTTCTTCTCGGTAGGACCTCCCCACCCCTTGTATTCCACTCACATAGCCTTTAAGATTCTAGGATCATCTACACACCACAAGGAAGTGTTGGAGGAGCCAAGGAAAGACATCAGCAAACATTCATCAAGCCTTGCTGTATACCAGACATTGTGCTAAACCAGACAGACACAAAATCTAAAACAGCCCCTGCCCTAGTATAAAAGGTGTGTGTGTGTGTCTGTGTGTCTGTGTGTGTCTGTGTCTGTGTGTCTGTGTGTGTGTGAACAACACCGTGCCAACAACTATATAGACGTGATATATACGGGATAAATTGGATATATTCTCAGAGGGAAGCCACCAGCATTATGGAGGACTAGGAAAGGCTTCTTGCAGAAAGTAGTACTTTAGTTGGTACTTGAAGGATATCAGGAGGCAGAAATGAGAAGAGAGAACATTCTAGGCATTGGCAACAACCCGTAAAAATGCTCAGAGCTGAGAGATGTGGTGTCCTGTGTTAGGAAAAGAAAGGAGGCCAGTCAGTGTGTGTGTAGAGGGCAATAGAGGGAAAGTATCAGAAGACTGAGAAGGAAGGAAGAGGCCAGGTTAGGATGGTCTTTAAGAGGCAAACGAAAGATTTTGTATTTGATCCTGGAGGTAACAGGCAGCCGTTGAAATTTTCTGAGTAAGATGGGGTGACTTGATCAGAACTGTGCTTAAGGAATATTACTTTGATAGCTGAGTGGAAGATGAACTGAAGTAGGGAGAGACAATGCAGGGAAATCAGTCAGTCATTTAATAAATATTTTTTTAAGTACCTGCTATGTGCCCAGCCACGTGCTAAAAACTAAGGATACAAAGAAAGACCAAGGCAAAGTCAGTCCGTGCTCTCCAGGAGGTTACAGCCAAATGGGGGAGATGACGTGCAAAGCAAGATTTTGGTACAATGTAAAGAGCTTCCTGATGATTATAGGCTCACAGGATTTAAAACTGGAAGGGACCTGGAGGTCACATAATTTTTTAGATTAAGATATTGAGGGGTGGCTAGGTGGTGCAGTGAATAGAGCACTGGCCCTGGAGTCAGGAGGACCTGAGTTCAAATGTGGCCTCAGACACTTAACACTTACTAGCCGTGTGACTTTGGGCAAGTCACTTAACCCCAACTACCCCCTCCCCTCCTCCAAAAAGCAAAAAAAAATTTTAAATAGGTTAAGATATTGAAACTCCAAGAGGCAAAACAGTAACTTGCTCAGGATCTATCAGGTGCTAAATTCCAAAGCTGGATTGAATCCAGATCTTGTAGCCCCAGATTCATGACTTTTTCTATTGTGGGCTGCCTTGTAAAGTGAGCATCCCATTACTGAAAATGTTGAGACATAGAGCTTGGGTTTAACTATCACTCCAAGATGTCATACAGGGAATTTCTGTATTGACTGGTGGATGTCTGAGCCTATTTCCATCTTCAGCATTCTGTGACTATTTTATATATAACTCCAGTGTAAACAGAGGATGGGATTTCTTTCTTTTGTTTTTTTGCTTTTTGGAGGGAGAAAGGTAGGGCAGTTGGGGTTAAGTGACTTGCCCAGGGTCACATGGCTAGTAAAATGTTAAGTGTCTGAAGTTAGATTTGAACTCGGGTCCTCCTGACTCCAGGGCTGGTGCTTGATTCACTGCACCACCAAGCCGCCCTGAGCATAGGGTTTCTAATATAACAGTAAAGGTATAGCATAGCATACTGCTGTGGACAGGTAGGTTGATAAAGTGCACAGAGCGCCAGGCCTGGAGTCAGGAAGACTCATCTTCCTGAGTTCAAATCTGACCTCTGACACTTCATAGCTGTGTGACCCTGGCCAAGTCATTTAACTCTGCCTCCGTTTACTTATCTATAAAATAGGCTGGTGAAGGAAATAACAACCCACTCCAGTATCTTTGTCAAATCCTCAAAATGGATCATGAGGAATGGAACACAATTTAAATGATACAATAATGAAAAAAAGCCGCTGTTGTATCATTTACATCATGTTCAGTTCTTCATGAGAGAAGGAGGAGAGGTGACAATGATAGCTTCCCCTGCAGTATCATGGGACTGTCTGTGCCAATTTGAGGGGAGAGTAAAGCTTGCTGTACACATAGCCGTCCTCTCCCTTGTTCCACATCATGCTCCTCTGTTTGGCTTTTAAAGCCTTGCCTGGTCTGGGTCCAAACTGCCTTTCCAGTCTTGTGATACACATTGCTCCCCCTCCTATACTCTGCATTCCAGCCAAGCTGACCTTCTGGCCGTTTCTTGCATGCCACGCTCCACCTCCCACCTCCACACTGTTGCACGGGGTCTCTTCCATGCCTGGAATGTTCTCCCTGCTTACCTTGTTTCCTTCTAGACTTTTTTCAAGTGCCACTTTCTTCATGGGGGTTTGGCTGATCCTCTCTCCCCTGTTGCAGTTATGAGTGCTTCCCCCTCCAAATTACTTCGTGTCTGTTTTGTATGTATTTAAATATGTCCATGTCTCTCCCAGTAGATGTAAGAGGACTGTTTGACTTATTACGTTGTATCTCCAGAACCTGGCACAGTTCAGGACACATAGTAGGCCCTTAATAAATACTCGGGTTTTAGATCATTTTACCTTGGATTATGAAGGGAGTCAGCAAACTCTTTATGCTTCAAGAATCCTTCATGTCAGTTATGTAAGGACTCTGTTTATTTTGCTGTGGATCGAGACGGGACCCCTTCTCTAGCCGCCTTAGCAGGCAGGTTATTGAGTTGGTTTGACTAAAGTGATCCATTAACCCTGTGGCCAGCCCTCTGGGGATGGCAGGACAGCATCCTTCCTCCAGTACTTCTGAGGTCTGTGATATTGTCAGTGTGTATAGGCCCTCTACTTATAGACATCACAAGTCCAGATTTACTGTGGACCAAAAAAAAAAAAAATCCATGGCAAGGCTGGCCCTGGGACAGTCTTCAGCGAGCTTATACACCAGGCCTTTCCACCTTAGTGAAGAGTGTGAGCTATCAGAAGTTAGTCTCTCTGGGTCTGTTGCTGTGAATCCAGAGTTTCACCATGTCATGATGAGGGCTTTAGTAGTATGTTATTTTTTTCACCTGAGCCTGTAATTTAATGAGTGTAAAGAATTCCTAGGGAGGGAAGATGTACAGGTCTTAGAGAATTGTCTGGTTACACTGAAAAGCTGACTCACTCCAAGATCACACAACCAGTAAGTGTTAGTTAGGACTTGAATTCATATTGAGGCCAGCAATATGTGCACCACTCCCAACTCCCTCTCATATATGCTGTTGTTCACCATTACAGTATTAATTTACACCTAAGTATCCCAGATTTATTCTAGGATATCAAACTTACCTTCAGCACATCTCTGTTTGCTGATAATTACTTCCTCAAAAAGGTCATTCCTACTTTATTCCCAGGGTTGAATCAGATATGGTAACATAGACAGGACATTTTCCAGCTCTGAAGTGCTACCTGTTGTTATGATTATCCATTGGTACTATAAGAGCAAAGTGTTGAGAGACTGCATGTACACATCAGCGCTTGACATGGAGTGGTTTCTGCTCATCCTAATAACCATTCTACTTTCAATCGTGTTTCATACTCTGCTTCGTTTCCTGGTTTGGTAATAATGGACTGGAAGGGTGTTGGAAGTTCCTGTAACAAGAGTGTCAGAGATTTTAGATAGCAGTTGTTTTTTCTCTAATAACTTTCTAAAGTTGGCCTCCTTTCCACTTCTCATTAATCTCCACCCCTATTGATGGTAACTTAAGTGCTTCTTGATAATCCCATTGATATTTTTAGACCCTAAAAATGTAAATAATCGGATGTTATCATTACATTTTTACCCCCATGAAATAGTGACTTTCATATCTTAAGAGGAGCACCAACCAAACTGGGAAGAGAAGCTAGATTAGAACAGACATCCACAGAAAAGGTCCTTGCTGGAGGAGATTTTCAGTGTAAGGTCCAAATGGAAGAGAGGTTCTGTATGGAAGGTGAGGTCCTTCAAATGTTCCTGTCTGCAGCTGTTACGCCTGTTGCCCTAAGCTCCAACACATTCCCAGGCCTCCCAAGTGAGATCTGTAATCATTCAAAAGCATCTGCAACAGAAAAAGCTTTTTGTTCTGACTGATATATAATTGATAGCCCATGGAGCTGTTATACAGTATATTAAACTTGGAGATTTACCGATATTACTGACTCAGAGAGGCTTTATTGCTACTGTAAGAACCAGGACAACAAACTGAGTCCAAAATTGAGTTAAAGGAAGAGAGTTGAATTGCCTTTAGTAACTGCACAGTGATTTTAATGCTCATGTGCTTCTCCCTAAAACAAAGGTCCATCTTTTTCATGGCAATATTATTCTAATGATGGTGAATGGCTGTGAATCTTTCACAGCTGGTGAAAAATTAATCTAATGGGGTACACAAAGGACAAATCCAGAGGCATGCAGTGGGGGTAAATAGGCTGCAACATTTTGCTGATGAGAAATTGCACAGAAGTGATGCAAACGATGTAATCCAAGAGAGGCATGACCGGAAAGGGAAGTGGGCCAGTGAGGAGGAGGGGTGAGGAGTAACCAGGGGACAGCCTCTGGGCTTGCTTGGATGTTTTCTGTGCTATGCCAAGGCCTAGAAGGAAGCCCCCAGGGCAGCAGAAGGACCTTGTGGAATAATTGACTGGAAGAGGGAGCAGGTATTGAAGGCATGGCTACATCACACTTTTAAACTTTAAATCCATAAAACTACCCGAGTCTTTTTTTTAAAGACTTCTCCTGTTCAGCTTCTTCCTTGCATTTGTGCTTTTCTCATAACTGAAATAATTGGGCTCAGTAATCAGAGTCCCGTGCAAAGAATTGAATGAGGTAAAGTTACATTAACAAAGTTACAACGTTTCTCCTCTGAAGCCTGACGTATGCTTCTCATATTGTATTTCCCCTTGCCCTTTCCTCAGCAGGTTAGGAGATTTTTATTTTATTACTCTTTTTTTATGTTTTTATGTCGGGAGATTTATGTTCTACTACACTGAGAGCTCTTTTTTTTTTGTCCTACTTTTAAGCTGAGTTTTGCCAGTGTCTTGTTTAGCACCGCCCAATAGCAAGACTTCAGCCTGGAAGCCAACGCACAGAGAGACTAAATAATTCACACAGGCAAGCAGGACAACCTTGAATAGAAGAGCAAGCCCTGCATGACAGAGAGTCACTTTCATTTACCCTCCTCTTCTTCTCTGTATATGGAAATGCTTGTTTTATTTGGTGTTCTTCAAGTCCAGAACAAAAAATAATTAAAAGATGAAGTGATTTACCTAGCTAGGATCAAAAACCTCATCACCCCATACCCAGAATCTGCAGGACACCTCTTTGGAAGAGTGGAACCCACTAGGAAGAGGTGAATTTTGTTTCCTGAACATTCCTAATGCCAACACCTAGAATCACTAAGAATAACGGATCCCAGAAACCCAGAGCTCACCCTCTGACCCTGAATCCTGAGTCATCACCTTTCTTTACCCTTCCACCACCTCCTTACCCGTTAGCGGTGATGGGGAAATCTGACGGTATAGACTCTTGAGTAGCCTGTTGAAGTGGTTGAGATGCCTTGCCCAATTTGATTTTTGTGATTCTCCTCCTCAGCCAGCAGCCATGATTCAAGGTACTCAGGGGACAATCCGACCTGCTCCCAACTTCGATGCTATGAAGGATGCAGAAGTTCTCCGAAAAGCCATGAAAGGGTTTGGTAAAGAACAAATGGCATATTTTTTGTCTTCCATAAATTAAAGTAATAATAATAATAATAGTTAACATTTACATCATGCTTACTGTGTGCCAGGCACTGCGCTAATAAGCCTTTTATAATTATTATGTCATTTGATTTCCAGAATTATCCTGGGAGGTTTACAGATAGAGAAACTGAGGCAACAGAGGTGAAGTGACTTGCCTAGGGTCACACAACTAGCATAGTGTCTGAGGCAAGATTTGAACTCGGGTCTTTCTCACTCCAGGCCTGGTGCTTTATCCCCTGGGCCATCTAGCTGCCCCAAATTAAGCTAAAGCTACCTAAGGTAGGATAAGGATAGCTTTCACAAGCCGAGTGTTCGCGTGTAGGCCTTAATTTGGTCTGACTTGTGGGCTCTTTCCAAGTACACTGTGATACAGATGAGTTCTGAGAAGTACACAGGGGACTCCTCTTGACATCTTTGTGGGTGATTCTTCCAGGGACTGATGAGCAAGCAATTGTGGATGTTGTTGCCAATCGTTCCAATGATCAAAGACAGAAAATTAAGGCCGCTTTTAAGACCATGTATGGAAAGGTATGTGTTTGTTTTTTAAATTCATTGGGGAAATAGACACAGTATCCCAACAGGCATGTGAGGAAAATGTTTTATTAGTCTGCATAAAACAGTGCTTTGGTGACCTGAGATTTTAAAGGGAATATGTTTATTTTTCTTGGGAGCTGTGGCCTTGAAAAGAATGCTTCCTCTGATGGTGCATATTGCAATCCATCCACATCTTCAGTATAATTCATGTTTGACCATAAATCCTCCATAGAGGATCCATCAGATATACTGGAGACCTTCTCGTAATTCTCTTAATATTTTGCAGATACTAGTGCAGTGCTCAGACCACCTGACTCTTTCCTTGATACATGATGGGCCCATTCCCTTTTCTGGTCAAACATCTACTTGATGATGCCATATTATGGCCTGTTGCATGCACGTCATCATTGGTAATCTGCTGCAGCTTTCCTCCAGTCAGCTCAACAGTATTGTTGTATAAGTATATACAACTAAGTAATTATCATGCTTAGTATGTGCCATGCACCGTGTTACAAAAACCCACCACACACTTTCCATCATCATTCCCTGGGTCATGTGTGATTTTCATTGTCTTGAGATAGGGGGGTCCGTGATTTTAAAAACCCTTAATATCTATCAACAGAAAAGAAAGAGCAAACATACAAAGTAAAGAATCAAATTGGGCATAAATTCCCTTAGTATTTAGCAAAAGAAAACCAAACAAACAAATAAACAACCAACAAATGGAAAGTGTTTGTGTTGGCTTCCCTTCCCAGTCAAACTGAAGTCCTGTCACCATTTGTCTTTTAAAGAAAAACAATACATTTCTAGTCAATGTCCGTGCTGCTCTGGTTCTACTCATCTCACTTTAGTTACAGGGAGAGGG
Organism: Pseudochirops cupreus; assembly: GCA_028627135.1. Taxonomy (NCBI): domain Eukaryota; kingdom Metazoa; phylum Chordata; class Mammalia; order Diprotodontia; family Pseudocheiridae; genus Pseudochirops; species Pseudochirops cupreus. The sequence continues at coordinate 535,832,003 of CM053582.1, forward strand.
ACTAGACCTCTGATTTTTATTGATCTAAGGATTTCCTGGATGAGGAAATGTGCAAATGGGCACATTTCCTGCAACTGAGAATCTGTGAAAGTGTGCCAGGGCACGGAGAGTTGAAGTGCCTTGTCTAGAGTTACATGGCCGGTATGTGGCAGAGCAGGTGATGAACCCAGGTCCTGCTGTCTCTGAGACCAGCTCTCTATCCTTAAGACGCTGTGCTTCTCGGTCTCACTTTGTTTCACTTTCTGTGTCTTCCTATGCACAATTCAGTCTTCATTTCTTTTAAAGGCTCTTGTAGAACTTGAATATACTCTTTTCTCTAGACGTGAAAACTACTATCATATTTATGGGCCCTGTCATTGTTATAACCAAAGTATTACCATAGCCCCCCTACCCACTTGAAAACGCCCTAGCAAGGTTTCCTGGTCAGCAAATGCCGCTGGTTTCTTATTTTTGAGGAGCTGTTTTTCTTCGTCCTAGGGAAAGGTTTCTATCTTCTATTTCCTGTATCCGAAAGGATGAATAAGGGATAATCCGTGCCCCCCCAAACCCCTCATTTCCTATTGCCTGCCTATCCTACTGAATCTCAGTTTGTCAATTTGGAATTCAGGGTCATTCATTAGTTAGCTATTTCCACCTTAACACAGACATACTGATCAAGTTGGATTATCTTCATTTACTTCATAAAGCCTCTTTTGTCCTAAGGCTGAGAGCTGAGACCTGATTTCTCTGTCAGTCCTCCCAAAACCCACCCCCCCTTTCTGTTCCTGGGAACTTCTGCAGCAAATTTATGTAGCCTGTGCCACAGTATCTCAAGTAGTCTTAGAGTTTAAGTGCAAGTCAGTTTTCTTACCCTGAAACCAACTCATTTCCTGACTTAGTAAGAACATTTCTGTAGCATTTTAGGTTTTTAAAAGTATTTTCCTCACGGTAGCCATACAATATAGGCAGCACAATTGTTATTATCCCCTTTTACTGATGAGAAAACAGATGTTTAGTGACTCGCTTTATTTGCCAGTGATAATATCATCTCCCAGCCATCCAGGCTTGAAATCTTACTCATCTCTGACTTTTACTGGATCATTGAGTCTATGGTTTTCATTCCTCAAAATAACTCCTCACATCTGTCCCTTCTTTTCCATTCTCACTGCAACCATAGCATTCCTTAATGCCTAAGCATCGCTATGGGTCCTAACTGATTTCCTATCTCTTCCTACTGTCCCCAGCCCTCCTATCCCACCAGTCCCCCTAGACCTGTTTTCAATTTCTTCCTAAAACCTTCAGTGGTTTCTATAGACTGTTATTAGGGACCTTCCTTACAATCTGTGTCTCTACCTTTATAGCTGGGCTTCATTTTATTTCTGTAAATCTATTCCAGTAACATAGGTCTATTCATTATTCCTCAGCATAACCCACTTTTACTCATGGTGCTTCCCCACTTTGGAAGGCTTTCTACTTTCTTCTTGACTTATTAATCCCTGTTCACCTTTCAGTGCCCACCTCCAGTCTCACTCCATAAAGCAGTGGTTTCAACCTCGTGTGTGGGTGTATCTGCATGTGGGCAGACCTGCCTGGAGACGGATAGAGGAGCGGTGTCTCGGTTCCTAAGACTATCGGAAATATGTGTTTTCCGATGGTCTTAGGTGACCCCCACAGGGGTCGCAACCCACAGGTTGAGAACCGCTGCCATAAAGCCTGTTTTGACTAATCCTCACTGAACTTTGGTAGTATTTTATTTACTAGATGACTCTTTTGAGAGCTTGTACTTCCTCATATTATTTATCTTTTAATATTTTCATGTACCCCACCCAACCTAGATTTTAAGTGCCTTGATGTCAAGAGCCATGTCTCAAGCTTGGTTGTATCCACAGAACTGAATAGTGTCTTGCACGTGGCAGGTGCTCAAATATTTGTTTGACTGAATTGTTATCCCGTTGTTGCATGTATCAGCTCCTGTGCCTGTATGTATCTTATCTTTGCATGTTCTATTTTAGTGAATAGGCATATCTCTTAATAATCTTCCATTGTGTTGGATCAGCTGCTTGATAAATGCTTATTGATCAACTGAATGAAATACTTCTCTGTGAAATGAATTACCTTTGTGTTTATGTTTTATATTTGTACATAAGTGGGTCTTAAATTCAGGTTTTCATAAATTCTGTTATTCAATAATTCCCATAAAAACCGATCACTTTTTTTAAACCTTGAATTTGTTATTAAACAGGATTTAATCAAAGATCTCAAGTCTGAGTTAAGTGGAAATATGGAAGAACTGATCCTTGCCTTGTTTATGCCACCTACATATTATGATGCTTGGAGTTTACGAAATGCAATGAAGGTACTGTGTAACATCCTGAAAATTTCATGTTAATTCAGGTATCAAACCTGCCTCTGTCTTTGTAAATTTAGAAACAGATGTCAGTGAACACTTTCTTACTTTTAGAGAACTTTTTTGATTGAACAATGAGATATAATTTTTTTTTGGTATTTTGGGTTCCCCCCACCAATAATTTCCCTTTCTCATTTTTATATAGGGAGCAGGAACTCAAGAAAGAGTATTGATTGAGATTTTGTGCACAAGAACAAATCAGGAAATTCGAGATATTATCAATTGTTACCGATCAGAATTTGGACGAGATATTGAAAAAGATATTCGATCAGATACCTCAGGACACTTTGAACGATTGCTTGTATCCATGTGTCAGGTGAGTAGAAGACTTCAGAGACATAGTGATGGGTGTCTGTTGGAGAAAGCTCTTTGTGTCAGACAGTATCTGACTCTTTAAGCACCGTTTGCTAACTGATGTCCTTTATTCTTTTCAGCACCCAGGGTGTTTATCCTCCTTAGCAGTTCAGTACCCTTAACAATGACACCCTAGGATTGACCTTGTTCATTCAGGCATTACCACCATCTAACTACATTTATTGAGATGTGGCTGCACTTGGAAATCAGAAATGATCTGTCCATCTTAAGTTGTGAAGCACTACCTACATGAAAATTGTTTAGAGAATGTATTTTTAAAAGTCACATAATGGAATCAGGACTTATACTTCAGTGCAAATTTCAACCAAATATAGACTCAGATAGCATAATATTGCATTAAGAGATAAGAATTATGTGAATAAAGCTAGAGAATCAAGGAAATAGGGGATTCACTGTTCTTCTAGCAAAATACAAAACCTCAGAGTTAGAAGAGACCTTTGTGTTCCTTTAATCCAGTCCCTTCATTCCTTTCTTGTCCTTATTCCTGGGATGTAATGGCCAGATACTTGGGGCTATAACTTAATTTTTGTGGTGCTGACTGACAGTCACTCCAGGTTGATTGAACAGGACAAGAAGGCCTGGCCGGATTTCAGTAACCTCAGATTTCTTCCTCAAAGAAATGTCTTTAAGGTCAGTATTCTTCCAATGATGATTTTATGGCTATGAGTCATTAGAGTCTCAAAAAAACTGAAATCGAGAACCATTCAGAGGGCAGGGGAGAGATATATGGTGGGCATGAGCAAGATGCAAAACATTACACATAAGGAATTTTGAAAAAGGGAAAAAGACAGGGATTGGTTATGTGGAGAAAGTAAGGCATCACTGATGGATAGTCCATGTGCTCCATGAGTATTTTTTTTCTTTTCTTCCTTTCTTTCTTTTTTTTGGGGGGGGGATGGTTTTGGTGGTGTCTGTGCTTGAAGGTTTACAAAGCACTTTACAAATATTATTTCATTTGACACTTCAGAAACTCTAAGAGGCAGATACTACTCATACTATTTTACAGATGAGGAAATAAGTTCATAGAGGTTAACTAACTTTTTGGGAGGGGTCACATAGCTAGCAACTCTTAGAAGACTGAATTCATAAACATCCATTGGCATTTTCTTGCTGTCAAGAGAACTCATGTAAGTCTTCCGACACATTGGATAGACCTCATGTGAGAAATGAATGGCAAGGATATGGCCGACAGTCACACAAGATAGACAGGCACAGGTGGGTTGTAATCATCTCTGTTGGAGGGCATTATATAAAAGAGATGACATCTATTGGAGTATTAAATTTGAGTTAGTTATCACTTCATTTTAATGCCCTGATGGTGTTCTATAAGAATTATGGAGTGATGTAATAATTATAACCCAGGTGTTATATCTCTAATACAATTTTTTTAGAAATGAAAGTTATGTTGGGGAACTTAATTAACTTTTAATATCTTTTTCCTTAAGTCCAAAATTTACTGTAGTTTAGTATCCTGTGCTGACTAGATACATTATAAATTCATGTTAGACAACTTCAACTGGGCCCCCATTGCAGCATGGCAATCCTTTTATTCCTCCCTAATTGATTCACTATTTCATTCCCCACAAAAGTGTATCCAAATCTTCCTTTTTCTTAAGCCCCGCACACCTTCTCCTCCCCTCTCCCTCTCAGCCGAAGACCTCTCCTCTTACTATACTGAGAAAATTGAAGCCATTTGACATAAGCCCCTGTTCTCCCCTTCGCTTCTTCCTTTGATAACCCCCACTATTCTTTCTTTCTTTCCCCCAGTCTCTGACATAGAGGACCTTTCTCCTTACCAAGGCTAACTGTTCCACATGTGCCTTTGTCCCTGTGTCTTTGTGTCTCTCTCTTTCTGGTTCCTTCCCTACAGCCTTTAAGCATTCCTATGACTCTTCTGTCCTTAAAAAACCTTACTAGACCCTGTTAGCCCCTCAAACATCACTCTTTATCTCACCTTCTTTTCTCAGCCAAACTCCTTGTTTCCCCTCTGCTCACTCTCTGCCCTTTGCATTTTGTCTTTCGTCCTTATCAGTCATTGGAAATTCTTCAGCATTATTAATTAATTCTTAATTTGCTAAATCTGATGGTCTTTTCTCCAACCTTATCCCTCTTTACTAATCTGCTTCATCTGATACTATTAGCCGCCTTTGCTCCTGGATACTCTTTCCTCTTTGGGTTTTTGTAACACTCTTCTTTCCTGGTTTACCTCCTGCATGTCTGACTGCTCCTTTTCACTCTCTTCTACTGGTACATGATCCAGCTTATATCACCTAACTGTGGGTTTTCCCCAAAACTCTCTTCTAGGCTTCCTGCTCTTTTCTCTCTACTCTCTTGGTGATCTCATTAAATCCCATGGATTTAGTTGTCAGGTCTATGTGACTGACTCTCAGATCTACATACCTAGTCCCAGGCTGTCCCCAGAGTTTAATCCCATATCACCAGTTGCCTTTTGGACACTTCAAGCTAGATGTCCCAGAGGCATCTCAGGCTCAATACTGTCCAAATCAAAGCTGAATCTTTCTTTCTCCAAACTTTCCTGTTTTTGTCAAAGGCACCACTATCTTCTCTTCCCAGCTTTGTCATTGTGGCATTTTTCTCAACTCATTCTTTCTCACTCCACATATCCAATTAGATGCTAGATCTTGCTGCTTCTTCCTTTGCAGTATCTCTCATCTGACCCTTCTTTGTACTCACACAGCTACTTTGACTCTCATCCTCTCCCGCCCAGATTATTGTACTGACCTCCTAATTGGTTTCCTTTCCTCAGGTGTCTCCTCACTCTAGCCCTTCCTTCACACTTCTTTTAAAGCATTTTTCCTTGAGTGCAGATTTGACTGTGTTATTCACTTCTTTAGTAAAGTCTAGTGGTTTCTTATTTGCTTCTTAGATCAAATATAAACTCCTTTTTAGCCTTTAACACCCTTCACAAATTTGCCCCAAACTGTCCTTCTAGCTTTATTAGACATTCATCTCCCTCCTGCACTCTGCAGTCCTACCAAAATTGGTTCCTCATACAGGATACTCCAACTCCCCACACTTTCTTTTGTCCTACTCATCCTACATGCCTGGAAATGCCCTTCCTCCTTGTGTCTTCCTCAAAGAGCCCCTCTTTACTTTCAAGACACAGTTCAAGTGGCATGAAGCCTTTCTTTTTTTTAATAGTATTTTATCCCTCCCCCCCCCGTATATGTCAAGAAACTTTTTAGCATTCATTTTAAAAAGATTTTGAGTTCCAAATTTTTTTTCCCTCCCTTCCTCCCCTCTTTTGAAAACGGTAGGTGGTTTGGTATAGTTTATACATGTGTGATCACATAAACATATTTCCATATTAGTCACAGTTGTAAAAGAAGAAACAGATCAAAAGGAAAAAAAATAGGAGAAAGAATAAAATAATTGGAAAAAATGCTTTGAACTGCATTCAGAGTTCATCATATCTTTATCTAGATATGGATAGCATTTTCATTCATGAGCCCTTCATACTTATCTTGCATTATTGTGTTGCTGAGAAGAACTGAGTCATTCATTGTTAATCGCCACATGGCGTTGCTGATACCGTGTGCAGTGTTTTCCTGGTTCTATTCATTTCACTTTGCATCGGTTTGTACAAGTCTTTCCAGGTTTTTCTGAAATCTGCCTGTTAATCATTTCTTATTGCACAGTAGTATTCCATTACATTAGTATAACACAGCTTGTTCAACTCTTCTCCAGTTGATGGGCATCCTCTCAATTTCCAATATTTTGCGACTATGAAAAGGACTTCTATAACTATTTTTGCACATGTAGGTTCTTCTCCCTTTTTGGGGACCTCTTTGGGATATAGACGTAGTAGTGGTATTGCTGGATCAAAGGGTATGCACATTTTGGTTGCCCTTTGGGCATAGTTCCAAATAGCTCTCAAGAATGATTAGATCAGTTCACAACTCCAAAAACAGTGTATCAGCGTCCCAGTTTTCCCACATCCTTTCCCACATTTATCATTTTCCTTTTTTGTCATAGTAGCCAATCTGATAGGTATGAGGTGGTAGGTCAGAGTTGTTTTAATTTACATTTCTCTAATCAAAAGTGATTTAGAACACTTCTTCATATGCCTATAGATAGCTTTAATTTCTTCATCTAAAAACTGCCTGTTTATATCCTTTGATGTAAAGTCTTTCTTGATCTCTTCAATTGCTAGTGCCCTGTCTGTCAAACTACCTTGTACGTATTGTATTACCTTGGATTTATTTCTTCCATATGCTTGTCTTCCCTTTTTGAACTTAAAGTTCTCAAGAATAAGAATTGTTTCATTCTTTGTATTTGTAGCCCATCACCTGCCACATAGTAGCAGCTTAATAAATATCGATTAATGGATTGTCTTCTTTAAAAATACAATCCTTGTATTTCTTGTCTTGCCAGGGTAATCGTGATGAAAATCAGAATGTGAATCATCAAATGGCTCAGGAAGATGCTCAGCGTCTTTATCAAGCTGGTGAAGGGAGATTGGGGACAGATGAATCTTCCTTTAACATGGTTCTTGCCACAAGAAGCTTCCCTCAGCTAAGAGCTACCATGGAGGCTTATTCCAGAGTATGAGTCTTTTTTTTTCTCTTCAGACTTGGATTATATTTGAAATGTGAAAATATTTTAATCACTCTAACTCTTATTTGCAGATTGCTAATCGAGATTTGTTAAGCAGCATTGGCCGAGAGTTTTCTGGAAATGTAGAAAATGGTTTGAAGACAATCTGTAAGAATTTGTGTTTTTGCTTTTTGGTTTTTTGTTTGTTTGAGAATCAGGCTTATACCTCTTTGTTGTTCTCATCAGCAGATGGGAATCTATCAGGAGAGCTTTTTTGTAAAGTTCCTGGGCAGAGGTCATGGCTAGCCTTGTGTTTTATATAAGAGTCCTGGTGAATTGTTGTTGACAATTAATATTGAAGTCATTGGCTGTATTTGGCCTTGATGGTGGACTTTCTCTCTGACTTGTAAAGGTAGTTTCTGAGGGCTGCAATTTTTAGTGTAAAGGAAATACTTATTCCTGGGGGGACTACAAGTTTCTAACATACAAGCCTTCATTAAGCCAAAGGCCATTTTTACTAAATCCACAGGCTGTTTGGGGGCTTTTTTGCTTTGAAAAATGACTTTAGTTAAAAAACAATTTCTGATGTTCAGGGCCTCTCTGCAAGACAGGAATAGAATTTTTCTTCTCAATAGAATGGAATTGAGGGAGGTAATGTTACTAAAAATAACCTCAGTACTCGGAAAAGAGATATCTTTATCACTACGAGGCCATAGCTAATGCTCTGCATAGGTGGCACATTCCTTCTGCCAAAATGGGAATAGGAGGTAAGTTGTCCTGTCTTCTGAGTGACATTCTACCTTAGAAATATTCTCTCAAGGAGGTTAGCAACTACAAAAGTTGCTACTGCTGACAAGTATTCTTTTCTAGGAATAGCTCTAATATTCAGGTTATGTTGACTTGTCTGTTTTGCTTAATAAAACTGTGGGATCCATTGCCTTCATTCCCTTCTCTTATTAATGTATTCTGGTTTCAGTTTCCAGAATTACCATTGCCTCATGTGGTAACACTGCAGACACCTGTTTAGGAAAGAAAATTGCTCTTGTCCCTATGTAATCCAAAGAAGGCTTTACTGGATTCACAGTTGAGTCCATGGTTTGCTAGTCTGCAAAATCTCACACACACACACACACACACACACACACACACACACACACACACTCTCTCTCTCTCTCTCTCTCTCTCTCTCTCTCTCTCTCTCTCTCTCTCTCTCTCTATCCCTCACGCCCACTCTCTTACTCTCTCACTCTTTTCTGGCTAGGAGAGAGCCCAGGGCTTGACCCTCTGAAAACTGCTGAGGAGAAAGCCTCAGGTGGGAATGTAAGATGTGGCTCCCTGAGTTCTGAGTAGTGACCACAAATGGAGGAAATTATACTATGTGTCTGGCAGGTTTATTCCAAGTGTTGCTAACCCTTTCTTTCTCACCTGAACATGTTGGGAAACCAATTTTTCAAAAAGCTTGGAGACCAATCTGGATTTGTTATTGCTTGGTTCACTATTCTCTCTTCTATCTTTTTTTGGAGGGGAGAAGGCAGGGCAGTTGGGCTGGATTTGAACTCAGGTTCCAGACTCCAAGGCCGCTGCTCTATTCTCTGCAACACCTAGCTGCCCCAGACTATTCTCGTTTAGACCTCAGGGTATACCTTATACCTGACTCTCACACGTAGAAGGCAGTGTTTTTTATAACTCAGTAGCTTTTAGAACTAGTGTTTCTGTTGCTTTTGAGTTAAGATGTTACTTGCAGTGGCTACAGAGTTCCTGCTTTGAATGAGATATAGAAGTGAAGTCTTCTTCCAGAACAGTGAAGAATTGGGATACATTTGCCAAAAAGAACTTTCAGGGAAGGAGGAGAACCTCTGAAATAACATGCAGAATGGGGTGGTGAATATTGAGTAAAAAAAGAAAGGACATTTCCACAGCCCTTCAGGTTCCGTGTTAGGATAGAGGGAGTAGCTGGGGTAGAAGTAGAGAAGAAGGATGGAAGATTTCAGGGCAGCCCTCCAGGTCGGACTCCTGTGCATAGGCACGGGACATCTCTAACTCTTTGTGCTGTTGTTGCCTGACAGTACAGTGTGCCTTGAATCGTCCGGCCTTCTTTGCTGAGAGGCTCTACTACTCCATGAAAGGGGCTGGCACAGATGATTCCACCCTTGTGAGGATTGTCGTCACCCGAAGTGAAGTAAGCCTTTCTCTTTACACCTAGATTTAGTTATGTCATACCCCATCTTTACGGATTCCGCACTTGGCACCCTTTAGTCAAAAGTAGCCAGTTGAGATTCTTACAGAGCCAGGTCACGGATAGTTACCAAATAAAACATTGGGAAAATCTCTGTGACTGTTAGCTGGTCACTGGTCAAGGATGTCAATTCACCTTCCCTGCCCTGAGAGGGTTTTAATTTGTTATGCAGAGAAACAGACCTGTGATTTATACACAGAGAATATCATTGTGGGAAAAATACTTAGGGATAGTCATACTTTTGAGAGGCTCTGGGGGTAGGGGTACACATTGATTTGTGGATAGGTGGAACAGGGCCATCTCCAGTTGTCCTGATCTATATCTCACCACTGGGCCCAGATGGCTCTGGAGGACAAAGTGAGGCTGGTGACTTTGCACAGCCCTCCCTCACTTTAATCCAATTCACTTGCAAGTCATGGCGTCACCTTTCTGATGTCAGGGTCCTCTTTGAGAACCAAGGACAAACAAGAACAACAAGGGGAGGTGGGAGATATTGGTGTATAACACTTGTTATTTTGCTAATATAAAAACTTGTGCAAAAGGTCTGCTTCAGCCAAGTTTTCTAAATCCAAAGGCTTTTAAAGTGAAAACAGAATAACTTTTTTTGAGGTGCTATTCATAATACCTGTAATCAGTATTTTTTTACAAGTACTAGTCATAGAAAGAGAACAAGTATAAAAGTGTCCCTGAGCTTTTTAAAAAAATCTGCTTCAGCTGAAATTAGGGCCCTTTCATTGGTCAAGAGGATGAACACACCTTTTATTTATAACAGTTTTGTCCTCACATCAGATCTTTCAATCTTTTATGCAGATTGATCTTGTGCAAGTGAAACAGACGTTTGCACAGATGTATCAGAAGACACTGGGGACCATGATCAGCAGTGACACCAGTGGAGACTATCGCTCCCTGCTTCTGGCCATTGTGGGCCAGTAGAAGGGCTGTTTTTGTTTGTTTGTTTTTAAAAGAAACTGAACGATTCCAGTCTCATTCTCTTGAAGACAACTATCCTGCATGCAGCAAAATCAACCTTAGCCTAACCAAATGTGCTTTTTATTAAGGACATTGTCAGGGTTAATGTGCTTAGTCTGCACATGCTATTCTTGCCTTAATTCTAATGTTATTTTTATTCTATACAAAATCAGTGTCAAGCCATGAAGTGACAATGATGTAACAGTAATGTATTGTATGGGTGAAACTTAACTTTCACCATTACTGTCTTATTCAAATCAAGGTTATGGAACAAAATAAAAATTATCATAGTCTAGCCCTGCATAATCATACCTAGCTATGTATGTAAAAGCATCGCTAAAAGTTATGTTGTCTTTAAAGCCCATCTGGAGTGCTGCCATCAGTTGAAAGGTTAGAGCTGGGACAACTTTATAACTGCTTTTTAAAGAATGCAAATATTTTTAAAAATCAGAATTGTAACTGTCATCTTATTTTGTGTAAAATGGCAGTTTTTTTTACAAGGAGCTCACTTTCCACCAACAGAATAAATGTCACCTAATACTCTTCAGAAGCAGAATTCTAGCACACAACTAATTATAGAGCAAACCTTAAAATCCCTCACAGTTTAATCATAACCTGGGAAAAGTGTGAAATGAGGCTGAAGGATCCACGCAGCGGGGGGCCGCTGCCCCGGGGGCCCATCTTACGTGGGTGGTCAGTCCAGGGGCTCGCGGGAGCACGTCAGTGAGCACCGTGGTTCCCAGGATCCAGTGGGCAACGCAAAATTAAAGCAATAGCTAGGCCGGGAGAAAAGGAGCCTGGTGCCAACCGAGGACGGAAACGCGTGCCGTGGAGGGCGGCTTTGGGGCTGGGGAGCTGCGGACCGAGGACCGTGCGTGTGCGTGGGCTAGAGCACCCCGCGGGAGCGGGCGGCTGTGTGAGCCGCGCGGGGTTGGGGTGAGGGGGCGGCGTTGTCAGATGGAAGGTTCAGAAAGGAGCCTGCGTGGAGGCGCTGCGATGCGCAGCCGTCAGGTGGCGCCCGCGGGCCCGGAGTCTGGGAGGCCCGGCCTCCACTACTACTTCCGTCACCTTACCGGGTGACCTTAACTTCTCTGGGGGGCAGTTTTCTCATCTGAAAATGAGGGGCTTGGACTAGATGGGCTAAATCTAGGATGTCTATCTCCGGCACTTCGGAGGTCACGGTAAACGGGATGATTTAAATAATTCAGCATCGCCACAGGCATCTGTCTGCGTGGTCAGACCTTAGGCACTCAGCGTAGTGCCCAGAACCCCTCCGCGAGGCCGCGCTCGTTACCTCAACAGTCTCCACCCCACCCCTCAAGCGCATGCGCGGAAAGAACCACCACCCGTTTGAGACTCGTTCTAGCTTTGCGAGAACAGCCACTCTCGCGAGAGCTGCGACTGGTTGCTATAGCAGCAAAGAACAGGTTCCAGTTACAACAGGTAAGAGATAGAGAAGGTTCGTATTTTACCTTCTGTTAGCGCTCCTCCTCCGTTGGCCTTCCACCTGCGATTCCTGACACGCAGAACTCCCCGCGTGATGTCACGAGAGTCACCTGGCCACCACCGCTCCCTTCTTTCTCTCCAGCCTCCGCCGTGACCTCCCCAAATCCGCCCCTGCTCCGCGCGGCCCTCGAGCCAGCCGGCCGGGTACAGGGCGCATAGCCGAGGGATGGCTTGGGGCTCCCGGGCCTTCTCCCGCCCCCCTTCCTCGGCCGAGTGTTCAGAGGTGGATGAGGGAGAGCCCGCGGGGGCGGCGGTGGGGGTGGGGCAGGGCCCGAAGTCAGGACTGAGTTCAGATTCGCCTTCTAACTCTTACTCGCTGGGCAACCCTGGGCGAGTCACTGACGCCCTCTGTGCCTCTGTTTCTTCATCTGTAAAATGGGAATAATAGCCCGCCTCCCCCCCCCAACTGTGAGGCTCAAATGAGATAGTAATCGTGAAGCGCGTAGTAAGTGCTGTGTAAATGTTAGCTATCATTTATTATTAATAAGGGGTAGGGGAGTGAAGGCACGATTCAGGTTCTGAGATGCCGAGGGTAAGATTCTTAACCCTGCTGTGCTCCCTGGTTACATTTGGTGTCTTGGTGGGGAGAGTGAAGGGCCTGGAAGCAGAGGACCAGAGTTCAAATCCAGCCCCAGAAATTTAGTAGCTGTGTCAGTCACCCTGACAAATCGCAGCCTGTCTTATTCTGCCTGTTTCTTCAAATGTAAAACGAGTATAATAACAGTCCCTACCTCCCAGCTGGGAGGATTGGGAGGATAGGGATGAGATATTTACAAAGTGCTTTGCAAACCTTAGGGTACTACATAAATAATCCTCTTCTTTTTCCTCTTACTCCATCATCATCAACGCAGGAAACTTCCACGCTGAGAGAATGCACTGTACTGTGAAGTCACAAGTCTTGCTTAATACATACATACGTATATATACATATTTTAAAACACTGTCACTCTGTTCTTGGCATTTGAAGGTGGGGTAGAGGGGCTAAAAGGTAATACAGAGTATAATGAGCCACAGTCCTTGCTCCTAGCTTAGAATCTAGTGAAAACAAGATCTGTACACCAGCAACTCTAACGTGGGTTGTTACTGTTGAGCTGTGTCTGGTTAGGGAGTAGTTTGCCATTTCCTTCTCCAGTGGATTAAGGCAAAGAGAATATAAATGACTTGTCCAGGGTCACACAGCTATTAAGAGCGTCCCAGGCCGGGTTTGAACTGTCTTCCTCATGCCAGGCTCAGCACTCTATGCACTGAACTATCCAGCTGCCCCTATAAAATGATAATGCTGCCCCTGTGATATTGCTGTAAAAGAGATTGGGATAAAGTGCTTCTGGACTTGAGAGGAGGAAGATAGCGCAGATCTGTTGGAAGAGGATGAGGGAAGACTTTGTAAAGTCTACGTATCAGCTGGGACTTGAAAAATAAGCAAGATTTCCACAGCTAAAGATGGGTGAGGAAGAAAGACATTCTAGAAAATTAACAGGATTAACAGAAGCTAGGGCACAGAGCAGCATAGGTTCTGTATAGTGAACAGTGAGTAGCCCATTTGGACTGGAGTGTAGGGTACATGAAAAGGAATCATGGGAGAAAATGCTAGAAAGGGATGCTGGATGGTCAGAGTAGGCAATGGAGAACAGAGTTGTGCTTTTACTTTGGCGTTGGTGAATAGGACAGAGTGAATAGAAAACTGGAAGTCAGATCAGCCACTTGCAAGGATCTAGTGGAGAGGGGACCAGGTTACAAACTAAAGCAGTTGGCTGTGGAAGCCAAAAGAAAAGGAGTTAACATAGTGAATGAGATCTTGAGCCTGGTTGAGGTGAGTGGGGGAAAAGCAGCTGATGCCATTAGCAGCAGCAGATCAACTAGTTCTGTGCTGATTCTGTACAAATTAGGATTCCTTCTTTCATTCACCAAACATTGATTAAGCACATGCTTTGTGGTGCTAGGCCCCTCCCAGGTCCAGTCTGGGGACAAGATACAAACACTTGTAACTCCCAAATACAGTGTTATGTCATAAGTACATTCAGGAAGACTAGAAGAAAATACTTTTGAGGTCTAAAGTAGGAGATGATTGGGAAAGGCTTTAGGAAAGACGTGGCATTTGATTTCGGCTTTAAATACGAGTGGGAATGCAGCAGGTAAAGAGGAGGATTGACATTCTAGGCATAGGGAATGATATGAGCAGGGCCACAGAGCACAGAGTAGTTCTCTTTGACTGGAGCATTTGGAAGGAATAATGTGAGATAAGGCTGGATAGGCAAGGTAGTGTCAGATTGTGAAAAGCCTTGAATGCCAGGCAAAGGAACTTGAATTTTACTTGGTAAGTAATAGCCACCAAAGACTTTTTAACAAAGAAGTAGCTTGACCAAATGTATGCATAAGGAAGATTAGGCAGGCAGAGATATGAGGAATGGTTTAGAGGAGGGAAGAGAATCAAGGTAGAAGGACCTGTTAGGTTATTAGGTAATGAGAGCTTGTACTAGAGTTGATGGCGAAGAGAGATAGTACAGAGATGCATTTAACAGAAATTAGTAATCGATTTGAAATGAGAAGTGATATAATAAAGAGATTCAAAGATAATACTTAGATTCTTTATAGGAAAAACAGGATCACAGGGTACAGGCTAGATTGCCTTGTGTAGTTCCCACCCCAACATTTTTGCTTAGGTAAAAATATCAAAATTTAAGTGGAAAAATCATGAAAGAATAGCTGAAGGTTGTATGTGAAAGCAGAAGGGCAGTTTTTTTATTTGTCTTGTTGGGGGTGAGGGTTTTATGAGCTAATTCTACATAGAAGACCCTTAAGTCTTCATTAGTACAAGGTGGTAGAGTCATTTCCTTTTCTGAACCACTACCAGTCTGCCAGAAAAAGTAGGATAGGAGTAAAGAATTGTGAAGCAAGCATGAGTAGAGGTAATTCCAAGTATTCTTCAGACAATATTGGCATAAGGGCTGGGTATATGTAACATGAGTCACTTCACAGTTTTCCTGTATGAGGACAGATTTATTTCTTCTCTTTGTAGGAAAAAGAAAAACACTGTTTGTGTTCAGGTCAATCAGGGTGACACTGCCCAGCTCCCACTATGGACACTTCAGCTGCAGCTGGCAAGCCCGTACAGATCACTGTGATGGATGGATATGACTTGGTAAAGTTACTTTTGACAATTTCATGTTTCTCATCTGAGCGACTCATACATTCCCATGGCTGATAAATTCAGAAAATAGAGCTACTGGAGCCCTTAAGCTCAGGCTCTTATCTTCCCTGCCAGCCGCTTCTACTTGTGGAACATTCATAGCAGGGTCACTGGGATGGCAAAGGGGAGCAAGTTCATGCCGTATGAATGAATGAATGAAAAAACACTAAGTACAGGCATACCTTGAAGAAATTGTGGGTTCAGTCCAGACCATCGCAATAAAGCAAATATCACCAAAAGTGAGTCACAGATTTTTTGGTTTCCCATCATGTATAAAAATTATGCTTATACTACACTGTAGTTTATTAAATGTGCAAAATAGCACTGTATCTTAAAAAATGTACTTACCTTAATTAAAAATACTTTATTGCTAAAGATTGCTAACCATCATTTGACTCTTCATTGACTCATAGCCTTTTTGCTGGAGGGTCTTGCCTTGATGTTGATGGCTGCTGACTGATTAAGTTGGGGGTTGGCCTCAACAGTTTCTCAAATAAGAGAGTGATGAAGTTTGCTTCAACTGACTCTGCCTTTCACTTGAACACTTAAAGAGGCCATTGTAGGGTTATTAATAGGCCTGATTTCAACATTGTTGTGTCTCCAGGAATAGGGAAAGCCAAAGAGAGGGAGAAAGAAAGGGGAATGGCCACTTGGTGAAGCAGTCAGAACACACACATACACCCTACTTATTGATTAAGTTTGCTGTTGTATGGGTAGGGCTCATGTCTCCCCAAAACAATTAAAATAGTAGCACTGATCACTGATAGTAGGTCATTGATCACAGACTACCATAATAGATGTAATAATAATGAAAAAATTTGAAATATTGCTAGAATTACCAAAATGTGACAGACACAATGTAAGCACATGCTGTTGGAACAATGGCACCAATAGACTTGCTGGTTGCCACAGACCTTCAATTTGTAAAAAGCACAGCATCTTCAAAGTGCAGCAAAAGGATGTATGCCTGTACTTACTATGGGAAAAGCCCTGTGTATTGAGGATTTATTCAGTGAAAGAAAAGAGAACAAGCATTTATTAAATACCTACTGTATGCCAGTCCCTGTAAGAGCTTTATGATCATTATCTCATTTGATCTTGGCAACAGCCTTGGGAGGAGAGTGCTGTTATCACCTCCATTTTACAGCTGGAGAAACTTAGGCAAACAATGGTTGAGTGACTTGGTGAGGGTCACACAACTATGGGGTGATTGAGTCTGGATTTGAACTCATGACTTCTTCACTCTGGACCTAGTGCTCTATCCACTGTGCAATTAGCCACCTTTCACTAGAGAAAGTGGTAGTTATCCTCAGGTATTTGAAAAGTTGTCTTGTGGGAGGGGAATAGACTTGTTCTGCTTAGCGTTAGTGGGTGAACCAGGGGCAGTAGGTAGAACTTGTAAAGAAGCAAATTTAGGCTAGAGGTGCAGAAAAACTTCTTACCAATTAGAGCTGTCCATGAATGGAATAGGCTGCCTCAAGAAAGAGGGCACTCCCCATCAGTGATGGGTAGCATGTTGTATGTGAAAGCAGAAGGGCAGTTTTTTTATTTGTCTTTTTGGGGGTGAGGGTTTTATGAGCTAATTCTACATAGAAGCAATGCCCATTGTCAAGGTTGTTGAGAGTGGTGATTCTTTTTCAGGAATGACTTGGACTAAATAGATGCTGAAATCCATTCCAAGCCTAAAGTTCTGTGATTTGTTTACTCGTATGTCTCCCTCTTCTGTGTGTTGGCTGCTTGATCAGTTGAAAAAAAACTGAGGATGTTCAGCCCAGAGAAGAGAAAATGAGCAGAAAAGTCAGAACTGTCTTCAAGCACCTGCAAGATTGTCATGTAGGGGAGGGAATAGACTTGTTTTAGTGGAACACAGAGGACAGACAGCCTAGAAACGGTAGGTGGGCAGAGGAGGCCAATTTAAGCTTCTAAAGAATCAACTTTCCGCAATGAGAGCTCTCCCAGAGTGGAAGGTGCTGCCTTGGGAGGGGGTGGATTCCCCTTTGCTGGAGAGACCTCTGGCTCTTAGCACAGAGTCGGGCACATAGGAAGCACCCAGAAAATGCTCTTCTCCACTCCATTCCATTTCACTGGCAAAATTAGGATGTTGGAGTGGATGATCTCTAACATTTCTACTAGCTCTAAAATTTATAATCCTCTCAAATGAGAGAAAGTAAGTTTTAGTTTCTTTGGATAATAGTTTATATTAGCTAATTCATTATTCCCCTAAAAAGGAACCTCATTTCCTCATCTATACCCTTGTGTTTGCTTACCAGTAATGATTCCAAAGCTTTCAGAAGAGCATTGAATTTGCAGTCAGAGGGACTGGGTTCAAATCCTAGCTCTGGTATTTACCACCTATATGACCTTGGTCAAGTCACTTTACCTCTGAGGCCTCTGTTTTTTCTTCTCTAAATAAGTGTACTAAACCCTTAGATTAGCACTAATATTCCTTTTGCCTCTCCATCTGTGATCCTTTGAGATATAGCATGAGGGAATAAAAGTGTCACAATCACATATTTTCTTGGTGACTTTTTCTTATGTAAATAGTATGTGCTTACCATGTCATATGACTGCTGAGTGCACACACTCATATGGACCTGCCAGAAAAAGGAAAGATGAGGTAGTGAATTGTCATGTGCTTTTGAGAACCAGGTGCTACTTGAGTGTAGTTGTAAAATAAGTTTATTGTTTCTATCCAATAGAAAGGTACTAAAGGGGATACTCCAGTTACCTTTGTTCGCGCAGAATTTAATAATGTGGTCTTGGGAGACTCTTCAAAAATCACCGTGTCTCCTGAAGGAACAGCGAAATACAACTTTACCAGCAGTTTTGACTTTACCTCTGAAGCTACCAACACTTTAGATGACCTTGCTCATAAGCCTGTGTTCTGTAAGTCTTTATGGTTCTAAATATTTTCCTTATGTCTAAATAGAAAGACAGTTTGGCTCATATATAACAGTAATAATATTTGATCTCGGATCTGGCCCATGTGCCATTTCCAAAGTAGACTACAGTTGCCATCTCTTATCTATAGCTCTAGGGCTGCAAGCTCTGGAAATCGAGAGTCATGTTGGGGGTCTGGTTTCCCCTACGTGCCTAAAACTCCAAAAGTTCTTGGTAGCCATTCAAAAGTTTGTGCTTATGTGCCCTCCAGCAACGTAGAGTAAGTTTCTTTTCTGTTTATGCGTGGACAGAGCATCATGGCTCAGCATTCTCTCATCTAATCAGCCTGATCACAAGGTTGTGCTTTGCCCCGCCCACCAAGTGAGTATTGATATTACACCTGTTTATCGTGACTATGCTACAGATGGGGATCTGAAGGTAGACACAATTGGGAAAGCCCAAACATCCTACCCTGTTGATCTATGAACAGTTTGTATGCATTTGAGCTCTGTCTGTTTCTAGCAGAAGTTAGAACATCCCACTGACTGCTAATCTCAAGGACACTTTGACATCTGATTTATTTTTGTAGCACTCAAGTACAGAACTTCACATCTATGCGTATAACCCTCTTGCTCCACTCAATATTAGCCATTGTTTCTTTAACATTATCATAAGCCAAAGCCTATGTTGTTGTTTTTTTTCCCTTCCCACCAAAATAACTACTAGCTTCTAGGCTTCTTGCCCCAAACTCAGGATGTAGTTTTCTCACCATTGCTTCATTCAATACAGTCTAGTCTCAGAATCAAAATACAGACTCTCAGAAAATAGAAGGGAGCTGAGAGATGGATGGAATGCCAGAGCCTACCTACTCCAACCTCTCCTGTTGAACAAGACTTCATCAGCATACCCAACAAGTGGTCATAGAGCTCTTGCTGGAAGACCTCCAGTGAAGTGCAGTCCTCTAACTTCTAGGACAGCTCATTCTACTTTCGGAATTTTTAGGCAGATTTTCCTTACCTTAATCCTAAATTTGCTGTTTCTTTTTTTTTTTTTGCCTTTTTGGAGGGAGGAAGGCAAGGCAGTTGGGGTTAAGTGACTTGCCCAAGGTCACATAGCTAGTTAAACGTCAAGTGTCTGAGGTCACATTTGAACTCAGATCCTCCAGACTCCAGGGCCGGTGGTCTATTCACCGTGCCACCTAGCTGCCCCTAAATTTGCTTCTTTATGACTTGCACACTGTGTTGCCAGAGACTGACTCTTTGTTGGTAACTTTATTACTGAACTGTTTTCTGCTACCCAGCTTTTGATGTGACCATAAGTCTTCTAAATCTTTACTTGTGGATAATTTCAGATCTTTATACGCTTAGCTTATAATCAGACTGCTGGACGGGGCCTGCCCCCGACTTCCATCCTGGGGGATGGCCACATGCGCAGGGTGTTTTCAAGTACGGCTCCCACAAATATGCTCCTCCATGTGCTCTCTCAAGTCTGTATACCTTTTTCAGTAAAAACAAGGTTCAAATGAAAGTTAAAAAAATTAAAAAGCAAGACTAATAGAAAACTTGCTTCAACTGATAGTGAGTGCAGTGCAGCTGTTGTTGAGTCAGTCCATGTGGAATCTGTCAGCCAGTATAGGCACCTGACATAGGTGAGCAATGCTCTACACTCCGTGCTGCCTTTGAACATGACATCTATAAACTCAAAGTTTAAAAATGCTTGTGTGAAAGTCAAAAGTATTCTGCTATCTGTAATCTTTCTCAACATAATAATTTTGTTATGTACAATATCCTCTTCTGACTCCCCTAAAAAAACACGAATAAACCTATGTCTTTGAAAGAATTTAAATAAAACTCAGGAGTAGTATAGCTTGTTTTGTCAAAAGTGTGAGAGGAATATGACAGTTTGTTTTCATAAATAGTGGCACGCCATCACTGCATAAAATTTGGAAATCTCTGCTCTGAGAAGGTTGCTCTAGTCAAAGGTGAATAAGGGGTAACTCCTGGAGAAGCCTTATATTGTTCAGTAGGAGCAAATGATCAGTGATTTCCTTTGTCTTAGACACTTCTGGCAATTTTCTTACTGCCCTTCTGTTGCTTAATGGTGGACCTAGAACCTTTTTCATATTTGGTGTTTTTCTATTCTAGTGACTGTGTTTGAAGTTTTACCAAAGGAAAAGAAACAGAAAGAGGAGAAGACTGTAATTCTGGGTCAGGCTGTCGTGGACCTTCTTCCTTTACTAGAAGGTCAAGTATAAAACCTACCAAAAGCTGCATACAATAAAATAAATTCATTTTAAATCCATAGGAAAGCAAAATTCAGACATGATACATTTCTGCCTGTAAATATGTTGACTAGATATTTCCTTTTTCTGGGTTTAATCAGTCTCCTTTTCCTTCACAGGAGAATGCACATTTGAAATAATGACCCCACTGCATCCTATGGTTGGCTCACCCTTAGAGAATCTTCGACCAGGAGCTAAAGTAAGTGGGTATTTTTTTAAAAAAAATTGTTTTTTTCCCAATTACATGTAAAAACATTTTTAACATTTGTTTTCTAAAATTTTGAGTTCCAAATTCTTTCCTTCCTTCTCGCTCCACCAGAGATGGCAAGAATCCTGATGTATGTTATACATGTGCAATCATGTAAAACATATTTCCATATTAGTCATGTTGTGAAGGAAGACACAGACCAAACCAAACCATACCAAAAACAAACCATGAAAAAAATAAAGTAGGGGCGGTGTAATGGTAATGGAATTTGGAGATGCCCCTGTATTAGCTTGGTTTTTGGGTTTAGTGTTAAAACCCAGAGCTTATGAATCTCACTTATGGGATGGACTTGTTGACGTGAAGAGAGAGGGCTGAACTGGGAGGAGCCGTGAATTGGGAGAGAGGCCCAAGCTGAGAGAAGCCCAGAAGGACTTTTGGGAGAGCAGTATCCAGTATCGTGGAGCCTGAGTTGCTGAGAGAAAGACTGTTGAGGGCCAGTTGGAGCTGCCCAGGACTTTTGAGAACTGCCACCCCGAGCTGCTGAGAACTGAGGAGGCATGGCTGTGATGCCAGCATTTTGTTTGTCTGTTTTGACATTGTTTTGCCAGATTCACCTGCTGGTAAAGGACAGTGCTGCTGTTGTGGAGGTCCTGGAACCTTGGTTCAGAAGCCCTGAAGGAGGATTTTCCTTTTGTATGTTTACAGAAATCCTGGAAGAGGGCCTTGCTGATATTTTCAGGGGTTCTGGGACTGTTCTACAGTCAGAGAGTGACTTGATGAGGACACTAGCTATGGCTTTGTTGAGCCTTGTCTCCTCAGGAACTGAGATTGCTGAGGGCTTGCCTCGAGTAAAGATGAAAGAAGGGCCTTTCCTTGGGTTTTCAATGCTGAGATGATTATCTTAACCTTGTTATTACGTAAGGGTGGATAGCCTTTTGTGCTCTCTTGTTCCTTTTGAGAAAGTGCTTGGTGTTAATGGATGGTATTGTAATTCAGTAGTGTCCAGGGGTGGGAAACCTTTGGCCTTTTTGTGCTCTGTGATTGACTAAATGAATGTACTTTGTTTATGATTGGAAACTATTCTCCATTTGAGAAGAGACTAAATAAATGTACTGCCCAGGAGTGAGCTACTTTGACTACTGATCCAGGGGTGGGATACCTTGGACTTGGTACTTTGCAATTGAATTGAGAACTTACTTGCTAAATGAATGAGTAATAGTGTATTTTGACTTTTTCTGTTCTGTGAATGTTTTGCTGAATAAATGGAGTTTGCTATGCTGGTAATCCAAACTTTGGAAGTTGCCTTTGCTTGGTATTACAGGTGGCTAGGTGGTGCAGTGAATAGAGCACCAGCCCTTGAGTCAGGAGGACCTGAGTTCAAATACGGCCTCAGACACTTAACGCTTACTAGCCATATGACCTTGGGCAACTCACTTAACCCTAATTTCCCTGCTTTCCCCCCTCAAAAAAGATAAAAGAAAAGAAAAGAAAGAAAGTAAAAATAGTATTCTTTGATCTGCATTCAGACTCCAGTGGTTCTTTCTCTGGAGGTAGATAGCATTCATTATCATGAATCCTTTGAAATTATTTTGAATTGTTGTATTGCTTAGAATAGCTAAGCCATTAAAAGTTCATCATTGTTTAATATTGCTGTTACTATGTACAGTGTTTTCCTGGTTCTTCTCAATTCACTTTGCGTCAGTTTGTGTAAGTCTTTCCAGGTTTTTCTAAAATCTTCCTGCTCATCATTTGTTAGAGCACAATAGCAGTAAGTAGGGTTTTAATACTTTTGAGTTTACTGTGTAATATTAAACCGTAGTTTGTTTCAATCTTATTTGCTAGTCTTTTAAAATGTAATTTTATTTTGTTTTACAAGAATCTCATATGATTTTGATTCTTGAAAATGTTGTAGTATGAACCATTTTCCAATTGTCTTTTATTATAATGTCATTGTGGTGGTAGAAGGTGTTCTAGGAAATTTTTAGGATCTTTCCACCAATGGGTGGGGTGTGGTAAAAAAGCAACATCCGTTTCATGTAGGTTAGGCTAGTTTCTTGTTAATGGGAAGGGAAATCTTTGTGAATTGATTGGTCAAGGAGCTTGGGTCTAGAGTTATTGCTTGGAGAGTCAGTTCAGCCTCCTTGGACTTGGAGCTCTTCCACTCTGACAGGACCCTGACTGCCAAGCACCCCAACATAGCCTTGACCTAGAGCAGGAGGCAGTGTTTCACTCTACTCCATTTTCTCTGAGCACTCAACAGGATCTCCTTCAATGGGTTCTGAAACCTAGAGTTTCTCTCACCTTTAATCTTTCCTCCCACTTTCTGGTTGCAAGAAGGTGGGGGAATAAGAGAAGACAGATCAATCCTTCACAGCAGCTTTATTGCAACTTGGTATTCAAAAATCTGTTTACAGGGTTTTTTGTTTTTGGTTTTTTCTGTGCTACCATTTTATAGTTAACCTACTATGTTTCAATAAATTATATTAATGGCTATTAAAACATAACTGATCAGAGAATTATGAATGAGAATAGTTGTGAATGTGGAGAGATGCTGTATGTCAAGATTTTATCTTATTCTGGTTCCCCTGACCACCACAGTCCCCTTTTAGTCAGTGGAGTAAGCAAGTTTATAAGTAGCCAGTATAAAATAACAATAGCAGGAAATAAGATTGCAAAGGGGAACCTAGAAGTCACCCACAGACCATCCTGGAGATTAAGGGAGCATAGTTTGTGAACTAGATCATATATTAACATGAAAAGCACATCCTGGTATTATGTGCTGAGGCTGGGGAAGGCCTCTAGGCCTTGCTGCCATGGGCTTTTGGTCCTGTGGTATATAAATCTCAGACAAGTTCCAGACCAGCAGAACACCAGATGTTAGCACTCTGAGATAATGTGGCCTTGTTCACTTGGAAGTTTTACTGTTGACTTTGAGATGCCATGGATATGTTACTGAACTAACTACAGGATGGCACAGATAAGACTTAGTCATAAGACCTCCAACTCCTGCCCCCAAGCACTCCTCCATCTCCATCAGGTCAAGGTTGCTAAGAGCTCCCAACTCCGCTCCATGCCTGTGGAGGTGCCTCTAGGCCTCTCCTGCTCACCGTCCTGTTCCCCATCCCTGTCTGCCCCCTCCTCATGCCCGTGCCCTCTGCCACAGTACCCCCTGCTCTTTCATCGTTTGTCTCTGTACTTTCTGTGCTATTTGCCCCTGCACCGTTTGGGCCTTATTAGCATGATTGAAGCCTCACTCCCCAATGCCACTGTGGTCTTTCCTGGTGAGTACCCAAAGTACACTCAGGTGATACACCTGCCCCCATTTCATAATTACATAAATTAACAATTCATCTTAAAATGTGAGAAGGGGTTTGGAGAACAGAGATAAGAGGCTTTTCCTTTTTGGGGTGATTTTTAGCATGTCCAGTGTCATACTTCTGGTTCTACATAGTCAAATTTTTAATCTGATGATTTAATCTGTCTACATGATATTTGATCATTCCTTCAAAAGTCATTTATTAAGCATCTACTGTATTCAAAACGCTGTGTTAGGTTCTGGTATGATACAGAGATCCTTTAAACTCATTTCTTGTCTTGATGGAACTTGCATCTGGATACAACTGGATAGGGTGTGTTGGGAAATTCTCTTGACTAAGAGAATTGAGACATCTTGGGAGCATATAACCATAAGCAGGGGTCCAGTGACTGCAGATCAAAGAGAAGCAGAGAAATGCATTAGCATGCTAAGAAAGACAGTCCTTGCTGCCAGCAGCTTCCTATCATATAGATTACTTCTTGGACCCATGCAGAGTATACATCCAATCAGCATTCTGTGGCAGCTAAGGATAAATCAGTAACGCATTTCATAAGAGAGGGAGGGGGGTAGAGAAAGGGAGAATCAGCAAAAAAGAAAAAGGAGGATTCCTGGCAGAATATTTGCCCTGCAGCCATTATACGAATGAGATCTTCCTTGTTCAACAGCAATTAGAAAAAAAAAGAAATGACCAAATACTTTTGGTTTTATTATTAAAGAAATTCTTTTTAACAAAATGGAAGGGTTGTGGTAATTTTTTAGAGAAGACAGAAGTTGTCTTTTATCCAAGGGCAGCAAATAGTTGTTCCAACATTGGAAGAGACCATCTGTTTTACTGTGCATTTGCATAGTTTGTTATATTTTATTTTTCCTTTAGTAGTGATTGTGGACTTTATATTATTCTGCCATTTCAGGCTTGGGGGAGTTAATCCCTCACAATGTTGAAAAATGATTATGGTTCCTATTTCTCCCCTCTCCCCACAGTGTAATATATACAATTTCCTTAGGTCTGCAGGTGTAACACACATATTAAAACATGTCATCCAAGTTCCTTCCATTTTATTGGGCATCTTGGTGATTGTGTAGATATTTAGTATTTAAGCAATAATGCTGATTATACCAAAGATAATCTAAATCCTCAGAGAAGTGTAATAACTCAGCTCTATCCTTCTGATAGAACTGCCCAATGGAGGTTTTTCCTACCTGTCTTTAGAGTATGTATGGTTTGTGCCCTGCAAATCTGAAATGGAAAAATCTTGTTAAATTTGATTCCTGGATAGATACTGTCTAGAATGTCTGCATTTACCACTGAATGAATTATTTTCTATTTTTAAAGCTGTTTGTTTTCAGCATGTTGGTTTGGTAGCTAACTTAAAAAAAATATCTGCATAGTCACAAGTCAACATGGAATAGTGGAAAGACCAAGACATTAGAGGGCAAAGTAAGTGGGGTTTTGTCCTGTCTCAGCTGCTAACCTACTCTGTAAACATGGGCTTCATTGTCCTCATCATAAAATGTAAATATTTATCTTCCTCTCTCATGACGTAGTTGGGAGAATCCAGTGAAATAATGACCTGAAAACACTTTGATTGGAAACCATACAAATCTAAAGCATTATTATGATTCCTTCAATTTTGCCTTCTTTTTCTGCAGTGTTGTCTTGAGGTAACAGTATCTGTCTCAGAGGCCTTACTGACTACAGCCCAGATCTTGGGTGGAAACCTTTTAAAGGTGACTTTAGAGGCTGCCTACTCTGTGCCAGAAAATTTTGTGACTACAGGACCTCAGCAAAATTACATGGTTGGTCTGCAAGTTCCATCAATCGGAGATGTAAGAACATGGTGCTATATTTCATTTGTCTTCATTTGTA
Source organism: Pseudochirops cupreus (assembly GCA_028627135.1). NCBI lineage: Eukaryota > Metazoa > Chordata > Mammalia > Diprotodontia > Pseudocheiridae > Pseudochirops > Pseudochirops cupreus. Next base: position 535,857,771 of record CM053582.1, read on the forward strand.
TTGTGTCTCTGTGGATAGTTATTACTTTATAAGCCCAGGAAAAAATGCCTTCTAATAAAGGGCCTTGGCTGTAGCTTCAAATATGCTGGACTTATGACTTGGGGAAGCCTCACCCTAAAGAGAGAGATCAGGTTTCTCTTCAATTCTCTAGATGGTTATTTCCTGGATTCCTGGGAAAATTTCTTAAAGTTTAGGCTTGCCTCATGTCTAGATTCTCCCCAGAAGGGATTAACAGAGTCTTTTTAGAAAGGTCCATGCACAAAGTTTATCTGGTAAAGTATGAATTTCCTTCACTACAAAAGACATATGCACTCATCAGCCACACTTGAAACATTAAACATAACTCCTTGCTCTGTCATGCTCTCTTTAGAAGCTGGTACATAAGATATTAAAGTATGAAATGTTTTGTGGCTCTGTTGACCAGGCATTTTATTTTCCCTTCAGATTTGCATTGTCAGGCTCACTGAAGCCTCTCACTATCTTCTGGCCCTTCTGGCCATCCAGGGCATGGCTTAAACTCCTCATCTTGGTGCTGGACCTTATTTTCTCTTAGAACAGTGGTTCTCAACCTGTGGGTTGTGACCTTTTTGGGGGTTGAACTACCCTTTCAAAGGGGTGGCCTAAGACCATCGGAAAACACATATTTCCGATGATTTTAGGAACTGAGACACTACTACTCTATCCCTTTCCAGGCGAGTCCACCCACATGCAGATATGCCCACATATGAGTATTAAAGGGTCGTGGTATTAGGAAGGTTGAGAACCACTGTCTTAGAAGGTGATACAGAAATCATCTTTTACTGAGCCATGCAGAACCAGATCTCTCAAACTTATTAGGTGACCGCCAAGACTAGAGAGGTCCATTTTGGAACGACTGTTCAAATACCAGTAATAAGAGAAAGCAGAATAATCTGACAGGGCTTTGATAGTCAGTCTCAGGCTCTTCTAGACAATTACATGTACTTATTGTGTATTCTCTGATACTATCACTGCCAGGGGGAGGGGACAGAAGAAGAGAACAGGGGAGTCTGAGGGAGAGCTCAAAGAGTCCCAACACCCTCCATAGATGGAAAGGGAAAGAAGGGAAGACTTTTTTGGAAGTTTGTCCACTGCATATGTCAAAAGACAATTTGTCATTAAGAACAAAAGGTGCCAAGATGGCAGAGTGAGAAAGGAACCCTCAGAAGCCCTTCCAGATTCCTCTCCAAACCACAAGAAAACTGCTTCAGAATTGATCCAGGAGCATGGAAGCAGCTCATTAGCCTAGCAGTGGCTCACTGGAGTGGGAGGGGAATGAGGTCCAAGAGCAGCAGCAGAGGGCCTGCAGCAAGGCTCCAAGCCCAGGCAATCCACTAGTGAGGCTCCACCTTCCTGCAAACCAGCAAACCCCTACACAAGTAAGCAGTGTGTGCAATGCAGCAAGGTCCCAGCCCAGCCACCCTATTCCCCATTCCTAGCACAAGCCACCAGCACAGCCTCGACTCCATTGCTGACTAGTAAAGCTCAGCCCTAGGACTAGCCAACAGTGAGACTGCAACCCTGGGGCCTACCAGTAGAGAGACCTTGTTTCTATAGCAACCAAGTAGCAGGGACCCATCCCTGGGGCAGACCACTAAACCCCACATCCAGAAGAGACCATCTGGGAGGCCTCATTCTGCCAGCACAAGGCAGAAGGGAAGCCTGCTCTCCTGAAAAGCAAGCAGCGAAGCCCTGAAGCTCACTGAGAGCCAGCTATAAGACCCAGAACCCCAGCACAAAAAGCCTGGGGACAATGCAGGACCAGAGCCCAAGTTTCACAAGTCACGAGAAAGGGCAAGAAAAAAATATGAGCATATCAGACCCTTTTCAGATATATATGATGCAAAAATTTTCTCCTAATTGACAGCTTTCTTCCCCATCCTAGTTGCATTGATTTTGTTCATGCAAAAGCTTTTCCGTTTCATGTAATTGAAATGGTCTGGCTTTTTTCTTTCTTTTTTGTTATTGTTTCTGTCCCTTATTTAGTTAAGAATTTTCCTTAAATCATAACTGAAAGCTTCCTGAGCTGGTTCTCTTCTTCTTTTTTTTTTTTTACTGGTGTAACCTTTAATATTCAAATTGTGTATCCATTTTGACCTTATTCTGGTGTATTGTATAATACGTTTTTCAAAATCTAACTTCTGCCAAACTACTTTCCAGTTTTCCTGGCAGCTCTTATCAAAAAGAGAACTCTTTCCCCCAAGTAATTTATGTTTTTAGGTTTATCAGTCACAGTATTGTTGAGTTCAATTATTTCTCTTTTCTTGCTTTTTTTCATTTTTAACCAGCACCAACTGGTAATGAGCACCCTATGGTATAATTTTAGGTCTAGAAATATTGTTATCCCTCAATTCTTTTTTCCATTATTTCCCATGAGATTCTAGACCTTTTGTTCCTACACATGAATTTCATTATTATTTTGTCTAGTTCTAGAAAACGTTCTCTTGTTAATTTGATTGGATAGAATTAAATCAGTCAATTAGCTCAAGTAGTATAATGATTTTTTAACTGAAGTAGTTCAGTCCCAAAAATTTAATATACTTCTAATTATTTGTGGTTTTTGTCTCCTGTTTACATATGTTTGCACCATTAATATGGTTTTCTCTTTACATATATTTATGTTTTTAGTTTGTTTTCTATAACTATGACGGATAACTGGGGAAATAAGCACCCCCCCCCCCCCACCTTTGTTTACTCCTGTATTTGTTTAAAAAGCTTCTAGTTGGGACAGCTAGATGGTGCAGTGCATAGAGTACTAGCCAGGTAGCCCAGTAAATAGAGCACCAGTCCTGGAGTCAGGAGGACCTGAGTTTAAATGTTGGCCTCAGATACTTAATACTTACTAACCTTGTGACCTTGGGCAGGTCACTTAACCCCAATTGCCCTGCCTCCTCCAAAAAAAGGAAAGCTTCTAGTGTTTCCCTACTGCAAATTAATTTTCTTTTAATAATGTTGTTTTTATTAAATATGGAATTTATTTTCTGTAGAAAGACTGTCCCATATTCTTCAAAAATGGAACCCTAAAGCTTGGTGGGGAAAAAGAACCTGTACCCCGGCCCAAAAAATGGCCCATTGGCAACATCTTGGCACCAGGAGCTCAATACATTCCCGATTCTTTCATTACTGGTGGTCCTTTTGTTGAGGAAGATGGAGAACTCAACCATCCAGAGGTGAGAAAGATTGAATATATAATATCTGCTCAGTTTAAGATGAGCAGAGGGTGACCTGAACTCAGATGTCACCTTAAATATTTACAAGTTAACTTCTGTGTGTGTGTCAGTAAGCTTCCTAAATATCTTCTTACTCATAGCTGGATCAGAATCGCAGATCCATGATCCATCACCAAAGCTTAAGATTTTCTTTTTTTAATGAAGGAGCTGGTAAATAGAAAGGACAAATATCTAAGTGTTTGAGCACAGGACACAGACGTGTCTTTTGCAATTTCTTTCTATTTTTTTTTTTTGGTATATAGATTGCATTTACTTATCTTTGTACAAATTATTCCCCTCTTCCTCCATGTCCAATTGAAAGTAACCTCCTAGAGAATAGGGACTATCTTGTTTATGTATCTCCATCGTCTGGAACATAGCAGGTACTTAAAAGCATATTGAATAAATGGAGTCTCATTCTGGACATTTGGGTACAGTATAGCCTTGGCCTGGTGGTAAATGGGTTATTTTGCAATTTCTTTTCCCACCATCAGTGAAAAATCCATGCCACAGTCAATGCTGTATATATTTTATATGGGATCACTTATACTATGGAGGACCCTGGTTAGGGATGTTGTTTCATGTGTGGCATGTGGTATTGGCAGTTGTAGACTCAGGCCCCAAATTTGTCATTTTTAGGACAGAGACTTCAGAAACCAAGCAGAAACTTCAAAGAAAAGAGTCGTCTGGGACTTGGAAAGTCGCTGTTACCTTGACCCTCCAGCAGTTGCCACGTAATGTATCTGGCTAAGAGATCCGAGTTGTAGGTGAAGTAAATCTCTGACTCTGTTAACTTGATTTAGCTCCCAGGGGATCATTAAGGCTTTGAGGGTTTTTTTCTTCCTGTCTCACAAAGTTCCTGGCCTTTTAGGGCAAGACTAAATTGAGAGGGAGGGATTCAGTCTCAAAGCTCTGGGAAGTGTTTGTTGTGTGTGTGTCTCAGTAGATATCTCTTAAGTTTTCCAAGACCAACTGTCATTATTTTGGGGTATCATTAGACGTATTACATGTAGGCGTTATTTGTTGCTGTTTTCTTTTTCTTAATTTAAATTTTTTAATTCTTAATTTAAACACACAAAGAGCATACATATAGCAAGCAGAATGCAAAAAGTTTTCTATGAAACCACAAATATCTATTCCATATCAAATTTTTTAAAGCATATAACAAACTCTACAAGTCACTTTCACAACTGTTCTTTCTGCCCCTTTTTGTCCATTAGAATTTTTTTTCCTATGACTCTTTTTTTGGTATTGCTATTGCAAACCCTTTCTTTCCTGCCACCAATTACTGAGAAAAAGAAAACAAAAAAGTGTAACAAAAAGCAAAGTCAAACAAGATGAATCCACACAATGACCATGTCCAAAAATGTATGTACATTTTTTTTTGGTACAAGGTACAGAAAGAGACACACATTTTTAGACTACTAGTTGGTGCAGTGGACAGAGCCCTGGGCCTGAAGTCAGCAAAACCCGAGTTCAGCTCTAGCCTCAGACACTTAAAAGCTATATGAAAACCTTAGGCAAATCACTTAACTTCTGTTAATAGGAGAATGATAATAGCACTCACCTCCCAGAATTGTTGTGAGGATCAAATGAGATAATATTTTGTAAAGTGTTTGGCACAGTTCCTGACCACTATGTAAATACTAGCTATCCTTCATTAATTCATTCATTTCCTTGTATCCATCACCTTGCTATAGTTAACAAAGAAAAATAACTTTGAAAGAAAGACATGGTTAGAGCTCAAATCCACTTCATGCTAAGGGACAGAAAAAATTTACTGTTGTGATGCTAAATTTTAGTCAGTAACATTTAAAAGACCATGGAGAACAGAAGAGGTATCAGAGGATTGGAGAAGGGCAAATAGTGTTTCAATTTTCAAAAAAGGGATGAGTTTAGAGACTGCAAACTATAAGCCATTGAACTTGACTTCAGTTCCTGTCAAAATTCCAGAATAGATATTTTTGATCCATTTTTTTAAAATTAAAAATATATTTTATTGGTTAAAAAAAGAGACAGCATTGATTATGTACTGAGGAGAGTTCTTAAGTCCTTCTAATTTTTTTTTCTTCATGATGTTGTCTTTGAGTAAATTGTTTCCCAGTTGTATTCACTTTGTTCTTCCAGGGTTTTCTGAAATTGTCTGTTTTCTAATTGCTTAGAACAATAATATTCCATTACCTACGTATTTCATAATTTGTTGAGCCATTTTGTACTTCTCTAAGAGGCAACCGAGGGCACTCCCTTCGATTCTAAATCTTTTCTCTTCCCTTCCCTTTCTCTTTACTTTCCTATTCTTTTTTCTTTTCACTCTTTCCCCATCAGAATCAGAAAGTATGTGTGGCTTACAGATATTTCCTCCCAAGTATTATCCTTCTTCCTCTCAACTCTTTCAACTTCCCTATTCCTGTTTTTCCTGTTGAATTTAGAATATTTCTGTGCCAAACTCTTTGAATATGTGTGTTCAGCCCTCCTTTGTCTGTCTTAGATAACACTTGAGGTTCATCTCACGACTGTATCTCCCCTACCCCTTCCTCCATGCTTGTTGATCTTCTCATATATCTTATCTATGAGAAATAGCTGGTTCCCTGTCCTTCTTCCTCCTTCCTTCCTCCCTCAAAGCCTCTTTTTAAAATTTTTTTTTTAATTTTTTAAGCTTTTTTTTATTGTTAGTTTACATCATTCATTTCCACAAGATTTTGAGTTACAAATTTTCTCCCCGTCTTTCCCCTACCCACCTCCCCAAAACAGCAATCCTACTGTATAACCCCCTCCACAATCTGCTCTTTCCTATATCCTCCCCCATCACCCCTCTGACTTTAGACAGATCTCCCTACCCCAGTGCCTGTATATCTTATTTCCCAGTTGCATGTAAATAATAATAATTATTATAATTATATATATATGTATATATATGTGTGTGTGTGTGTGT
>CM053582.1:535864429-535882447 GCA_028627135.1 Pseudochirops cupreus
CTACCAAAAAGTGACATAGGAGAGAATAGACTGGGGGAGGGGGGACACACTGGGATGGCTGTTTTGGGGTGGTGGGCGGGGGAAAGACGGGGAGAAAATATGTAACTCAAAATCTTGTGGAAATGAATGATGCAAACTATTAAAATTAAAAAAAAAAAAGAAATTATCAAGGAAAACTGCCAATCTACCAATCATCTCCTGAAAGAGATTACAAAAGGAAAACTCTGCAGAATATTATAGCCAAATTCCAGAGTTCCCAGGTCAAGGAGAAAATACTGCAAGCAGACAGAAAGAAACAATTCAAATACTGTAGAAACACAATCAGGATAACACAAGATTTAGAGGCTTCTACAATAAGGGATTGGAAGGCTTGGAATTTGATATTCTAAAGGGCAAAGAAGCTAGGATCAAAACCAAGAGTCACATCCCCAGAAAAACTGCATGTAATCACTGGGGGGGAAACTGACATTCAATGATGTAGAGGAATTTAATGCATTCTTGAGAAGCCAGAGCTAACTAAAAAAAACTGACTTTCAAATACAAGACTCAAGAGAAGCATGAAAAGGTAAACCAGGAAAAAAAAAAGTCATAATGGACTTTTAAAAGTTGAACTGTTTACATTCCTACATGCAAAGATGATACTTGCAACTCATGAGACTTTTCTCATTATTAGGGCAGTTGGAGGAAATATATATAGACAGAGACCACATGGGGTAAGTTGAACATGATGGGATGATATCTAAAAAATAAAATTAAGGGGTGAGAGAGGAATGTACAGGGAGAAGGAGAAAGGGAGAAGGAGAATGGGGGTAAATTATCTTACATGAAAGAGGCAAGAGAAAGCTTTTACAGTGGAGGGGAAAAGGGGGCAGGTGAGAGGGAATGAATGAACCTTACTCTCATCAGATCTGGCTTAAGGAGGGAATAACAGATATTGGGTCTGGAAATCTATCTTTCCTTACAGGAAAGTAGTGGGGAAGGGGATAATGAGGGGTTATAGAAGAAAGGGCAGATTGGGGGAGAGGGTAATCAGAAGCAAACATCTGATGTGGTTTGCATGATTACACATGTATAAACTATATGAAATTGCTTGCCCTCTCAATGAAGGTGGGTGAGGAGGGAAAAAAGGGAGAGAATTTGGAACTCAAAGTTTTAAAAAATGAATGTTAAAAACTGTTTTTACATGCAACTGGGAAATAAAACACACGGGCAATGGGGTATAGAAATCTAGCTTACCCTACAGGAAAATAGAAGAAGAAGGAGATAGAAGGGAGGGCAGATTGGAGGAAAGGCTAATCAATTCTGATTACTATCATGGGGTGAGAGGAGGGGAGAGATAGGGAGAAAATCTGGCACTCAAAATCTTGCAGAAGTGAATGTTGAAAACTAAAATAAATAAATAAATAAATCGAAATGTGGAGGAAAAAAGAGGTCAAAGAAAGAGGAAAAGATCTTATAACTTCAAAAAAGATGTATAGCAGCTCTTTATGGAATAGCAAAGAACTGTAAATTAAGGGGGTACCCATTAATTAGGAATGGCTGAACAATTTGTGTTATATGAATATGAAAAATACTATTGTGCTATAAGAAATGATGAAGTGGATGGTTTCAAAGAAACCTGGGAAGACTACACAGAGTGAAAAAGATAGAACCAGAAGAATAATTTGTACAACAATAGCAAAATTGTGAAGCTAACAATCTTAAACTTAGGAACTCTGATAAATGCAATGATCAACCATAAATCTGGAGGACTCATGATGAAATATACTGCCTACCTCTGGATAGAGAGATGATGGACTCAGAATACAGACTGAGATTTCTTTTTTGGACGTGGTCAGTGCGGCCATTTGTTTTGCTTGACTATATATGTTTGTAACAGAGGTTTTAAAACATTTTTTAAAATTTCTCAATGGGATTGAGGGGAGAGATGTGCGACCTAGAGAACATTCATTGATAAAAAAAAAAATTCTATTAAAAATAAAAGAAAATTAACCTTATTAGAGTGATCCTTCTCCAATACAGTCTCCATAAAGTTTCCAAAATAAAGTTTCATGACAGCCACATCACTTCCCAGTTTGAAAACCTTCAATGTCCCACTATTGACTCTAGGAAAAAATATCTGTTCTTACACTTAATATTCAAAGCCGGCTACCATTTGGCTCTAATCTAGCTGTCTAGATTCATGTTCCTTCATATATTGTACATTCTCTTTGTACATTCCACATTGCAGCTGAACTAGACTGCTAGTGTTTCTCAGACTTGGCACCCCATCTCCCAGTCCTGTGTATTTGCACAACACATCCCTCCATGCCTGTAATATGATGATCTCTTCCAAATGCCACCTCAGTCCTCAGCTCCCTTCACGCTCACACGCCACCTGCACTGTCACGACTGCCCAGTTGTCCTCAGAAGTCAACGCTCTCTTCTTTTTCAAATCTGTTTATTTGTACTTACTTATGGATGTACAGGAAATGTATCTGCAATAAAAAGTTTCTTATTTGTCTTTATATTTTCAGGGTCTCGCAAATGCTTTGTGAATGGTTCTAGCTTGTTGAGATCTTTTTGGATCTCTAGTCTATCATCCAACTTAACCCTCCTAGCTTTTGGTTATCCACAAAATTGAAAAGCATGTTCTCTCTATGACTTCATGCACATCACTGACAAAAAACGATGAACAGAACAGGGTCAAGAATATAGCATCATGTCACACCAGTAAAGACCTCATTCCATTTAAACGTTCCTTCAATAAGGAACACTCTTTGTGTTCAGCAGTTCAATCATTTCTAGATCTACCCAAACCACATTAACATCTCATTTGTATCTCTCCAATTTGTTCACAAGGATAAGACTAAGAGACTTTATCAAATGCCTTGCTGAAATACAGACATACTCTATCTAAGGCATTCCTTGATCTATCAAGCTAGTAACCCTGTCCAAAAAAAAAGAAATAAGATTAGTCTGGCATAACCTATTTTTGATCAAAGCATGCTGACTTTTAGTGATCATGGCTTCCCTTGCTAAGTACTCACAAATTTCCCTTTAAATAACATAATCATTATGGAATCCAGCCTGAAAAGACGTTGGAGAGGTCAAGAGTGGTGGCTCTGAAGTCAAAATTTAGACAGAGTTAATTAGATATCTTCAAAGAAACATATGATAGTCCAAATGCAACTAATTTTCCTCCCCGTCTTATGACAACTACAATAGTAACTCAGAGAATGATGCAGTCTGAATCACAGCGTAATCCCATATAAATACCTGACCATTTAAATAAGGTCTGGGATTTTGCTATTGGTGACAACTCTGGGATTGGACAACAGGGGATGGTATAAAGGTATAGGATGTTTTTGTTGTTATCACCATATCTCGTAATAATGTGTTGTTATGCCACAATATCAGCCCATTTTTCATGGCAACTTAATGGTGAATTTTTTTTAAACAAAAAATCAAATTTGTTACTCTGCTTTTATTATATATGCAAAGTAAGCTAAGCATTAAGTTTGTTTATTAGTGATTCTATGTGTTTTTATAACAATTAAATGTGATAAGTGAATTGAACATAATAGAAGAGTACTATAGTATCTGTCCATAAGAGACTGATTATATAATATATAAACTATGCAAATCATACAAAGACAATTTTCAGTGCCTGTTCAACTGAGAAGAATCCTATTCAGCATGCTTCTCCTCCTGAAATGGTTCATACTGAGCAAGCTTTATTTTCAGTTTTTTGTTTTCTTCTACTACAGCTTCATATTATTCTTTCACCTCTGCCAATTCTAGGCAAAGCAACTCTATTTCTGGATTTTCTGGAGTCGCAGCTCCTAAGTGATGCTTTAGAAAATCCAATGCATTCTTGGGTTTTTCTGGTTCTTCATACAAGGCAACCAATACTTTGGTGAGCATGTCCAGCAATCCCGACTTCTCTAGGTATCTCCAGAACTGCTCCCACTTCTAGTCAGTGGCTTTGTGATGGGCCACAGTGACAGTGGCAGCGGGCAGCATAGCCTGTGCACCCCACATCATGGCTGCTGGGTCAGCATTTTGTTTAACCTAAAGGCTGAAGTGGGCCTTACTTTCCTCCAACCTCTAAAGACCCACAAGACAGGATGTCCCAAAAATCTTAGTGCCATTTTAAGCATTCACAGCTCATAGAAGAGACAGGGTATACCCAAATTCTTTGTGCCATTTTCAGCATTCATAGCTTCTCACAGCACAAAGACTATCTCTTCTAAGACAAAACACACATACACACATTCACTCTACATCCACATTAGCACATTTTCTTGAAGCCTTTAGTGACCAGGACGGCCCCGGAGAAGTCTTGCTACCACACAGATGTTCATATCCCAGGGAATTTTCAGTTGACAAGGAAGTACTAGTTGGGATGTCTAGAGTACAAAATGCCCAGTACACTTGATGGTCACCAAGTTTCTCCCATCAATCCTGCACATTTAATCCACAAAAAACAGTGATACAATTTTATGACAGAAAAGACCCAGGTCACTGGATAAAGGTAATTTTATCGGTCAGTTAGCTTTGTTGACTGCACCCAGCTACAAATAATGCTAATGAAGTCCTACAATTGGAAGCACAGAAAACAAATTCTCTTTTACAGACACAGATTACACCCTCATACTAGGTATCACTGGTCTCAAAGGGGACCAAAGATAAGAAGACAATTTTCTCTCAATAACCAATACTTACTTATGGATAAATAACTCAGAAATACCTGCTCTCCTAATGTTAGGTCAGGAGCTTACCTTATTCTTAACAACCTAACACTACAGTTATCCCTTCCACATTGCAACCTTCCCCACTATGGTTTTGATATATTGCTGGTCAGAATAAGAAATTAAATGGGAATTTTGGGGAAGTTTTGTGGAAGCTGAAGATATTGTGTGAAGGACAGCAAATGACACAGAAAAAGTTTAGAAACTCAGAAATGCATAATATATATGTATACTATTATATAATATTAACCCAAATTTTACCATAAGGTACTATAAACAATCCATATAAAAAAAACAAAAAAATTCAAACTTCTTCTCTGGTATGAAGAGAAGTTCAAAAAAAATTTATGCAGATCTTCCAGATTGTGGGCTGGGGGGGGGCACTGCACCCCTAGTCCCTACCCCACCCCAATGTGAAAGGGATAACTGTAGTAGTGTTCTCATTTCATTTCTGGTACTTGCCTTCTGAGCTCCTCCTGTTCGGCGAACTAGGGCAGGTCGTGGAGGAATCATTTCCTTGACCCTGATAGGAGAGGAAAAGAGAGTCATATTCTGTCTACAATTAAATCGTGGAGGCTTGTCACACTGAATTCCTAGCATGGTCCTATTCTTCCTGCCCCAATGGGAGAGATGGTTTCTACTCTTACTTGGACACTAGCGAGTATGAGCCCACACAGAATGTCTCTAAGTAAGGTGTTATTTAAGCCAGGCAAGGAAAGGGATTTAATGGGTTTGTCTGGCATTCTCCCAGATATGTTGCCTGGAGTTTTCCTTTACATTTTTTTTGTTGCTGTGCTAGGGAACTCATCATTTCAAGTGAAAGCAAAATGGTTCTCTGGAAGAATAATAATAACAACAACATTAACAATACTGGTGGCTAGCCTTTATAAAGTACTTTAAGGTTTGCAGAGCACGTTAACAATGCTCATTTTCATCCTTACAACAATCCCAGGATGTAGGTGCTACTACTATTCTAATGTTACAGATGAGGAAAGTGAGGCTGACTGATTTATTGACTGGCCCGAGGTCACACCTCAGAGAAGCGTCTGGGAAAGATTCACACTCAGGGTCTTTCTGACTCCAGGTCTGGTACATTAGCCACTGTGCCATCTAGCTACTTTTAGGTTGATACCTGGATTGGTAAGTTACTCCTGAACATTTGGGAGGATAACACGGCAAGAGAATCTTTTTCCCATTGTATATAGGACATGGTATTGCTAATGCTCCCTCTATCAGGTATCATAAATTCTGATGACAAGTCCAAACCACAGTCAAATCTTAAAGGTCCTCATAAAAGCACCTAGTCCTGAGTCAGCAAATCCTCCATTAGTGCTCCTCTCTGCTCTGAATGCATTTCAATCCAACAAATATTGATTAAACATCTACCCCGGCCAAGGTAACATGTAGTACCTAGTGTGGGATAAATGGACACAAAACTAAGAGGACAACCCATGTTCTAAGGGGAAGACAACATATGTGCAAAGAAGTATAAAAAAAGGTGGTGTGTGATGACAGCAAAGGAGAAGCCCAAGTGTGATACCTGGGAAAAATTCAAGAAGGATGAGAAGGGTTTGTGCTGGCCACCAAGAAGGCTTGTGGAGGAGATGGCATCAAAAGACAGATTCTGGGAAGCAGAGCCCAGGATGCGATGGAGCCCATTCCACAACTAGGTGCCAGCCTGCACTGGCCCACAGAGGTAGAAAGCCTGCCTTGTGCAGCGGCAATCACACTGGCATGCCTAGGACAGCTGCTAGCACAGGTTCTTAGATCTACTTTACTAGGAAAGATAGCTGTTTAAGGGGTCAACAGTCTTTTGTAATTACATTCACTAGTTCAGGGGAAAAGTCAGCACCGTGAACTTCAGAGAAAATACAAACAGAAAAAATACAAGCAGAGAAATAAAGACCAACAGACAGGGCTCTGACTGCCTGAATCAAAGCAATATTGCTATACACTTTACATACATCCCTGGATCTGGAGAGCCTTTACATTTAAGCAGTCGGGGAGCTCTGAACATAGAGTCATTCACAATCTTGACCAGAGAATCACAAGATCCTTCTCGTAAGCGAGCCCCCAAAGCAAAATACCAACTCAGAGTATAGATATACTTCTCAGAGTCAGAAGACATCACAAGAGACTCGGTGCCTAATTAGAAATTAGCAAAAGGTGTGAAAGCCTTCCTACAAGCAAGCCTCCCCTGAGAAAGCTTCCCTTAATGAGCTTCATGTGAAGCCTATTAATGGGTGGGGGAGATCTTAAAGCCCCTTACATTACACCCCATCAGGAAGCACCTGGCAATGCAGTTAGGTTGGAATAGCAAGTATATGAAGAGAAGTAACATAAATGAAGACTGAGGGAAGAAGGCTAAGGAATTTTGTACTTTTATTCCACAGACAATAGGGAGCCACTGCAGGCTGAGGCCAGACCTAGGCCCCAGGATTATTTTGGCAGCTGTGTGAAGGACTATTGGAGAGAGGAGGACAAGGAAACAAGTCAAGTGGTTTTTGTGTAGTAGTCAGGCAGAGGTGATGAGAGGAGGACAGATTCAAGAGCCGTTGTAGAGGTAAGATCAACCTGACTTACTAACTGTCTGGATGTGAGGATGTGGTAGAAAAAAACATCAGAGATGATTCTTAGGTTTCAAGGCTGGATCACTGGGAAGATGGTAAGAAACTAGGAGGATAGGCCAGTGTAAAAGATGAGGATTCTGTCTTGAACGTGATGTCTATGAGGTGCCAGAGAGATCTAGAAACAGAAATGTCTGGCAGACATTTGGAGAGGAGGGACTCAAGTGCAAGGGAGGCACCTGGGCTGAATATCTAGATTTTGGACTCATCTATTTACTAAAAAACATGGCTGACAGACCCTAGGTTAAGAAGCTTTAATACAGAGACAGAGGAATTCCTGGGAGGGAGCCCTGAATCACACCCAGGAGCCCAAGGAGGAGGAGTCAGATGGGTAGGTGGAGAAATAGGAGAGAGCAGGGTCACAGCATCTCAGGGAGAAAACAATAGAGAGAGGAAGGGGGAATGAATGCTCCAGAAAGGTCAATTGAGAGCTCACCGTTTACCATAAGAGAAAGCAATTTCAGTGGAATGGAGGTTCAAAAGCCAGACTGCAAGGGGTTGAAGAAGGAACGGGGTGATAGGAAAGAAATGAAGCCAAGGAACTGATAATGGCTGGAGGCAATGTGTGCTATTTTTAATAGGAGTTTATCAGTGAATGGGTAGCCAGGTGGCTCAGTGGATAGAGCTCTGGGTCTGAAGTCAGGAAGATGCATCTTTCTGAGTTTAAATCCAGCCTCAGATACTTACTAGCTGTGTGACCCTGGGCAAGTCACTTAACCCTGTCAGCCTCAGTTTTTTCATCTGCAAAATGAGCTACAGAAGGAAATGGCAAAACCGTTCCAGGATCTTAGCCAAGGAAACCCCAAATTGGGTCATGAAGAGCTGGACTCAACTAAAAATGACTGAACAACAAATTATCAGTGAAGGGTGAAAAAAGAAGGTGATAGCTTGAGGAGACAATAGCAGACAAGTATGTAAAGCTTTAAGGTTTACAAAATGCTTCATGTATTTTAATCTCATCTGATCTTTAACAACTTGTGATGTAGGCACAGTTATCGTCCCCATCTCACTGATGGAGGAACAGAGGCTTGCCCAGGGTCACAAAGCCAGCAACCGTCTGGGGCAGGACTCAAACTCAGGTTTCCCTGACCACAAGGCTGGTGTTCCATCCACTACGGCAAGGGAAGGGTTTTTTTAAGGACACCAGGAGCATGTTCATAGGAAATGAGGAAGAAATCAATGTAGATGAAGCTACTGAAGAAAAAAGAGAGAAGAGAGAAGCTGATGGGGCCAGTTCTTGAAGGAGATAGGATGGAACAAAATCAAGAGCAGGAGTGAAGGGGGAAGGGCTATCTTGTCCTTGGAGATTCTAAGATGTGGGAGAGCAGGGCCAGGGAGCTTATGAGTGACTCTAACTTCTGAGAAAAGTCGGGAGCAGGGGTTAAGGGACCAGATACACACCTGGTCCTCAGTCTGGGACAGTGGAAAGAATCTGAGGGTCAGGATGGGTGCTGGCCCTGAGCAAGCTCTAAAAATGGTGTCTTCCACAGAGCAAGTACTGCTAAGCTTCCTCCACTTCAAATGGAGATAACAAAACCTTAAAACTCCCTCTATAAGCGTGCTCTAAAGAGCAAATGAAACAATGCAAACCTGAAAGATCTAAACACATGCAAGTTATTGTTATTATTCTGTGGGCTTCAGCTCCTCACTCTCTGGTTCTATAATGTGGTAGCAGGGTTCCCTCCCCATTTCAGGAAACTCCAGTGGTTCCATATCACCTCTAGGATCAAATAAAAAACCTTCTGTTTGGCATTCAAAGTCCTTTATAACCTAGTACTCCACACCTCCCCACCACCACACTTTTCCAGTTTTCTTCCCCCTTACACCATGGACTCTGGGATCCAATGACACTGGCCTCTTTGGGGTTCTTCATACAAGACACTCCATCTTTCAACTGAGCAATATTCACTGGATGTCTACCACCCTGGAATTTCCCATCTTCATCTCCATCTCCTGGCTTCCTTCAAGTCCCTGTTAACATTCTACCTTCTCCAAGAAGCCTTTCCCAATATCCCTTAATTCTAATGCTTATTATCTCCAATTTATCCTGTCTATAATTTGCCTGTATATGGTTGTCTCCTCTACTGGACTGCAAGTTCCTTGAAAGCAAAGACTGGCTTTTGACTTTCTTTGCATCCCCACAGCTTAATAAATATTTACTGACTGACACACAGAGATCATCTGGTAGATTCAGCACTGTTTCTTGTTATAATGGGAAAGAGACAGAAGCATAATCGAGGAGAATTTCACATTCCCATCTCTCATTTCACTGCTTAGCATACAAGGCTAAGCAGAGGCCCTGGTGTCAAAGCTGTTTTCTTGTAAATAATGCTACACTATTTTTACAACACAGACAAAGCCAATCTTTTCACATACCGAGATGCAAGCTCTTCTGGCAGTCGCTTTGGTACTAAGGCTTTCTCCAGTTCAATCTCCAGAAGGAGGTATGTCCCTGCTTCCAAGTATTGCTGTGAAAACATTTTTTGCTTTGCTCTGAATCTTCTACTAACAAAATTTTAGGCAGTAGTGAAAAGTTTAAGCACAAGTTTCAGTATTTCTTAAGTTAACAAGTATATTAAGCACTTACTGTGTGCTCAGCATCAGGTCGAGCTGGAGTGAAACAAAAGGGGGAGGCAGAATAAATGGTCCTTAGCCTCTCTATCATGGGACAATAGCTGTAGAGCTGGAAGGGGCCTCAAAGGTCATCTAGTTCAATTCCTCTACTCACTTACAGGAAAATGAAGCCCAGAGAGGAAATCACTTGCCTAATGTCACACAGGTAAGTCAGTGGCAGGGACCATGACTCCAGATCCAGGGATCCTTCCACTGACCAAGCTGCTTTCCCTTTTTTCTTCTTGTCTTAATCCTGCCCAAACAACAAGTCCTTCTGTCTTCAGGCAACTCCCCAAATACTCTAGCCCATAGGAAGCTGTATTTTTTCTCCAAAATCCCAGCACTTATTATCACTGCCATTCATTTGGCAATCAATAATTTCTATCTTAGAATACCATATATTATTCCTTGTCTCTCTTACTAGACTGTGAAGTTGCTGAGGGGAAGAACCATGAAGTATTTTTCTTTGCATCTCCCACAGCATCCTGAATGTCATAGATATGCTATACTTATCTTCTAATTTGGTTTGATTTCTAAAGTTTCCATCTTGTTGGGACATGAAAGACTAAGAAAAATAGTTTCTTCCATATTCTATTAAATTTTTAAAAAAACACCTGGGATTTCATTATACAAAATACAAAATATATTTCAGATGAAAATGAAACTAAAATGTAAGAAATTAATGGAAAGACATTTTTAAAGAAAATTCCGTTTAGGCTTAATGATTCTTCCCAAAAAATTGATTCCTGTACAATAGTGGCTTACACTTAACGGCTGGGCTTTGAGGTATGACTAGCACTCTGCCCTCAAAATGCCCTCTTTCTTTCCATGGACCCCTACAGACTCTTGGGCTATTTGGATAGCCCTTTCTTTATCAGTTTTTACGCAAAACTCAGCACTCGAAGCAAGTTGTGAGCTCTTGCCTGACTCCCACTCCACAGGACCCATGCTCAGGGATAAGACTCTTGACACTTTTGCATCTGTCTGGTCTCATCTTTGAGTCACCATTACCTGGCCTTCTGGATTCTGGTATAGAGGAGTTTCACTTTCCAGGGGGTTGTCTGAGCTCTGGGATTTTATACTGGACGACTGTAAAGAAAGAAAAAGTCAACAGACAAATTCCATGTGTCCCTGGATTGGCAAGGACGACAATATATACAATTCTACAAACTAAGATTTTCACATTGCTCTTGTGGTGTTAGCTAATTTGTTTTGGGTCTAGACCCATGATTCCATAGGTATAGGAGAATCCCAAAGGGGAAAACTCATTTCATAGATGCACATATGGATCAGCAGTGACCTGTCTATAATGTTAGAGTCACTTGAGCCTTCGAGATTTGGCAGGCTGCCATTTGCTTGCACAGCTAGTCTACATTGGAGGTCCTCCTGACCCCCAAGGTCAGCCTCCTCTCTACAACCTCAGGAATGATCCTATCAGTTTAAGTAATCATACTGAACACTTGAGACTCTGCACCTGAGGAATAAGTTTAGGAGACACTCTAGTCTCAAATACCATGTCCAGACACTTGGCCTTCTATGCAGCATGCATTCTAAGCTCCACACCTTCCTTACAGTGTCTTTCTCTTTGGGTGGCTTTTCCTCCTTTACAGTCTTGGTGAGGATGGGTTTAGTCTGTGGGGAATTGATCCCTGGAATGTTTCCCAATTTGTTTTGGTGACCAACATCACGGAAAAGGCTGAAAAGACACTTAGTCTGAAAAAAAAAGAATGAATCAGAGGGAAAATGAAACAAGCTAGAGACAAACTCATGTTATTTTTTACACAGTTCAGTCCTTTTGTTAATTACAATGTTAGGGACTCAAAAAGCTAACTATGACCTTGATTACCAAACAGTTCCCGTTTCCATAAGGATCTCAGCTAGTCTTGAACGATAGCAACCTTCCTCTTTAAAAATGCCGTTGGGTCTTTTATATAGTGATCGTATCCTAATATTTCCTTCTCCTATAACCCTCCTTTGATACACAGAGAAAAAACAGTTAAGCAAACCAGCACAGGATTAGAACTGGCCTTGCCTGACACACTTCAGGATCCACAAACATCTGAGCCTGAGAATCAATCTCGGTCTTTACGTTTACCCAGGCTGGGTTCCCTTTCTGTGTTGTTTTTAATTTACATTACTAGGGTTATTGCACATGTTGTTTTCCTAGTTCACAGAACCACAAGATCACAGATTAAAGTAGGAAAGAGCCTGGGAGGCTCCTCATTCTACAGATGAGGAACCTGCTTCTCAGGACTGCTAAATGATGTGCTTAAGATTACCCCGGCAGAGCAGCAAAGACTTGAACTCAGTTCCTTTGACTCCAAATGCAGCCATCTTGGGTCTCCAGAAAAAGTACTGCAGGTTGAGGGCACTCTGTGGGTCAGTACCCATTCAAAACCATAGTCTGGGCTGCATTTATTTTTACCAGCCAGCCCAAGGTAACATGACTCAAAAAAATAAAAGGCATTTAACCAAACAGAATAGCAAACAGAGTGACAAGTCAAGAGCTCCCCAAGCACAAATAGTACACTCTCTGCCCCAGTCACATGCAAAGAAAGTTAGGGTTACACAAACAAAAAGGTCCAGATGAAGAAACCAAGGCACATTCCTACCTTTCTTAGGCACATCTGCTATCACTAAAGGCTGATCCTCTTCTGTCACCCTTCCAGCTCTCTCTCTCCACATTTATTAAATATCTTCTATATGTAAGCCACCGTTCCCTGTTCCTTTATACACTTCCCTGTCAGCCCCTGCCCTCAGGGATCTCTGGGCCACTTGTGGCTACCCCTCTAATGTCCTTTCTGGAACCTCTATTCTACTGTTAAATAAAAACCAAACAAAAATAGAATCAAAGTAATATATTCTACTAATGCAGTGCTTATAACATTTACATGTTTGACTTGTCTAAGGAGGGAAATTCAGCCAGGCTTTAACTTCCTTTACCTCCTCCTAATTATCTTGAGGCAACTCCCCTCGAGTCCACTCAGCTGACCAATCCAGCACTACTCAAATAATTTTAGATGTAAGAAGAATGGGCTTTAAAAATAGATCAAGAACTTCATAATAGGGGCGGCTAGGTGGCGCAGTGAATAGAGCACTGGCCCTGGAGTCAGGAGGACCTGAGTTCAAATCCGGCCGCAGACACTTGACACACTTACTAGCCTGTGACTTTAGGCAAGTCAGTTAACCCCAATTGCCCTCCAAAAGGCAAAAAAAAAAAAAAAAAAGAACTTCATAATAGCCCCACTTCTCCAGTCTGAAAGTCACCTGTCTCGATGTTGTATGTATATTGCTTCCCCTCCACAGAATAAAAGCGCCTGGAGGGCAGGAGCTAATTGGTTTCCGTTGTTGTT
Organism: Pseudochirops cupreus; assembly: GCA_028627135.1. Taxonomy (NCBI): domain Eukaryota; kingdom Metazoa; phylum Chordata; class Mammalia; order Diprotodontia; family Pseudocheiridae; genus Pseudochirops; species Pseudochirops cupreus. The sequence continues at coordinate 535,877,756 of CM053582.1, forward strand.
GTTGTTGTTGTTGTTGTTGTTGTATCCCTAGGGCCTTGCATGGCACCTGGCATATAGCAACCATTTAGTAAGTGCTTATTGAATTGCACTGCATCAAATAATTAGTCCATGATAAAGTAATATATATTTTTCCTGAATTTTTAATGTCTCATAACCTCAACTTCAATATATCAATGTGTTCATTACAAACCACAAATCATCCATGCTCTCTCATCTTGAGCAATATATACTCATATCTTTCTACAGATTCTTAACAGAATGTATCTAGTACAGCTAAGGTCTTCCTCTGATTCCTTAATGATGATATGACTGCAAAATAATGTCCCAAGAGTAAAAACTACTTCAAAAACTCCTTTGCTAAAATGTGCATTCTCATATACAATGTGAGAATGTTGATAGAAGGATAACTCACATTTCTTTAGCATTTTAAGGTTTACAAAGCACTTTCCTCATGAATGATAACGATCATATAGTTATTTCTTACCTTCTCATATACTGGACCATCTAAGTAGGGATAAACACGGAAAGCTCCCCGAATTCTCTTTACACCAGGGTACAACAAAGGGACCATGTTAACATATGCCACACCATGAAAGAAAACCTGTCCATCATCATCCCCCTGGAGGAATAAATCCAGAGAAACTATTAGTCATATGAATCAATGTCATTGAATACCTTTAGGTTTGGAAAGCTATCAAGGCCATGAAGAAATTTGCCTTTTTGTAATTAATCACCATTCATTGATCAATAGTTCTTCCATCTGTCATACAGACAAACCTTTTAATACTTTGATAGCCATTTTCAAGTATCTGAGGAAAAGGATTGCTTTTTCTGTTAAGTCCCAGAAGGCAGAACCAAGAGTCACAGGTGGAAACTACAAAGGAATAAATTTAGTCTAAATGTTGGAAAAAAAATTCCCAAAGTGGAAGATGCTCCCCCAGCAGCTGGTAGGTTACCCCCTTGAAAGTGTAAAAGAAGACCAGTCAATGAGCGCCATCATCAGGACATAATGCTGTGTGCTCTCCCTGGTACCAGTCAGTCCACATGGAAGGATTGAGGAGCCTGCTTTGGGAAAAGTGTGAGGATGTCTAACAGCAGAGTCCTGTGCCCAGATTCAGAGCATACATATACACTCTGTAACTGATTCCAATCTGCTAACCCACAACACGAGGAGATTATGGGTTGGCTGTTGAGCTGGAATTGGGGCACGTACAAAAGGCACTAACCAATTAATCAATCAAACTAAATGAGTCTCTTACTCCCTTGACTTTTGGTCATGTTCAAAAGAGACAGCAAGGACTGCTGTAAGTCCTCAGTGGGAAAAAAGGACATAAGACTGTTCCCCCATCTGGGAGCTAGAATCCATTCTGGGATTTGCAGAAGGCCAAACATGAGTTAGGCAGTAGCCACCGCCCTGAAGTACCCTGCTTGACCTAGCCCAGCAATAGCAGAGATGTAGACTTCTCCATTTGTTGGCCTGCTATATTTAGAAGTTGCCTTGGTGGGGGTAAAATGCTATGTGTAAACTGCTTTAAATTTAAGCCCACACTCCCTAAGGGCTGAGGTGGTACTGGGAGAATGTGCCCCCAGGTGCTGAGGGGGAAATGCCACCTAACTTCAATTCTTGCTATACCTTTGCAGTAAATATCCTCTTATAAAAGCTAATTGAAGTTAATTGCTTAAACAGACCTGTTGCACCAGTCTGTGGTGATTATCAAAGGGGGAATGCCTTAAAAAACTAGGGCTGGAGCTGAGAGTTGTTGAGAAAGGCGTCCTCCACACACCGTTAATGATTATTATTGGCCAAGGCATAAAGAATCCCAGAATTTCGGAGCTGGAAAGGATCCCAAATTGTCCAGCCAAACCTGACAAGTGGTCATTGAGGGGTTCGAAGCTCTCCAGGTAGGGGGTACTTACTACCTCCTTAAGGCAGCCTAGTCCACTTAGGGACATTTGTGGGCAGTGCTAATTCTTACTGAGCTAATCCTAATTCAAACTGAATTTTGACTTTCTGTAGCTCAGGCCCATTGTGCTTGGTTCTGCCTTCTGGAGCTAAACAGAACAAGTCTGTTATTCCCTCTTCCACATGACAGCCATCCAAATACTGGAAGAGAAGCAATGTGTCCCCCTTATGTCTTCTTTTCTTCAAATTAGATATCTCGGTTCTTTCAACCAATCTTCATGGGACATAACCTCTAGGTCCTTCACTGTTCTCAAGACCCACTTCTGAATGCTCTGATTCATCAATATCCCAGGTGTTGGCCATGGCCATGTCCTAGGCAGACCCCAAATGGAAGAGGATGTTCCTATGGATGGTGAAGTCTTAGCTCCTGCATATCGCTGACCTTGGTGATAGTAGCAAAGCACCCAACACTAGAGCTCCTCCTCAAAAGAGATCGGACAAATCATTCCGTCAGGAAAAACCAAGTGGAATGAAAAATGCCTATTGTACAGAATACAACACATAACTGGCTGAGTCATCCATTGGGTTAGTGTATCGGTACTTATCATTCTCTTGTTATTCAGTCATGTCTGACTCTTCCTGACTACATCTGGGGTTTTCTTGGCAGATATTGGAATGCTTTGCCATTTCCTTCTCCATCTCATTTTATAGATGAGGAAACTGAGGCAAACAGGAATAAGTGACTTTCCCAGGGTCACACAGCTAAGAAGATAGTCTCTGCAAATGGACAATTAGCTGGGATTAGAACTAGATGGGGGGAAGAGTGAAGGTTGGACTCATTTGGAAATTATGTAATTCTTTCAACAATCTCAAGCTTACTTATCTTTTTAACACCAACATTCCCCTGGTGATGGTATTTGGCTATGAATCACGGAATACCACCCATCTCCAGAGAATCAAAAATGTGGGTGACCCAAAGGGCATCAGAGAAAGAAGTGGTCGGTGCAGCATTTTGCCTATGATGACTTACATGCTGCAGTGAGGAAATGTGTTACTGGAAAAGATAGTGAGCTGGCCATCCATCAAGAGCCAGAGATAACAATCTTTAATTAGACTACTGATGACAGGCCACAAGATGAGTGCTAGAAGGCTTCCAGGAAGCTGTCACAGGGAGGAGATCCTTGGAAAGCACACTCACAGCAATAAGAGCAGAGAGCCTGTTACCCTGAAGAAGAGATTCTTTTCCTACAAACAATATCTGTTAGATCAGGCTAACTCAGGTTAACTTTCCTTCAATTTCTATGGCATTTAAGGCTATTGTTGCCAAAAGTATATTATATTTGGGAAACTATGCAGTGCTTTTATTTCTTTTAAAAACAGCCTTTCTGAAAAAAATAGAGGAGTTTTCTATCTAATTTTATACTATTTTGACACAGAAAAACAAATAAGCAATTTCTAAGGAAGGGGACACAAAGTGGTCCATTTTTAGAATTTGAAATAAGGAAGTTTAGGCACAAGCATATAGGAAATATCATCCTGAGACACTTCTTTGTGTATAAGAAAAAGGTATTCTGCTATTGTACTGATCCTACAGAGAATGAAGGGATAGGTGATGGGGGATCAGGAGCATGAGGTAACAAGGAATATACAGATGAAGGGAGGCTACTAAGTGTTTTTTAGAAGAACACAGGAAATAATGTATTTGGATGAGGCAGAGTGGAAGAGACTACCAAACAAGTGTTTCTAATGAGAGGGACAGCTTCCTGCACTGACCTGAGAACCAGGTGACACATGTTGTTTCCCATGAGAGTCCTACTGCTTACAAGCAATGTGACTCAGAAGTCATTGAAGGGGTCTGGGCCTCAGCCTCCTCAGCTCTGAAGTGAGGTTTAGATGAGATCATTTCTAAGGGACCTCTCAGTTCTAAATCCCAGCTCCATAATGAAAGGAAAGAGAATAAAACCTACATACAACAGTAAGATCTCTAAGTTTTCACTAGAGCTTCAAGAAAAATGAAAACCTCTCACTCAAAAGTTCTACCCATTTCCAATGAGGTACCTTAAACACACTGGATTTTACCATGCCGAATGCTGTGTTGAAATTTAGAGGGGAAAACTATGAAGGATAAGCCCTTGCAGTACTCACATGCTTTAATAAAATTATTGCTTCTTTCCCCATTTGTCTTTGCTGTCAAAGCTTAAAATGCTTTAATAAATAGAAAATGAATTTCTCATTCTCATATGACTTGGGATGATCAAGGAAATAGATAAGCACCTGTCACTTGAAAACAGATTTTTAAAATCATAATTTTCTACTCTTGAAAGATGAACTGTTGAGAGGGGATATAATTAAAGTCTACGAAATCATAAACATTTTGGATTAGGTGAACAAAGACTTATTTATCAAACCTTGGAACACCAGAACTAGGAAAAAGTCATTGACATTTGAAAGAAGCAAATTTAAGAAAATAAAAAGAAGTCATATTTTATGTAATAATAGCAAACTTATGAAGTGTGTTATTCCAATAAGAGTATAGACAAAAAATATTAATAGACTCAAAGGGAAGGCAAATATATGGATGATAAATATATTTAAATTACTAAGGGTAAAATAGTAAGTTCCTATTCTTTTGAAGGTGATGCCAGGGGGGTGGAGCCAAGATGGCGGCGTAGAAGCAGCAACACATCGCAGCTCTCACATAGCCACCCCAAAATACCCATAAAATAGGACTCTAAACCAATGCTGGAACTCCAAAACGCACACAAAGATACTTCCCACTAAAGTCAGCT
>CM053582.1:535882947-535913598 GCA_028627135.1 Pseudochirops cupreus
TAATTTCACATGTTCAGCCTGTATTTGATTGCTTGTCCTTCCAGTGGGGGTGGGTGACAAGGGAGGAAGAGAAAGAATCTAGAATCTAAAGTTCTATAATCAAATGTTATATATCTATAGCTATATATATATATATATGCAATTATTATTATTATTAACTTCATCCAACTGGAACTTGAAATACACAGGCACTGTGGTTGGGAGATCCATCCTGCCCTGCCGAAAAGTCAGAGAGGTGAGGGGGGAAGACATAGGAGAGAACAGACTGGGGGAGGAGGGATACACTGGGATGACTGTTTTGCGGCGGTGGGTAGGGGAAAGATGGGGAGAAAATATGTAACTCAAAATCTTGTGGAAATGAATGATGCAAACTAAAATTAAATTTAAAAAAAAAAAAAGAAAGAAAATCCCCTCAGTAGCTTTGTGGAAGATGGATTAGCATGGGGGAGGATGAGACAAGGAGACCCATTTGTAGGCTGTTGCTATAGTCTAGACCAGTGGTTCTCAACCTGTGGGTTATGTTCAATTTGTAACAGTGAAAATATATCCTGCATATCAGATATTTACATTACAGTTCATAACAGTAGTAAAATTACAGTTATGAAGTAGCAACAAAAATAATTTTTTGGTTGGGGGTCACCACAATACGAGGAACTATATTAAAGGGTTGCAGCATTAGGAAGGTTGAGAACTACTGGTCTAGACAAAAAGCCTGAAGAAGAATGAAAGCTATGTATGAGAGTGAACAGAAGGGGATATGTATGTGAGATACTGTGAAGACAGAAGTGCTAAGATTTAGCAGCTGATTGGATAAGTAGAATAAGGGTGAAAAATTAAGAGTGAGGCTGAAGATGGTGATGTTCTGGACAGAAAAAGGAAAGTTCGGAAGAGGGAAGATTTGGGGGAAAGATGTGTTCTAGTTCCAAGATGCCTCTAAGATATCCAGTTCAGAATGTCAATTAGGCAGTTGTTGATAGGAGTCTGGAGTCTGAGAGCCTAGATTGGAAGCTGCTCTGAGAGGCAAATTGAACCTTTGAGAGCTGATGAGATTACCAAGTGAGAAAGGAGGAATTTGGCTTTAAAGGGGAGTACAGATATAGGCAGCTACCTTGAGGAGATGCGTCTAGTAATGGTTTTCTAAGGGTGGAAGAGACTTGGGTATGTTTGTAGGCATCAAGGAAAAAAGATTATAGAGGAATGATTGCAGAGGAATCTGCTGAAGAAGAGATGGGGAAGGAGATTAAAGATGCATATAGACAGATTAGCCCTTAGTGAGTAAAAAAGCCTCCTCTCACTTTTGGTTTAATTTGCTCAGCAAGTGTGGGAAATAGTGGGAAGAACAGGTTTAATCAGAGAAAATTTTTAAGAAATTTAAAGGTAGGCAGGAACCAGATTATGATGGTCTTTATATTTTTACATAAGTTTTAATTGATATTTTCTGTTTCTTACATCACCATATGTCTATATGTAACAGCCCTCCCCCTCCTAAGAGCTCTCCCATATGACAAATGTATTTTGTTATTTGCATTTTTTTAAGAAAGGGGAGGAAGCACAACTGATTGATACATTGAAAAAGTCCAAAAGATTATGCAGTTGTGTAACCCCTGTAGTCCTGCCACCTCCTGAAGAGATACATTGGGGGTATCTTTTTGTATTTCTTCTTTCCAAGTCCTTTTTGATCTTTACAACTTTGTTGCATTTACTTTTGATTCTTTCCATTTACATTGTTGTGGTCCTTGTGTATGTTGTTTTCTTGCCTTTGCTTACTTTATTCTGCATCAGTTCATGTACATCTCTCCATTCTTCTCTGTATTCATCACATGCATCATTTCTTAAAGCACAGGATATATTCCATTACATTCATGTATCATAATTTGTCTAACCATTCCCCAGCAGATGGGCATCTACTTTGCTTCCCATTCTTAGTGATCACAAAGGTGCTGCTATAAATATTTTGGAGTATGTGGAGATTTTTACTTCTAGATGATAGCTTCCTTAGGGTATAATACCAGTAATGGAGTTTCTGGTTCAAAGGGTATGGACATTTTGGTCACTTTATTTGCCTAATTCCAAATTGCTTTCCAAAATGGCTATACCATTTCACAGCTGCACCATCAATAAATTAGGGTGCCTATCTTTCCACAACCTCTCAATATTGACTGTTACCTTTTTTTTGGTCATTTTTGCCAGTTTGTAGGGTGTGAGGTGAAACCCCAGGGTTTCTTTGATTTGGAACATTTTTTCATGTAGTGCAAATACTTAGCATTCTTTTGAAAAGTTTATTCATGTCCTTTGACAATTTATCTATTGGAGAGCGGCACGCACACACACATATACATACACACACATATATCTTTGGGCTGCATGTTTGATGCCTCTGGTGTAGAGTATTAGCTACATGTCTACTTTCTACCTTCCTTTTTTGCTGTGCTATGATTCAGATAGGCCATGTATCTGATCAGCTCTAAGGGCCTAGGACTGCATATGCAGGGCGGGGGGAGGGCAGCTTTATGTGCTCTCTATGGGGCAACTCCACTGGGTTAGATAAAAATCCGTCACTCTAGTGCTTCTCTGCTCTTCCTCAGATAGAGATCTCTGTGGAATTTGCCTATATTAACCACTTCTTCCTCCAAAGCAAGGACCAACTTTCTTCACTAGAAAGTGCTGTCTTTAGATCACATCCTCCTATTACTAAACCTGGCCAGTGGCATTACCTTGTTTTGCCACTTCTCAGTCTTAGGTGGATTCCATATAGTCATAACATCTTAGACCTGAAAGACCTCAGAGTCATTTTTTAGTCTAATCCACTCATTTTGGAGATGAGGACACTGAGGTTCACAGTGATGAAAGACTTTTCCCAGAATTACACGGCTAGTAAATAGAAGGATGTGGATCAGAACTCAGTTTTGATTCCTGGTCTTGTGCTCTCTCCACTGAACTACTTTGCCTCTCATTCTCCCCCCAGAAATTCTGATAGTGTCTACTCCTACCCCATCCCTCCAGTTCTGACACTACCACCTTTGTGTCCTCGCCAATGACTTAGATGAGTTTCATTTTTTCTTGCTTGTCTTTTATTACCCTTAATGAGTAACAATAACAAAGAGAAGAAACATTAAACGGCAACAAAAAAACCACCAAAAAACCAAATGAAACAATTGCCGGGGCAGATCGTCTTGTTCTTCTGCCCTAGGGCTGATCTGATTCCTTCAGGATTCAGGGGCTCGGGGAGGCTTCTTCTTTATACAGTAAGAAAGAAGGAGCTCCACCCGGAAGACTTCATCAGAAGGAAGGGTCCCCAAAGCCGGCCATCTCTTGCACCATGCGGATCTCCTTGAGCAAAGCCTCATCCTTCAGCTTCAGCTGCATTGAAACGGGTTGGAGACACTCTGGAGAAACGTGGGACGTCTCAGAACAGCCCGGCCCGCCCGCCCCCTCACTCGGCAGGATTCTTTGCTTTCTTCTAAGTACTTCATTACTCAGAGGAGCAACAAACTACATCTGTTAGCCCATGTGAAGTATCTCAGTTTGACCACCGTAAACTCTTAGAGTGAGGAAGGGCCTCAGGGTTCAGAGTGACTAAGTGATTCTTCCAAAACCCCACTGCTAGTCTGTGGCTGAAATGGAGCTGGGACCCGCACCAATTCTCAACGTATCATTATACTATTATATTATTATATGTTATGCTAGCTCATTATACTGACTATCCCAGTATCAACCCCACCCCCCAATCACTTAGTAAAGGAACTCTGATTATAGAACCAGCAGCTTCGTGAAAAAAGCAAATTGAACAAATCTCACAACAATAATTCTCAGAAAAAACACCATGATAAAATAGCAGCAGTCTCCTGAATTAAACCAGCCCTTGTCATGGTAATGCAGCTTCCATCCTGAGCCAAACCAATAGGAGAATCAAAGCCAAACCTTTAATGTATACTTGTAGGACTGTTCTGCTTCCAGCTGCCTCCCAGCCTAAAAACAAAACAGCAATTAGTGATGATTATGTAGAAACACAGCTACTTCAACATTTTAAAAGATCCATAATTTCAAAGGAGTGAGGAAAATCTAACACAACTAGAAGAGACTCTGGCATGTTTGTAGGCATCAGGGAAGGAGTTAATATATAAGGAGAGATTGAAGATGAAATAGAGAGGGAATAAGCAAAGAGGCAAACTCAAGACATGGAGGAAATAGAATGAAGGGACAAGTAGAGGAATTAACATCTCGTCCTCAGTGCCTGAATGGCAAGAAAATCTCTAGTAAGCCTTAGAGGAGTACCAAGATAGGCACAGGAATAACAGAGTCCACACTTTTTCTCAGTAAAGTAGGAAATGAGGCCATCTGCTATACTGAAGGAGAGCAAAAGGCTTGAGTCAAAGGTGCTTTAGAACAGTCATGGCAGGAAGTGTGATGGAGTTCATCAGGGAAGAATAAAAATGGTTTTAAAAAGACACAGTAGAGCAGGGCACCCTTCTTTGAGAGCGCCATATACCTGATCAGCCTGGTGGAACAAATTCTTTGAACCCCATTCAATAGCACAAGATTAGAAGCAGAGAGAGAGAGAGATGGAAGGAGAGGAGGTTATGATCAAAGTTTGAGATTATGAAGGCATCACCAGTTGCAAATAATGATGAGATCTAAGATACACGCCATCCCTGTAGGTGACTAAGGTAGAATGAAAATGCGTATCACAAGAACTGAGGAGATCAATTATCTGAGAGCAAGGCTACTGTTGAAGGAGACATAAATAAATAGATTTAAATACTCAAGTACAGCTAGGTCCCAATTAGTATGAATCATTGAATCATGAATCCTGTTAAGTAGTTATGTCATGTAAATTCACATTGTATATTTCCAGTGAACTGAAACCAATGACCATATATTATAGAACTGTAACTGAATGGTGCAAATCCAAATACATGTAACCACTTGACAGGATTCATTGTTCGCAATAATGGGGACCCTAGTGGTTTCAAGGCAGTATTTAGGGTGGTGAAAAAACCTGTGAGCCAGATAATGAACACCTTGAATAGGGACCTAAGTTTGGTAGTACAGCAACATGCAACTGTACTGGGTAAGACAGAGAGAGTAAAGGTCAAAGGAAGAGCAGTCACAGAGAGGTGGCATCAGAGGGACCAAGGACTGTGCCAACAGCTCCTGCTGGTCTAGTCTGTTAAAAGGCATGAGAGAATGAGCAAACCACACTGGAAAGGGCAGTCTTGGATCTTATGGAGAGAGCTAGGCTTTCATGAATGAAAGAAGGAAAGACTATGAGAAGAAGACCCAGAGACCTAGGATAAGGAAAATGTGTCACAAGAGTTGAAAGGAAGTGGAGGCTAGTGGCCCAGGGAGCCCAGTGGAAGGAGAGGAGAGTGGGGAACAGGAATACAAATGAAAAGGACTTGCCCTTCCCAAGGGGGATTAGGGGAGTAAGAAGTGATTTGCTGACCATAAGACATCGCAGGTACCAGCTGACTGATGCCCCCAGCCTCCTGAGTCCTCTATCTTTAGTTGGCTCCATGAAAATATACCCAGAGTACCAGTTAGTTCTACAATGTCACAAACGTTGTTACATGAAAGTATTAATGAGATTACAGTTGTCCCTTCCACATTGCAGGGGTTAGAGGCAAGGTGTTCCTATAACCTGGAAAGTCTATATAAAATTTTTTTTGGCCTCCCTTTGTACCACAGAAGAAGCCTGAATTATTATGGTGTTAAAAGATAAAATATGTTGATGTAATACAATACTATATGTATATTTTATGCATTTCTGAGTCTGTAAACATTTTCTGTTATCTGCTAGTTTTCATGTGTCATCTGTGGCTTCAACAAAACTCCCCCCAAATTCCCATTTAATTTCTTATGCTGACCCAAGATATATCAAAACCACAATGGGGAAAGTCAAGATGTGGCAGGGATAACTGTTACTGACCAATGGAGAGAGTAGGGACAACTTATGCTGAGCACACCTGTAAGCAAATCTGGGTTGTTGTCAAAGTAAACTAAGGTAATGTTTATGAAAACACTTTGAAAACTAACTAACGGCTAAACCAATTAATAGAATCAAAAACTGATGCTAGAAAAGCCCTTAAACTAAGTTAGTCCTTTCCTCTTCTTTTCAGATAAGGAAGCTGAAACCCAGAGGGAAACATGACCAAGTGACACGGCCATTTAGTGGCAGAACCAGCACCAAAACTCAGGTGTACTGATGCTTTCCAAGGTAATGCTGTTACTGATTTTCAAGAATTTTACTCACAAAGAGAAAATTCCAATTATTCATTTATTTCCTTTTTTAGAAATCCCAAACTCCCTGGAATTCTAGTGTCATGCTGCCCACTGATGTCCCTGATCAGGAACTTAATGGAGTGAGGCCAGTAGGCTCCAATTCTATGTCTCCGTTATGTCGAGGACTAGGAATTTCCACCAGATTGTCAGGATGGAAAGACAGAAAGGGCCGTCATTCCTTTACACAGAACCGAATGGGGTCTGATTTGGTCAGCCTCTAAAAGCATGACCCCTCAGGCCCAGCCCCTTCATTGTCTGAACCTCCTTGCAACCTGAGCTCAGGGGAAGCAAGAGTTCTAGAATGCTGTAATTCTCAGAACATAAACTAGGCCTTTCTATCTAGCTAGAATCCTAGCCTTGGCCAGAAGGAAGGAGGTGTCTCTAATAGCCTTCTATAGCAGTCCCTCTGGACTATGAATTAGCTCACAGCTAACTCTCACTAGATTGGGGAGTTCCAAGGTGGTTTCTTAAAGTAGTTCCTTAATAAAACATATTTGCTGGCCAGCAAAAATGAAATATTTTAAATAAGAGTCCTGCCTTTCTTCTTTCTCTACCCTGGAAGGTAGCTGGAGACTCACTTTTAGACAGACCAGAGTCAGATAGGCCCACACTTCTGCATTGTAGTTGTTCATGGCGTTGGCTTCAGAAAGAGCATCTTCAGCCTCTGTGAGCTCCTCCAGCTTAACAAAAGAAAGGCAGCATATGGGCTAAGAGTCAGCATAGCAAAAACCAGTAAATGCTTATGGTCCTCTTAATGTCTAAGACTCTCAAAGAATATAAGCACAATTTCATAATTCCCCTCCAACTACTGTGCTTGTCAAGTTCAATTCCAAGTTTTCTTTTAATGATGTGAATCTGAAAGTCCAATTCCAGCAACATGCCCTTAGAATAGGCCAGAAAGTTTTCATTTCCCCTAAAAAAAATACTAAGGACTGTGATTTCACTGCTTTAGGGCAAAGGTTTTCAAACTTTTGGGGCCTTGGTGTAAACTCTTAGAAATGACTGAGGACTCCAATTGTGTTGTTGTATTATTGTGTCATATCTATTGATAGTTACCATATTAGAAACTGAAACTGATAAATAATATGTTTATTAATACAAGTCAGTTTGTTACTAGGTAATAGTGTATTAATTTAATAAAATAATGGAGTGGCATCATTCAGCATATTTATGTAAATTTATTTAATGTCTGACTTCACAGACAATGGTGATTGCTAGCTTATATAGCATTTACTACATTCTGGGCATCACGCTAAGCAGTCTGCAAACACTCCTTTGAACCTCACAACAGCTCTGGGAGGTAGGTCCATTTCACAACTGAGGAAACTGAGGCAAACAGAAATGAAGTGACTTGCCCAAGATCACACAGCTAATAAGTATCTGAGGTTGGATTTGAACTTGGGTCTTGCTGATTCCAGGTACAGCACTCTATCCACTGGGCTACCCAGCTGCCCCAGTAAACAGCTGGATTCACCTATCTGTGTCTGCATTCAATCTGTTATAATGTTGTTTTGCATGAAACATATGAAGAAAATCTGGTCTCACACAGATGTGTGGTTGGAAAAGGGAGGAGCATTTGACAGGCAGATAACAACAACTCACAGACCACCTGAGAGAGTTTTGGGGAACCCCCCCCAAGTTCCAGTGCACTTTGAGAATCGCCCGCATAGTGAGCGCCTGTTAACAATGCCAGTGCAGCATGACTGATATCCCTGACTCCACAAAAGGAGATTCAGAGGTGATAACCAATCACATAACATTACAGTGGGCTGTGGCTAACCTTGTGACTGGGTACTAATAATGACAATGGCTAGAGCAGTCTAAAGGAGGTTTGCCTTTATTGATGCCACGTAGCAGCCCTGCTGTGCTGGGAGGAGGGCAGATTCTTAATACAGTGCCAGGCACATGGTAGGCACCTGAGAAATGCTCGTTCCTGCCCTCTCACATGCTCCCAACACTTGTGCCCTCTATGCTTGATTTTTGGCCACACGGTTTCCTGGCATGCTCCCCTTCACCCAGGTTCCCTGTCACACATGTTCTCAGCATGTGTACCTATCCTCAGTAGTGGTATGATCACTTATGGGAAAGCATATCCCATGTGTGTACACTGGAGAACCTTTTTGCCACTTTATTTGCTATGTTGCCTGATAAATGCCTTTTATTTTGTACCGATGTGTCCTCTGGCTGGCTGGTATATATATACATCAATGGAGGTTCATGAGCTACAGTTTAGAGTGAATACTATCTGTGCTCATGCCTGGGGCAGCGTTTCTGAAGGCCTGCCTAAGCCAATAGGACTTTTGAGTTAAGGGGTTGCTTTCTTGTGGCATTATGAGCCCTTTCTAAAACCCTCCAAAAGTCATTCCAGGGAACAAACAAGACCTCTCTCCTCAGGGGTGCCTTCTTTTTCCTTTCCCCTCTCATAGTTTTCTTTTCTTTTTTTTGCTTTTTGGAGGAGGGAATGCAGGGCAATTGGGGTTAAGTGACTTGCCCAAGGTCACATGGCTAGTAAAGTGTTAAGTGTCTGAGGCTGGATTTGAACTCAGGTCCTCCTGACTCCAGGGCCAGTGCTCTATTCACTGCGCCACCTAGCCACCCCCCACAGTGTTTTCTAATTGGAAAGTAAAGGGACTTTAAGGCTGAAACAGAGAACAAAGGCTTTCTAGCTAGAATCCTAGCCTTGGCCAGAAGGAAGGAGGTGTCTCTAATAGCCTTCTATAGCAGTCCCTCTGGAATATGAATTAGCTCACAGCTAACTCTCACTAGATTGGGGAGTTCCAAGGTGGTTTCTTAAAGTAGTTCCTTAATAAAACATTAATGCATGAAAGTATGTTGACATAACCAATGTACCAGGGTTTAAAAGCTGATTCAGCTCTGCTTCCCCAACATGTCTGAAGAGAAACTTTTCACTCTGGGGAGGGCTGCTCTGAACTTCATGCTGTGTGGTCACAACAACTCCACTATCTGGGTGATTCCTGAACAGAAAAGTAGCCTTTTACCCAGCCTCAGACCTTCACTCTCTTACCCGGTAGCAGGCGATTCCCACTCCCAGCCAGGTGAGGCACGAAGGTGATTTTTTACAAGCCAACATGTAGGTGTACTTTGCCTTTTCGTTCTGTAGAAAGAGAGTTATTTCTAAGCTTCCATCAGTGGGGAATCATGGACTTCCTACAGAAGGCAGGCACCATGATGCTCTCCAAAACAGTATGAGGTGAATAAGTGACTGGATTTCATTCCCATCTTCTGTAAGTCTGACTATCACAAATGGACTGGTAAGAAACCAGAAGGAACATGCTCAAACAAACAAACTTCGTACAAGCAGAAATTCCTGAGCAGCCAGAGATCTCAATGAGAGCAGTGCCATCCTCATCTACCAACGGTTTTGGGGGACACAGACAGGGAGCGGAATCGTGCCCTCAAGCCAGGAGTACCCCCTCTTCCCACCAAATACCTTCAAAGAAGAGAGTGTTACTGAAAGTCTCCCTGGAAGTTGTTCCTCTGTCTAGAACAATGTTTCTCAGGAGCTGTGTCTGAGGCTTTCTGGGGAATGAGAACTTGAAATAGTCTGGTACAGACACACTATTCAGCCTCCTTAGATGTGTCCACTCACAGCAAGAAGCCTCCTAAGTCCTTTCCAGTGTATTTCGCCCCTAACATATCAACTTTGGGTCTAATTTGATAGATTTTTTCCCTTTTCATCTCAAATAGGCGATATGTAGCTGTAATGGATATTCAGGCAACAAGAGAGCCAACAACCCTGATAATCATTTCCTTAGAGCAGTGCCGTCCTGAGGGGGAGTTCAGTGAAGGCACCAAGCCCTGTGACAACAAATAAGAGATCTGGATGGGTCTGGACCTGTGATTCACACACAGCACAGAGAACTCCCAGAAGGAGAAACATTCTGGCAGCTTCTCATTCAAGAGATTTGCCTGGAGCACTGAGAGGCCCAGTGACTGGCCCAAGGTCACAAATCCAGCAGTATCAGAATTGAGGCTTGAATCCAGGTGTTTCTACTTCAAGGCTAGCTCTCAACCAATGATACCATACTGTTCAAAAGAGAACAGTTTTCTTATCACAATTTTATTTGCTTTATAACCACAAAAAGATGTGGTTATTTCACAAATTAGAATGCAAGGCACTATAATTTTCTTATAGTTACCACCACAGGAAGAAACCAAGCCAGTCCTAATTTCTCTATTAGCATTCCTCACCTCTCCCTCTTCCAGATAGATGGATCCCAGTCGCAGATAGATGAAGTGCATTTCAGCAGCATCCACTACAAAACTAACAGTTCGCTCATAGCATTCCTTGGCTTCAGCATGATTTCCACTCAGGTAGAAGAAGTGTCCTTTCAAACCCCAGACATTAGGGTTCTAGAAAGTAAGAACAACAATCACTGAGCAAGCTTGCAAATGGGAGCCCTTGGAATGCAGTTAATTTTGGCAAAGCTGGCAACCCATCTGAGCGTGAGGGAGTCTGTCCTGTCCAGTGTGTGGCACATGAGGACATTGATGGGAGCTTTCCTCTCACTTTCCCCCTAACCTGAAGGCCCAGAAATTGAGAAAAACCCACCACAGTTGTTCCCTTTGACCCCATCAGTAAGCACTACTACACCTATCTTCCTTCTAATACAGGAGGACCTAGCAAAGGTAAGCACCAGGTAATCCATCTGGCTGGCTGCGTGGAGGTATTCTTCTGCCTTGGCGAAATCCTTCTTGAGAAGGTGTGTCTGTGCCAGGACCAAGTAATATTCACAGCTGGGGCCCCCTTGGGGGTACAGCAATTCATGTGCGAGCACCCGGTGGACATACTGAAAAGCACAAACAGAGTATTAGGGGCATTAGCAAGTTTACACAGAGCCAGCCCCATAGTTCATCTAGCCCAGGAGTGGATCTCCCTCTGAGAATACCAAGAGAAAGAAGAACATGGTTGTCCTCAATGTCAAAAGGTTAGTGATGTGCCTAAAACAACCAGTATTTTCTTGATAACACATTACAGATGTTTTCCGTGACCTGGAAGGAAGTTTGGTACCATGCGAAGAGCACTGACCTTGGAATCAGAGGACCAAGTTCAAATGTCAACTCTGCCATTGACTCCCTGGGTGACCCTGGGCACATCACTTAACTTGTCTGGGCCGCCATTTTCTTATCTGTAAAGGGAGGTCTTTCTAGCTTTAGACCTACAATCCTATGAAGTAGAAGCAGGCTTCCTAAGTGACTAATCTATCATGGAGACAAACTCTGATCCCTGGCATGACAGCAGGATGTAGCTCTCTGTCCCAGAGATCTGTCTCGAAGACCAGATCCCTCTCTAAGAGCACAAAGCATTCTACTTCATTACCCTAGGAAAGGTAGATAGTGTCAAGAAGCCTCAAAATGGTTCAGAGCTTTATTTTTCCAAGCTCTAAACCTATAACCTTGGACATTTAAGTGGTTATTTCTGATTAAATATACTACATTAAGTTGGTGTGGTCTTTTCACTGGGGAAGAACTGCTTTGCCCCTTCCTTTCCCATCCCTCTTCTTAAAATAAGGCAAGCTCTGCAAATTCAACTTTTTTTATTAGAGCTCACATTACACAAAGACAGCACACTGGACATCACACCTGCAATCTCATATTGTTATTCTTCAACTCCCCAGGGAACAAATTGGCTGTGTTTGGTGCTCCTTCACAGCCAGACCTGAAGAGTAATGCTACATATGAAAAATACCTTGATGCTTCTGCTCTTGGGTCCAGAACACATTTTTAAGAGTGTATCTACTTCTGGATCACACTAGGATGCCATATGAATGAAATAAGTTACTCACTGAACACCTTTTTGAGGTCATTCTATGCTTACCTGAACAGCATTGACCTTCATCAAGAAGCGTGTGGTCTCCATGAAGATAGTGCTGGGTCTTTGGGAAACTCCATGAAAGCTCAAGGAAGCCAGATCCGCTGATGAATCCTGACCTTTTGAAGCTGAAAAAAACATATCAGAGGAAAAAGGAAAAGGAGAGCAAAGGCCCAAGAAGCAGAGAAGTGAGAATAAAGTGGAGAGACTGTACTTGATAGAGAGCACCAGAGAAACACCTGAAAGGCAGAAGACTCATTTAAAAATTGATTCTCAAGGTGCTAAATCCTGGCCAATCAAAACTTCAAGTCACAAAAATTGAGAGCAACCTTTAAAGAACAGATTCCAAGACTGCTATGAAATATATAACAAAAATTAGTATCTTTAAAGTGTAGTCAGAGTAGCAGTTAAGATAAACCTGATTTCTTTTGCTATAGTGATAGAAAATAATCATGGTAGATGATATACAGGGTGTGAATTAGTTATCCAGATACTAAAACATCTGAGAAACCCTAATCTATAGCCTTCAGCACAAGTGTCCAATGTACCAGTGCAGCCAAACTGATTAAAATGACACTGGAAATTTTTAACAAAATTAATAAAAATGCAATACAACATAATGTTAATTTGTGGTGTTCTAATTCCATAGGCAGCCGTCAGGGATCCAATACTGGCCTATACCACCACAGGGCTAAGGATCAAACACGAGAAGACCAGGAAAAAAAGCCAAAATAGTCTTTCTTGAAGTACCTGAGCTGGAGAAATTATAAACAGTGTGTATATGTGTTTGCATGTGTGCATGGGTGTGTGTATATGTATTTACATGTATGTATGTGTATGTGTACATGTATATGTATGTGTGTGTGCATACATAGGCATGATGGCATCTCACAAGTCTTAGAACTGTTTTAAGTTTAAGCTTTAACTAAGTTTTTTGAACATCCATTATAAGAGGTATGTTGGTAAGTGTCTAATAATTAGCTGGGTAGAAAAAAAATCACACAAAACACCTTTAAATTTAATCTGCATTGTTAACATTTTCTTAATTACTTCTTTGAGTCTCAACAAACAAGAAAACAATAAACCAAGCCCTGGTTTGGAACACTTTCCTATTGCTGACACTGGAAGTTTAACAACTGGCTCTTCTATAAGAGGTGTCCTGGGTGGGGAGAAGTGGGGGAAGCAAAAAGCTCCAGAGGCTCCTACCCCAAAGGGACATGTTCTGGTCCTTGATTCCTCCCAATCAGGGCTCCCAGGAGGAAACTTTCTACCAAGGCAGACTGGCATGTGCTCTGTTCTTTACAAGCTTGGAGAGTTGTCTTGGACCTTGATTTGCCCAGGGTCACACAGGATGTGTTTGAAGGAGGACTTGAACCCAGATCTTCCTGACTCCAAGGCCAGATCTCCAGTCATGCCATGCTGCCACACACACACACACACAAAACAATGTATACACAAACACGTATGCATGTACATACAAATACACACACACATACGCACCCATATATATATACACCTACCCACACACACATATACACATATACCTATACACATATATACATCCACATATATACACACCTATGCACACATATATATGCACATATATACATATACACGTGCATATATACACAAATGTGTGTATACACACATATACATGTATATGTACACATACACATACATATTGTACACACATACACACATCATTATGTATACTACAGGATGGGGCTGCATGCAGGGTATGTGTTGGTAGCATGACAGATATAAAGTATTACTCTCCATTTTCACATGAAGTAAATCCTTAACAGAAAATGGGCTGTCAGAGTACATCCTTTATGTGTGGCCTGGAAAGGCTGCCACCTACGAATCTCTTTCCAGCTCTGTGAGCTCAACAATAAGCCCTATTGGCTGAAGAGTTCCACCACAAAGCTGAATTTTCACAATGAACTCTAATGTCAACAGATGCCCAGTGGCTGAGAGATGATACTATCAACTTCAGTTAAGCCAGGGTTACCTCTCTCAGGATGGTTGAAATATTCATCTCTTGTCTAGCCATTCTTTTCATCAAGTCTCCTTCCTCACCAAGTCTTTTTTTTCTGTTTACCTTTCTTTGGTGCCTCCTTAGTAGGAGATACTGCCTTTGAGTTTTTATTGATGGGACTTGGGTCGTGGGGCAGGGATGACTTTTGCTGATCGACGGACTCAGACTGGGGTCTGGACAGCTCTTCAAGAAAGTCATCTAGCATGGAGATGGCATCTTCCAATCCCAACAAAATAAAATGTCAGTGAAAAATTCTTCATAAATTGTATAGTAGCTAATCACTACAGGAAATAGCGTATAATTTTCAAAATATAAAAAATTCTACACATCTAATTCTGTTCATAAACAGACTAGTTCTTTGGCAGTTCAGTTTATTTATATGAGTGTTCTGTTTATAATTGTTGGGAAGCAAGTCACAAAAACAGCATCTTAATGGGATTAAGATCTCTGCAAATGGGATTTGGATTTCTGGTTCACAGCTTAAAATATGGGAATGCCAAACCTTGTTCAGAGATGCAGTGCACTTAACAAGGGCCAGTAAGAATTTATTTGCCCATCTTGCAAATGTAATAAAAAAGCTAATAAATAAAAAAGAAAAGAAAAGAAATGAAATGGGAAAAGGGTCTGCATTCCAAGCTAGATACTGCAGAGAGTGGCTACAACGTAGAAAATAGGGAAGAATTTCACAGCAGATAAAACCAAGAACGGAATCAGTAAATAAACCAGTAAACTTGGATGTTTATATACAAATGTAGAAAAGTGTGGGTAACAAACAGGATAAACCAGAGACACTAATGGAGGAGGCAAATCTGACTACACAGTTTCTAGTAAGAATTGGAATGCGATCTCTGAACAGGATCTGGGTTTGGAAGGGCATCTTATTCAAAAGCAATAGAATAGATGCAAAGTGACAGAACAGCACTGTATATTAAGAAAATACATTACCTGAGAGCCAAACATAACCTCAGACACAAGTTATGTGAGTCTGGGCAAATTACTTAACCTCTCTGTGATGATGAAAACTTCCTAATTGGCTATGGAACTGAGGCTGAGTGTGCAGAAGGACTGGACTCCTACTGTTCAGACTCAGGTTACATGTTAAATAAGGGGCCTGGACTCAAAGAACCCTAAGGTTCCTTCCAACTCTAAGTCCATGCTCCAGCCATATGAAGGAAGCAGGAGAGTGCTTCCTGTCATAGACACACTGTCATTGAGGTATATAGTGTAGACCATTAGGACATGAAAAGAAAATCAATGAATTTAGGACACGGGTGGGGAACCTGTGGCCCTAAGGTCACAGGTGGCCTTCTAAACCTTTAAGTGCAGCCTTTTGACTAAATCCAACTTTTACAGAACAAATCTATTTCCTAGGTCCTTAACAGATGGGTTTGTTCTGTAAATTTGGATTCAGTTGAAAAGTCACACTTTAGGACCTAGAAGGCCACTTGTGGCCTTAAGGCTGCAAGTTTCCCACCCCTGGTTTAGGAAATAGATACAAATTTGACAGAGAGATGTGCCAGAGAGCTCTCTTTCTGCCAAAAGCAAAACAGTTAATAAATCTTTGATTTCCCCTAATGGCAATTTACACCTCCAAAGATGAAGAAACCAAGATAAAATTCAATTATAGATATGATTCTTCCTAACAAGGAAGAAAGTTGCAGGGGTGACATGATAGGAACTTTGGGGGAAGTGACTACTATATCTTAGATTTTGTGACAAAGATGGAAAAAGGTAGTAATAGTCTAACACTGCAACTTAGATTAAGGAGAATAGATTTTATATTTTAAAAATTCAAATGTATTTTCAGGTCCAAATTCCTTCCCTGCCCCCACCCCCACCCATTACAAAGGCAAGAAAATAAAAAACTGTTAGAAATATGTATAATCATGTAAAATGAATTCTCAAATTGATCATGTTGGAAGGAAGGAAAGAAAGGAAAGGGGGGAGCAAGGAAGGAAGGAAGGAAAATAGGAAAGAAAAGGGAGGGAGGAACAAATGAATTAGTGAACAAATGAAGAAGGGAAGAGAAAGAAAGGAAGAGAGAAAGAGATATGCTTCAATTGGCACTCTGAGTCCATTAACTCTCTTTCTGGAGGTAAATAGAATGTTTTATCATTAATCCTTTGAATTGTGATAAATCATTGTGTTGATCAGAGTTACTAAGTCTTTCAAAAGTTGATTTATTTTTTTAATACTGCTATTATTATACAAATTGTTTTCCTGATTTTGCTCACTTCATTTTGTATCTGTTCATATAAGTCTTCCCAGGTTTCTCTGAAACCATCTCCTTAATCATTTTTTACAGCAATTCATTTACCATAACTTGTTTGGCTATTTCCCAACTGATGGGCATGCCCTCAGCTTCTAATGCCTTGCCACCATAAAAAGAGCTGTTATAGATACTTTTGTACCAATGAGTCTTTTTCCTGTTTCTTTGGTCTCTTTGGGGTACAGACCTAGTGGCGATATCACTGGGTCAAAGGATATGCACAGTTGAGGACAGCCTTTTTGAAATTTTGAAAATAATATTTATTTGTTTATTTCCTTTTAATTTATAACATTTCGTTCCACAAGTTTTTGAGTTCCAAATTTTCTCCCCCCTTTGCCTCCTTCCTCCCATAGTGGCATGCAATTCAATAATAAGTTCTACATATACCTTCACATTAAACATTAGTCAAGTTGTAAAGAAGAATTATAACCAATGGAATGAACAGTGAGGAAGAAGGAACAAAACAAAACAAAATGAAAAAGAGAGAGAGCAAGTAGCTGGCTTCAATCTGCATTCAGACTCCATAATTCTTTCTCTCTGTATGTGGATAGCCTTTTCCATCATGAGTCCTGTTATCTTACATCCTTGCATTGATTGCTTAGAGGAGCCCAGTCTATCAAAGTCAGTCATCACAGATACAATGTGTCCATAATTGTGTACAACGTTCTCCTGGTTCTGCTCCCCTCACTCAGCATCAGTTTATATAAGACTAAGGAGGACATTTTGAGTGTGATTCCAAATTGCTTTCCAGAATAACTGGACTAGGTCACAGCTCTGCCAGTAGTGCATTCGTGTACCTGTTTTCCCACTTCCCTTCCAGTATTCGTCATTTTTTTTGTCAATTTAGCCAGTCTGATGGGTATGAGGTAGTACTGCAAAGCTGGTTTAATCTGTATTTCTCTATTTAGCATTAGAGCATTTTGTTTTCATATGACTGTTGACAGTTTGGATTTCTCCATCTGAAAGTTGCCTATTTATATCCTTTGATTATTTATCAATTGGGGAATGGCTCTAATTCTTGAAAATTTGACTCAGTTCTCTATACATATTAGAAATGAGACCTTTATCAGAGAAACTTGCTGCAAATACTCCCCCTCCTCCAATTTCCTACTTTTCTTCTAATTTTAGCTGCATTGGTTTTGTTGTGCAAAAATTTTTAATTTTATGTTATCAGAATTATCCATTTCATCTCCTATGAACTCTCTAAGTCTTGTTTGATCATGAACTCTTCCCCCTCATCTTGGTATATGGTGTGAGATAGTGGTCTCTTCTTAGCGTCTGCTAGACCACTTTCCAGTTCTCCCAGTAGTTTTTGTTGAATAGCGACAGCTAGAATTTTGGGTTTATCAAACACAAGGTTACCATGCTCATTTACTTCTCCATATTGTATACCTTATCTGTTCCAATGATCAACCTTTCTATATCTTACTTAGTACCAAATTATTTTGATTATTACAGTTTTGGAATTTAGTTTGTGATGTGGTGCTCCGAGACGCTGTTCCCTCCTCCTCCTTTTTTTTTTCCATTGATTCTCATAATATCCTTGACAAATGAATTTTATTATTTTTTTCTAAGTCTATAAAGTAATTCTTTGGTTGTTTGATTAGCACAGCACTGAATAAATAAATTAATTTGGGCAATATTTTCATTTTTATTACTTTGGCTTGACCTACCCATGAGGAATTAATATTTTTCCAGTTATTTAGATATGTCTTTGTGTGAAGAATGATTTCTAATTGTGTTCACATAATTCCTGTATATTGGCAGGTAGAGTCCCAAGTATTTTATACTGTCCATAGTTATTTTAAATGGCATTTCTCTATCTCTTTCTGCTGACTTTTGTTTGTAATATACAGAAATGCATATAACTTGTGAGGGTTTGTTTCATATTCTGCAACTTTACTGAAGTTGTTAATTGTTTTAACTGGTTTTTTAGTTGACTCCCTAGGGTTCTCTAAGTAAAATATCATATCATTGGCATAAAGTGATAGTTTTGTTTCTCCTCTGCCTATAATTATTCCTTCAATTTCTTTTCATTGCTTTATTGCTATAGTTAACATTTCTAATACAATACTGAATGTAATGGTGATAATGGAAATCCTTGCTTCATCTCTAATCTTATTAGAAAGGCTCCTAGCTTATCCCCATTATGGATAATGCTGGCTCTTGGTTTTAGATAGATATTAATTATCATTTTAAGAATAGTTCCATTTACTCCTATGCTTTCTAGTGTTGTTTGCTCTAAACACAAATGGATATTGTATTTTGTCAAAAGTTTTATCTACATCTTTTGAAACAATCAAGATTTTTACATTCCTGATATAAAAATTCAGTCTAGTCATAGTGTGTGATTTTTGTGATATATTTCTGTAATTTCCCTGTAGATATTTTATTTTAAAAATTTGCATCAATATTCATTAGGGAAATTAGTCTATCATTTTCTCTCTTTTGACTCTTCCTGGTTTCAGTATCAAAACCATATTTGTTTCATAGAAAAACTGGCAAGACCTCTTCTTTACCTATTTTTTCAAACAGTTTATGTAGTATTGGAATTAACTGTTCTTTAAATGTTTGGTAAAATTCGTTTGTAATTCCATCTTGTCATGGTTTTTTACTTTGGGAGTTCATTTATGGCTATGTTCAATTTCTTTTCTAAGAAATACTTAAGTATTCTATGTCCTGTTCTGTTCATCTAAGCAATTATATTTTTGTAAATATTTGTCCATTATATTTAGATTGTTAATTTTATTGGCACACAGTTGGGTGAAATAGCTCCAAATAATTGCTTTTATTTCTTCTTCATTGGTTGTGAATTTACCTTTTTCATTTTTGATACTGGTAATCTTTTTAAATCAAATTATCTAATAGTATATTTATTTTATTGGGTTTTTAAGTTCCTAATTTTAGTTCTAATTCAACAGGGTTTTTTTACTTTCAATTTTGCTAATTTCTTCTTTGATTTTCATGATTTCTATTTTTGAAGGGTTTTAATTTGATGTTTTTCTAGATTTTTTTTAGTTGAATGCCCAATTTGTTAATTTGTTCTTTCTCTCTTTTATTGATGAAAGAGTTTAGAAATATAAATTTTCCCTTAAGTACTACTTTGGTTGCATAGCACAGATTTTAGTATGCTGTCTCATTGTTGTCTTTATCTTCAATGAAATTAATTTTTGTTTCTACAATTTGATAAAATGAGATATTTATAAAATACTTAGCATAGTGCTTGGCATATAGTAAATACTATATAAATGCTAATTATTATTATTATTATTATTATTATTATTATTAGCGCTTTGATTAATTCATTCTTTAGAATTAAGTTATTTGGTATCTAGTTAATTTTTTATGTTTGTTTCAAAGACCCTTTATTGAGTATAATTCGTATTGTATTTTGGTTGGTAAGAGATACATTTAATATTTCTCTTTTTCTGCATTTGTCTGTGAGGTTTTTATGCCCTAATACAAGGTCAATTTTTGTGACTATGCCATTCACAGGTGAGAAATAGGTATACTCCTTTCTATTTCCTTTCCATAGTTTTCAGAAGTCTGTCATATCTCACATTATGAAGGGTCCAAGAACAGATTTTAAAAGGGTCAGAGGCAGCATCTGATGGACTAAAATTCTAAAAGGTAAATCATCCCAGGAGATATAGAAAGCTTTCAAGAATGATTAAGACAGGAAGTGTTATTATGACTCTGAGGAAAGTAATGGTTTAAAATGTTAAGCTTAAAGAGTGTAACAAAGATGAATTGAATTTTGTTGAACAGCAACAGAAGCCCTCTTAAAGATGTAGAAAGCATGGTGAGTGACCAAGTACAATCTTATCCAAACTCAACATTACTGGTTACATTCCCTGTTCTAAACAAGGTGGCCCTAACAAGAATCGTTATATTGGTAAAATTTCTCTTGGATGCTCTCTCTCCCCATCTTTCAGAACTCCTTCTGCTCCCTCCTAGTGTTCCTACCCTTCCCTAAAGTACCTATGTCCCATTCTCACATGGTCTAGCTCTAACAAAACTAATCCTAATAATGTGTTTCTATTCATCAAAGGCATCCGCAATTTTAAAAGGGGACTTGAAGACAAATGAAAGGCAAATAAAAACCTTAATAATCCTCATTAATGAATTGGAAGGTGGGAATTTCAGACCTAATGGTAGACAAATTGGGTAGATTTGGGAAAGGGTCCATCCTATCCCTGAAATCACTTCAGTACTCTGCCTATTTATAAGGCCAGTCCTCCTCCCAACATCCACCTATTATCTCTAGAACATTTTACCATGAACTCACCTGGTGGTATATCTCCTTTGGCTGGTGAAGAAGATCTCACAACTCCTAAAGCTGTTAAACTGGACTCTAGCTTCCTTCCAATATCAACAGATTCAACAACACTCTTTTCCTTGTCTAATCTAGCATTAAGCTGTTTGCTGGCTTCATGAAATGCCATTTCCATTCGTATATCGTCATTCTGAATTTCATAGAACAAGCCTGAAAAGATATCAAGCTGAGTGACTTTTAAATTTCCAATTTTAACATTCTAACAAGTTAAAAAATTTAACATTAAGTTTCATTCTTGATACAGTTCAAAATAAAGGAGTAAAATTAATAAAGAGGGGTAAAAAGGCAATGTTACAAAGAAAGAAAACACAAAAGACAGACAAGATTGGAGGATTGCCATACCAAGTAAAGTCCATGCCACGACATTGGTTGGTTCCAAGCAAGTAGCATCTTCAAAAAAAATTTCTGCTTGTTCGTAGTGCTCCATCATGATAGCCAGAAGACCACACAGCAGCAGACTGAGGACAAATATCACTAGCATTAGCTCCATGATCACAACAGCTGCTTAACAATGAGCCACAAAAATCCCACATCTCCACATCAGTTCCTGCACGCTCCTTTCTTTTCTTCCTTCCATACCTGTCCACATTTGTCTGATTCAGTGAAAGAGCTTTACGAAAACATTCTTGTGCTTTGAGAATATCATTGGTCAGAAGACAGAATGAGCCATAATCCAGCCAGTGTTCTATGTTCTGGTTATCACGAACCAATCTCTACAAACAAGAAACATTAGGAGCATTAATGCTTCTATTGTTATTTGTGAAATACCACGTCACGTTTTTATGCTAACTTCAAAAGCAATAAAAGAACGTGAGAGTGCTAGACACACAGTAAACAATTTTTTAAAAAATACTTGTTGAATTGTCTTAAGAGATCACAGTTCCAGCTTAAGTCTAGGTTGTTCATTTAACCACAGAACCCACTGAATGTATTTTGGCATTTAGCTACCAACTCACACTAGTTTTCTTATAATCATAAGATGGTGACCAAAAATGGATCAATAGATCTCCATATTTGCCTTAAATATCCAAATGCCTCAAGAATCCGAAATCTCATCCATATAGATAATCAGTCAATTTTATGCAGATTACAATCCCATTACAATTTAGATTCTCCTTGGCCCTACAACTTTCATTCATGGTCTCATTTCTTACCACTAATTCACTGTATTATGACTTATAATTATATTGTATAAAATAGCTGATTTTTTTATATTTTCCTGTGTCTTTTTAAGACCCAGGCGGTGATCAATGTTCTTTTTTCTTTCCTTTAAATTTTCTACATATATCTACTGCAACTAGTCTATTTAATGCTCCATTCAACTCTAATTTCTTAGCTTTCTATTAAATCTAACATAGAAGGTGACACTTTAGTTGAGTCTTGAATGAAGTAAAGGTGTCTGTGAGGCAAAGGGGAGAAGCAAAAGCTTTCTAGCGCAGGAGGACAGGTTCAAGTCCTGCCTGTGACTCATACTGGCTGTGTGACCCTGGATCAGTCATTTATCCTTTCAGTGCTCTAGACAACTCTCTAAGGTAGTAAGTTGCAAAGAAGGTGCTGAACTGCATTGGTGGGTTTCCTCTTTGTGGAGTTCTATCAGTAAAACCACAAGTCCAGGCCTAGTCCTAAATTTTATCTTGTTCAGTTTGGCCTACTCCTATAGTCTGTAGATATCTTTTTGGAAACTTATTCTGTCATCTAACATATTAGTTATTCCTCTCAGCTTTGTACCATCTGCAAATTTGACAAGCATATCATCTAAGCCTTTGTTATGGTGGAGAAAGGGATGGTGGTGGGAAGACTGGACAGATTCCACTACTTCTAGACAGGCTCTACTCCCACATAGACATTCTGTATCTGCTTAGTCTAGTATGACCCATTTTTTAAAAAATTATTTTATTTATACAAAAACTTTTAATTGAAAAAGTTATTTATAAAGCTAGAAAAAATAATAACAAAATTCATCTGGAAGAACAAAAGGTTCAGAATATTAAGGGAATTCATGAGGAATTAATGAAAAGAAATGCAAGGGAAGATGGCCTAGCCATACCACATCTTAAATTGTATTATAAAGCAGTGAAACTCCTTGGTACTGACTGGCTAAAAAACAGAGTGGTGGATCAGTGGAATAGGTTAGGTACAGAAGACACAGTAGTAAAATGACTATAGTAATCTACTGTTTGATAAACTCAAAGACTCCAGCTTCTGAAACAAGAACTCTCTATTTGATAAAAGCTTCTGGGAAAACTAGAAAATAGTCTGGCAGAAACTAACACCTTAGACCCTATACCAAGATAAAAGTCAAAGTGGGTACACAATTTAGATATAAAGGGTGACACTATAAGCAAATTAGGGGAGCAAGGAATAGTTTACCTATCGTATCTATGGAGAAGGGAAGAATTTATGACCAAACAAGAGAGAGAGAACATTATGAAATGCAAAATGGATCATTTTGGTTGCATTAAGTTAAAAAGTTTTTGCACAAACAAAGCCAATACAACCAAGATTAGAAGGGAAATACAAAGCTGGGAAACAATTTTTATAGTCAGTATCTTTGATAAAGGCCTCATTTCTTTCTTTCTTTTTTTTTTTTTTTTGGCTTTTTTGGAGGGCAACTGGGGTTAAGTGACTTGCCCAAGGTCACATGGCTAATAAGTATTAAGAGTCTGAGGCAAGATTTGAACTCAGGTCCTCCTGACTCCAGGGCTGGTGCTCTATTCACTGCACCACCTAGCCACCCCATAAAGGCCTCATTTCTAAAATATATAGAGAACTGAGTCAAATTTATAAGAATACAAGTCATTCTCCAATTGATAAATGGTCAAAGAATAGGAATAGGCAATTTTCAGATGATGAAATTAAAACTATCTATAGACATATGAAAAAATGCTTTAAATCACTATTTATTAGAAAAAGGCAAATAAAAACAACTCTGAGATACCACATCTCACCGGTCAGGTTGGGCTAACATGACAAAACAGGAAAATGGTAAATGCTGGAGAACATGTGGGAAAATTGGAACATTAATGCATTGTTGTTGGAGTTGTGAACTGATCCAACCATTCTGAAGAGCAATTTGGAACTATGCCTACAGGGCTAGAAAACTATGCATACTCTTTGACCCACCAATACCATTTCTAGGTCTGTATTCCAAAGAGATCATAAAAATGGGAAAAGGACCCACATGTGCAAAAAATATTTATAGCAGTTCTTTTTGTGGTGACCAAGAATTGGAAATTGAGGGAAATTCCCCATCAGCTGGTGAATGGCTGAACAAGTTGTGGTATATAAATGTAATGGAATACTGTTGTTCCATAAGAAATGATGAGCAGGCAAATTTCAGAAAAACCTGGAAAGACTTACATGAACTAAGACTGAATGAACTGAGCAGAACCAGGAGAACATTGTACACAGCAACAGCAACATTGTGCAAGGACTAACGTTGTTAGACTTGTGTATTATAGTTTTCTGTGTTTGTCTCTTATCCTCCCCCCGCTTGGTTCAGTCATCTTCAGTCACGTCCAACTGTTTGTGACCCCATTTGGGGTTTTCTTGGCAAAGATACTGGAATGGTTTGCCATTTTCTTCTCCAGCTCATTTTTCAGATAAAGAAACTGAGGCAAACAGGGTTCAGTGACTTGTCCAGGGTCACAAAACTAGTACTAAAAAGTAATCTCCACAAGGGAAGAAACTATTGTCATATAAACTTTGTGTTGGAGTGACTAGGTGGCGCAGTGAATAGAGCACTGGCCCTTGAATCAGGAGGACCTGAGTTAAAATCAGGTCTCAGACACTTAAGACACAAAAAAACTAGCCGTGTGACCTTGGGCAAGTCACTTAATCCCAATTGCCCTCCAAAAAAAAAAGGCAAAAAACCCCACAAAACTTTGTGTCTCCCTCAGACACTATCACATAATTGCCACTTAACTGATTTGAGTTAAAAGAATAACCCGTACACCTACCAATTTCTACCAAATTTTTGTATAACTTTGAAGGTTACCACTTCCTTACAATATTGAATAAAGTACATATGTCAGAGGAACATTTCTTTAAAAAATTAGAAAGTGTCGAGAAATAACAAGACTGTTGGTCATAGTAACCATTTTGTAACATGCTAAGAGAGCTGAATAGTCTGAAAACAAGGATGACGGGGGTGAAACATATTTGTTGGAAACACTGGGCTAAAACTTTCTGTATGGAACCAGAGCCCTTGACTCCTGAGACCTAAGGGCGTCTCTGAAGCCCAGCCCAATGCCCTGTCTCCAAGAAGCGTTAAATCAAATAGAAGGCTAGGAATCCACGTCTAGCATTTATTAGGGAACCCAAAAGGGCACCTTAAAGGATATGTGATTTCTGCAGTCTACAATAGGCTGATGGCTAACGATCCACCAAATGCAGCACATCTCACAGTGACCAGGGAGAAGGAAAAGCTCTCCTACCTCCTCGTAGTACACAGTGGCCAGAGGAAAGTCTTCATTGACTTGGGCTTCATACGCAAAGAGTCGGAGCTGCTCAGAAGTCGTGGAGGTGATCACAGGGGTAGTCTGCATCTCGTCTGGCATGCTCTATTCAAAGACAAAGATGTGAGACTGACAAAGCAGAGCAGATTTGGCGTGCAGAAACGTTCTGGGCTAGGTGCTGCTGAAGGCAGGTAAAAGGCATGAAACAAAGAACATAAATTCCAAGACGATCCCAAGCCTTCTTGACGCCTTTCTTTTAGACAAATTAATAATGAATGATTGAACCAAGAAGTTTCCTCAGAACCTTATTTATCATGTTTGAAGTTGGCACAGAGATGGCAGGTGAACCCGGGGGAATGAAAGCTATTACCCAGAGTTTTTCATCTACTGGAGAATAAGAAAACAACACAAGATTTTGGGTGTTTAATCCCCACCGAAGGTTGAAAATAGGTTTATAAATCACCAAACTATAGCTTAGAAACTCAGGTGGAAAAAGGTGTTCAGGAATAGGTCATGATTTACTGTTTTGAAAGTTATGGTCAAGGAAAGAAATATCTTTCCATTTTAGCAATAAGTAATGTGAAGAAACAAGGCTTCTGACAGAACAAGGACCAACTCTTGAAACATCACCCACAGCTTTACTTTTTTTCTACTATCAGAGATAAAATGGAGGTTATAGCTTTGTCCCCCCTGAAAAGTCAGAAGCCCTACATGGCTTGAATAGGCCCCACCCATATATGAAAAGATCTGAAGAGCTATAGCGGAAATTATGTAGAACAGGGCTGGGTAGACATTTGAGGAATGGGGTTCTAGGCTAGAGTAAGGAATAGCAGACATAGAAGTCCCTCTCTGTGCCTGGGTCCACCTTTGACTCCACTCAACCAATCCATTAGTGACAAACAGGTAGCAAGGGCTGATTGGAGTCCCATCAATGAACAGCATGGGAGATCACAGTCAATGACAAAGTATCACGTGAAGAAATGCAGCTGGAAAAGGACTTAGAACCCTGGCTCCCAGACGGGAGATGCTTCCAGGGGTCTGGGTGGGAGTGGCTCATAGGGATAGTTAAAGGCTGAGCAACTGAACTGGATCCTGGGTGTTCTTAAATTCATGGGTGCCTATGGACTGGTTTGGGGCTGCCAGGATTTAGGAACCATAGGCATGTAGCACATATGGTCTTTGTTCTAATATATTTGACTTTATTCCTTTGCCTAGGATCATAGCATTGGAGCTAAAAGGAATCTTAGTGGTTATCTAATTCAACTCTCTTATTTAATAAAAGACTCAAAGATATTAAGCAACTTGGCAAGGTCTATGATAATGAGGAAAGCACTATACAGTCAAGCCACACTTGGATAGTCAACTTCATTATCTGTTACTCATATGACCCAGGCCCATTCAATCAAAATCTGAAAGGAAAAAGGAAGCATTTCCTGATGGATGGGGATGAGAGCCAGGAGAGACTTATTGGATAAATTCACACTGATGATATCTCTTGACCAAGGAGATGTACACTGCTATCCAGAAAAAAAGTGGAGCTAGGCATTTCCTTCAAGCAGCCTCCAGTGTTGCAAGGAATGTATAATCAACCAGGAATGTGCGTGGGCCAGCTATCACCTGGGTCTTCATACCTGAAAATGTAGCTAACTGCTACTTTGACCCTTTCTCCCAAATTGGCTAAGTGGTTACTTTTCTATATCATTCAAAGGCTGGCACCACCAGTCTACCTTTAAATTCAATGCAGTTGTTCCTTTTTCTCTTTAAATACCTAAGACAGAGTGTAAATTTTTCAAAAAAATTTTCACCAATGACCAACAGAAAGAGGGTAAGAGAAAATAAACTAACAAAGAACAGAATTATAAATACTTACAACATGACAATCATCATAAAATGCCCTTCAATCTGACCATCTGTGGTCGGCCAGTTCCAATTAGTCTCTTGCCTAGGTATGTCATCCTGACAAAGAAGAACACCAGGTCTCTAACCCAAGTCTTTGCTCCTTCTCTGTTCTAATCCAGCCCCCCTGACAGTTCTGCCACTACAGCTGGGAGGGTCCATGACAATACTGAGATGAGGCAATGCAATTAACAAAAGGTTCTGCCAGGAGTCTGGAGATGAACAAAAAGGAGATTATCACCATATGGTAGAAACGCTACCACTGTCACATTTGTTGAGCATATTTGTGTGTTCATCTAGTTAAAAAGGAAGAGGCTTAAAACAATCATGAGAAGCAGTGTTGGGCCAGAGAGGAGAACACTCTCAAGTGAGGAGGAGCAGGATCCCAGGGAGCAGAGGTGTCAGACACTCGGCCTGTCATCCACATGTGGCCCACAACGTGCTAGAATGTGCCTGGAACCAGATTTAAAGATAACGGGGAAACGTTTAACAAAATAAACACAAACACAATGTGGTTTCCAAAGCCAATATGCAGCCTGCACATTCCATTTGACTTTGGCACCACTGCTGTGGAGGAAGGTAAGGGTGATGCCATTACCCTCTGTGGGTAGCCTTAGGGAAAACTTGGTTAAGTACCTGATTCAAGGTGACATGCATCTGATCCACCAAGAACACATAGAGCTCACTGATAAATGCCTGCAGCTCCTCCTGATTTTCAAATGCAGTCGTCTTCAGGTACTTCTCTCTCACAATCTTCACCACTGCATGCTGCAGGAACACAGAATGTCCAGCTAACAACACTTCTCTACATACCAGGTATAAGCCTGGTCTCCATTTCCTGTCCAGACCTTGCACCAAACACCTCCTTGCTGACTCTTCAGAGGCTAAATGATTTTCCCCTTAGTCTGTATTACCATCTACTTAATAGGTGGTCTGGAAACTGCTATAGTCAAAAAAAAATCATTACCCTACAGCCAACCTGGGGACAAGACCCTCTGAACTTTGCTAGGCTGGTCCTCCAACAATAGACAGATAATCTTTCAGAGAACGTGTATTTGAAGCCTTTCTAGTTTCTTTGTTTTGTTTTTAGAGGGGGGAAGGCAAGGCAATTAGGGTTAAGTGACTTACCCAAGGTCACACAGCTAGTAAGTGTGTTAAGTGTCTGAGGCTGAATTTGAACTCAGGTCCTCCTGACTCCAGGCCCAGTGCTCAATTCACTGCACCACCACGCTGCCCCTTTAGTTTTTTTAGGATATGATAAAGTTGATGCTCTGGTGACAAAGCCTTCAAGACCCTAGAGACACCTCATGTCAAGATGAGGAATGGGAATAGTATTTTAAGTGAGATGGGGCCCTTCCATATATTTATTTTGGGACAAGCAGTGAGGCCACGGAATTACTGCACAAGTTCGGCATGTTTTCTGCCATTATAAAACTGTCCTCAGCAGTTCCTTCTCCAATACACCTTTTCCTCTGATTGGCTGAATATGCCAAGTGTAAAAACTTATGTCCAGTCAGCTCTACTAGGTGATTTCCTACCATATCTTTCTGCTCTGTCAACTTACTGATCTTAAGGAATGTCTTTCCCAGTCTCTTCATCTTTTGATGTGTTATCACTTTCCTCTGCCAATTAACAAAGTTGGAAAAGTCAACTGAATCTGACCTAAAGAGCTTAGTCGTAATTTAATAAAATTGCTCTTTATAACACTGACTATTTAAGATTTGTTCAATGCAACCAGATTCCCCAAAGAGCACTTATTTCTGTGCAGAAATGAATATAGACGACAGAGAAATGAAGAGTAGTCTTTCTTGTATGAAGCTACATTGTAGGAATAAATTGAGAGAGCCATATCCGTAATACTTTGTCAGCAAATAACTTACCTGAAGCCAGAGAGGCTATTATTTCTTTTCATCAGGCTTGGCATGATGAGAAACCAAGGTCCTAGTGTTTATACATTCAATTATACTAAAGACTGGGGAAAATCAGTATTCTCTTTGTAACTAAATTAGATTAGAAATTCCCTAAAGATAGGAATCATTTCCTCTACTTTCTCTATTCCCCAAGAAACTTATTACAATGTTATAAAAGCAAACAAAAGACAAAGAAAAACCCCACCCCAATTCATTAAATCTTAAATGAGTTGAACTAAATCAACCTAGTAGAAAGCCCCAGGGAAAGCCTATATTGAACAATATAGATATTTTGTTTTGGTCAGTGTAGACTGGGAAATCAGGATTATGTTTAAGTGGCCTGGCTATACCTTCAGTTTTAAACTTCTAGAAACATGGTGATATATACATCTAGTTGGATAGGGCCAAATTGGTCCAGTAGGAAGAGTTCTGATCTGGTAAGTAGGGTTCTAGCCCAGCTCTGATACTAACTAGCTGACATTTTCTTTCTTCTGCTGAACTGCTCCCACCTCTCAAATGGGGATCATGATACTCTTCTTATGTATCTCTCAGGGTTGATGCAATCAAATTATATAGAACTGCTTGGGAAAGTTAAAGAGTGATATATAACCCAAGCAGTTGTCCTTATAATCATGCCCAAGACTGTGACTGAGTGAGAAGAGCTTTCTCTCTGTTCTGATTGCCATCTCTCAGTTTCCATGAAATTTTCAGTGACAACTCCCTCAGATGTGGAGGATTACCCTTAGTTTACAAGTTGTTAAAATGGGATACAATTTACATGGGAAATGGGAGGAAGCTACTCAGCCTAGGGCAGAGCAAATTAGGCAATGAAATCAGTAAAACTGTAAGGGCTCCTGCTGTCCAACCCAACAATGAGTTTCCTGACTTAAAGATGGACCAGTGGATGCTCTGTCCTGAGAGCAAAAGAGAAGCACTGATTTTTAGTTATTCATAATACGAATGAACACTATACACTTCTAGGATGTCGTGCAGTTCTCCTGGGAGTAAGAAAATCTTTGGAGAAAGAGAAGGTCAAGGGGGTGGTATGTTAATTAGAGCAGGAAAAACACTGTTCTAAGAGGCACACAGTAAGCTCTCAACAGGCTTTTTTTTTAATGAATGTTTTACCTTAAGTTGTTCTTTGAAAGCAAAATATTTTCCAGAGCAATTGAGTTCATAATTGAGCTGGCACTTGTGATTCTCCAAGGTTTGGTTATCTAGATCTTTTCCTCTGGTCAGCTCTTTACCAAACATCCTGTGGTACTCTTCTAAGATGGCGGTGGCAATGTTCTGGATCTGAGTGTGGTAGTCATCCACTGCCTAGTCAAATGAGAAATTGAAATCATAGAACCACAGCACCTCAGAGACAGAAGGGACCACAGAGCTCTTCTAATCCAACTCAAACATACCCTTTTCAACTACTTTGGCAAGCAGTTAAACAGCATCCATTTAAAAGTCTCTAGTACAGGGGGCGGAGCCAAGATGGCAGCATAGAAGCGGCAACATATCACAGCTCTCACATAGCCACCCCAAAATACCCATAAAATAGGACTCTAAACCAATCCTGGAACTCCAAAACCCACACAAAGATACTTCCCACTAAAGTCAGCTCAGCTACGAGGAACCATAT
>CM053582.1:535914098-535932140 GCA_028627135.1 Pseudochirops cupreus
CCTATTCAATTGATCTTATGCCCTCTATGGATTCATTTATACAAATACTCAGATATGTGCTTGTTTGCATATGAAAACCCTCTTATATAAATTTATGTGTATGTATATGTATATATACATTTGTATTCCCTTGCCCTATCCCTGAGGGGATTTTCTTAAAAGGTAGGCCTCACCAT
This sequence comes from Pseudochirops cupreus, assembly GCA_028627135.1. NCBI lineage: Eukaryota > Metazoa > Chordata > Mammalia > Diprotodontia > Pseudocheiridae > Pseudochirops > Pseudochirops cupreus. Next base: position 535,914,275 of record CM053582.1, read on the forward strand.
ATGATTCCTGCACTAGTAAATAAATTCTAGTGGTTTCTTATTCTAGAGGCTTCTTATTACTTCCAGATTCAAAGAAAGTCCTTTGGCATTTAAAAGTTCTGCACAGCCTGGTTCCTTTCTGCCTTTCCCATTTCTGACCTTTTATTCCCTGCTCTTCCCCCCTCCCCTGTTCTAATGACTGTCTCCTATTTTTGAGATGCTCTGTTTCCTCACTCCCACCTCTTGCAATCCCTGGCTTCCTTCAAACCTTAGCTTTTGTCCCACTTTCTTCAGGCTTTGCCCTGCTAAGGGTGCCTTCCACCTACTATAGGTCTGTGTACCCAATTATTTAAATGTTGTCTTCTCCACTAAAACGTAGGCTTCTTGAGGCCAGAGAATGTTTTTTTTTCTTTTTTTTGTATTCTCATTCCTTGGCAGTTTATGGTACTGTATCGGAGGTCAATAAATGCTTGTTTTTTGATTATGTGCCTTATTTCTACTTCCTCTTCCATCATTTGCTACTCAAGTCCTTTCAATATGGTTTCTAATCTTATTAAAAACTGTTCTCTTAATCGCCAGATCTAAAGACCTTTGCTCAAGCCTTATCCTTCTTCGGTTCCCTGCAATATTCAACACTGGTGACCTCCCCTCTCCTCCTGGATCTTCTCTCCTCTGTGGTTTTTGGTATATTATTCTTTTCTTGCCTGTCTGGTCTCAGACTCCCTGGCTAGATCATCATCTGTATCACAGTCCCTAAGTGTGGGTCTAACCCACATCCCATCCTGGGATCTCTCCTTTTCTCTCTACACTTGCACTTGGTGACCTCAGTAGCTCTCTCTAGAAAATATGATTCCCAGATCCATACTAGCTATAGACTCTCTCCTGAGCTGCACCAAATGTCATTTCAAACTGGATGTCCCCTGCAATTCTCAAACTCAGCATGTCTAAAACAGAACTTACTATCTTTGCTCAAACCCCGCCCCCAAACAAAAAACACTCCACTGTCCAGGGTACCATCATCCTCCCAGTCACTCACCTTCAAAAGAAACCTTGATATTATCCTTGATTCACTTCCCTGTCTCCCCACCTCACATATCCAATCAGTCTCAAAATCCTGACATTTCTAGCTACCAAAATCTATTGGTCCATTTCTCTCTCTATTCCTGGCCACTCATCACTTCTCACTTGGGCTGTTACAAAAACCCTTTATCAGTCTCTTCCCCTCCAGGCTTTCCCCTTTCCAATCCATCCAGCTGCAGAAGTGACTTTCTTAAAGCTCAGGTCTTGCCCTACAACTTCTCTGCTGAATAACCGCTAATACTCTTCCCTCCTTCCTGCCTTTAGGATCAAATGTAAAAATGTGTGTACCCAGCACTTAGCACACAGCACCTGACTCGGAGTAATTGCTTAATAAACGCCTTCTGGAGCTCCAATAATGGCACGTTTTTCTAAACTTCTTGTATCCTATTCTCCTTCTGCTCCGTGTGGACCTCAGGCTCTCCTTGTTGTAGTTTGTTCAGGACACTGCATCTCTTCAACACGCCTTTGCACAGGCTGTGCCCCACGCCTGGAGTGCACTCCCTTCCCACCTCTGGCCTCCTGCATGACGCCTTTTTCGATCCCCCAACACCTTGTTTTCTCTGGTACAGATTTTGTACGTAATTATGATATATCCATGTTTTTCTCCCTTCTCTCCCACTCCCAGAAAGTAAGCTGTAGCAGTTTGATTTGTGCCTTCTTATCCCCAGGGGATGGGAATGACAAGCAAACAGTAGGCGCAGTACATATGCTGTTCAACAGAATCCAAGGGGCTAAGTGACTTAAAGGGGGCGGGACTACGGGAGACAGCACTTCCGGGGTCCTCGATGCGCAGTCGCAGAGAATTCTTCGCTTCCGGTGGCGAGGACGGGACGCTGGCTGGAGCGGTGAGAGCCCGATACCGCGCAGTCGCTTCGGAGGCCCCGAGTCCCAACGGGCCTCCTTATAGATCCCAGGCGTCTCGTCTCCGTGTAGACCATGGTCCAGCTGAGTGAGTGACTGCCGGGTTGGGCGAGCCATTGTAGCCTCCCTCCGCTTAGAGGAGGACGAGGGACTGGTTTAGGGAGGGTGGGGCCTGGGGAGGAGGGACCCGGTGGATGCAGTGAATCAGCGAGCTTACTGTGCGCAGGCGCCTTGGGAGAAGCCCTTCGCTCAGTGCTGGTCCTTCCAGTAGAGTGCGGCCTAAGGGGGCGGGTCGCTGCGTGAGCTGGGCCGGGGTGGGTAAAGCGGGACTTAGTCCCCGCCCCTGACATTGACCCTGAGCAAGTCCCTTAACCTGCACCTCCCCGCTTGGATTCAGCCAGGAAGTGATAAGTTGTTCTTGGAAGAACCGCGGGGTGACTTACGCCATAAGTGGTTTCAGGGTTCAGAGCAGGCAGAGAGCCCACATTTCCTTAGCACCTGTGTGCCAAGCATTGTGATTTCCGCAGTTTTGGTCCCAAATGGAGGGATGGAGGTTTGGTTCTTGGAGGGCAGGGAGGATGTGAGTGGCAGAGAGAGGGAAGACGCTTCGGACTGGGGCGCCCGGGCACAGAGGGGTGGCCGACCCTGCCCACGGTCTGCTTCGTGAGCTGCTTCGTACCCTGACCGGCTGTATTCCCGCAGCCTCCCTGCTCTGTAAGACTTACCGAGGAGGCCATGTGACCATCCGCCTGGCCCTCGGGGGCTGCACCAACCGGCCCTTCTACCGAATCGTGGCCGCCTACAACAAGCGTGCCCGGGATGGCCGGTACTTGGAGCAGCTGGGCTGCTATGACCCCTTGCCCAACACGAATGGGGAGAAGCTCGTGGGCTTTAACTTCGAGAGAATCCGGCACTGGATAGGCTCTGGAGCCCAGCTCACCAAGCCCGTGGAGAAGCTTCTAGGTAATACAGCCCGTCCACTTGAGAGGGCTCTGAAAGGCCAGGGCACTATACCATCCAGTCTTGTTTATATCTGTGGGGCAGCCCTCTGGATGACTGAACTTCCTGGCTTCCCCCGCTCAGGAATGGGAAACTTTAGTCCTGACACTTATTTAGGTTTTTCTTCTTGAAGAAGCCCCCTTATGCAAACCTTTATAGATGCTCCAGTTTTTCCACTAATGACAAGAGTGTCAAAAAGCCTGAGTTCTGAACCCTTTTCAACTGGGAGGAATATCTCTAGTTTGAGAGACAGGACCAAGTAACATCCAGCCTCCTCCAACAATTTATTTTCCTTTTTTAAGGGTGTGGATGACTCGGTGGAAGATTAAACATTTTATAATGGAGGGTGGTAGATTGGAAAGATCTCTGGACAGTCATGGGGCCCAGGTTTTAGCGGTGGCAGGACTGACTTCCCGGTGGGCACTATGTTAGGACTTAACTATGTCAAGACTCAGTGCCATTAGATAGATTCCCTAGAGAAACAATGGCTTTGTGTTTACAAGTGGATATTTTACTGCTTTTAGGTCTTTCTGGATTTTTCCCTCTGCATCCTATGACTGTCACAAATGCAGAGAGGCTTCGTCGGAAACGTGCTCTTGAAGCTAGTTCAGCTTCTCAGGCAGTAGACACAGAGACAGCATCTAGCTGAGTGGCCTGAGCAGGCTCTGCAAGTCCAATCAAGAAACATTTCAGTGCTTATTCTGTGCCAGACACTCAGCTAAGCTCTTCAAAGAACACGATCTTAGAGCTCCATCATACATCTTAGTCTAAGAACTCATTCTATTTTGTCCTAAGGTGAATAAATGGAATTTTTCAGAGCTATGTGTGTTCTTTGGAGCAGGGGTGGATTGGGGTAGTCATGCTTTGTGTCTGTGGGTCTCCAGTTAGATTTCTTGAGGTTGGAGCTGGGCATCCACACTAGTTGCCTTTCCTAGTTTTGCTATCTGGAGGAAACTGGATTTTGGCATTGGGCAGGCTGGGTTAAGGAATGATCGGGGCAGAAAATCTGAAGGGTTAGAAGGGACTTTCAGAAGAGTTGGGGCAAAAATAGGATGTAATGGGAAATCTGTAGATTGAAACTAAATGGTGAGGGGCTTTAAACACCCTGCAAAGCGGTTTACATTTTATTCTAGTGGCATTAGGGAATCACAGAAGGCATGGAGGGATGTAGGCATAACTCAGCAATCTCCATTTGAAGCTATTCAAAGGATAGATTGAAGGGGGAAAGAGTGGAGGCTGGGATTGAACAAGCTAGGTTGTGGACAACTGGCATAGATCTCATGGTTTCCTTGTCACCTGAAAACCTGAAAGATCTTCTGTCTGAAAATACTGAATATGGCAATGGAGCCCTGCAGCAGACAAGGGAAAAAGCCTTCCTTGAGATTGACATCTGTCCATTGCTGAACTAGTCCAAATGCCTAGCTGTGATTGTTCAGGCCATGTTTCTCCATCCTGATTTTATGGGACTTTAGGAAAATGTCTTGCTAAAATTCAGTGTTATAATAACCCGGATGTATCAGTTTAGCAACTGTATCCAAAAGAGAAAATGAATTTAGTTTGGTGACTTGTTCTAAAGGAAACAGATTTCTAGCAATTACTATTTTCTCAAGGGCTCACAAATCACCAAATAAATGACTAGAGAAAAATAACATCAAACCCCTAGATACTACACACATTATTATAGCATTTTTCTTTTTGAACTTTGGCTCTTTTACTTATGTCTGCAGTCATAGATGACTGCAGTGTTCTCATTAACAAATCCTTAATGTGCCTTGGGATATAATTTGTCTCAGTCAAAATACTTACATGTTCTCTTGCTGTCTTCCCATCTATGCTGGGCTTCAGGTCCCACCTAATCCTGTTTATTTTACTGTTTCCAATATGATCATTCTTGACAAAGAAGATGGAAGCAAATAGGAGTGAACTTTTTTCCCCCTCTATTATCTCAGGCCGAATACTGACCTATCCTTGTCCATCTTACTACAACTCCCCTCCCCTCCCACCCCTGCCAATTTTGTTGTTAGTATTTCCTCAAGCCACACCTCATTTTCTGCTTGAACCTGACTTTTTTCTTAAATGTTCATGTCACTCTGGGGTATTCATTCCCATTTATGTGTCTCTCATATCGTTTATACATAGCTTTTTCAAATCTGAATTCGTTAAGAGAGTTCACTCTACAATCACATTGATCTCTAACATGCCTACTTTATCTTTTATAGTTGGAATAATTTGTTAGAATTTTGTTTTTGAGTGTATTCCTTCATTCCTTTGTCCCATTTGGCCTCTTCGACCTTGGGTTAGTACCTATAATTTTATTTTTTAAAATCTGTTTTCCTAAGTGTCCCTTGGGACACTTCTGATTATGCCCAGTGTTCTCCTTCATGGATATTATGAACTGAGCACCATCATCATCATCATTATCAAGTGTTTATTACTTGCTAGGCACCGTGCTGAGTGCTGGGGATACAAAAAAAATCTAAAACACTGATGCCCTCAAGGAGTTCAGCCTGATGGGAGGGACATGATGCAAACATGATTTGAACACATAATAGACAGTATAATGGGAGGAAATCTAAGAAGAAAGGACCTAGGAGAGGGAGAGACCTGGAAAAGCTACTTGTAGAAGGGATTTGAGCTGGAAACCAGTAGGGAGGAGCATTCTAGCCATGCAACCTGTCATGAGGATGACATGGTCAGGATGACAGGGGGGAGATGGTACCTACCATACCCCTCATTTGCAGGTGGAAAGGGCCAAACATGTGTATCACCTCCTAGATCTTCCAGTAGAAGTAGAAAGGATACAATCTTTTAACTGGACGTACATCAGAACTTGACCAAAATGCAGCAACAATTGCTCAAGCATCACCAAGAGACTTAGGCTGAACTCTAAAAGAAGGAAGCCATATTATGAATGAAAAATTATTAACATGAGGAAAAAAAGGCTGCAAGGCATGGACAATAGGAATTAATGACCCTTGCAGTGTCTACTCAGGCACTGGCAGCTGACTTGGACTGCCCTGAGAAGTTCTGGGACACGTGGAGGAGCCCAAGCTGGAGTCTTCCCTCATCCATCAAGGGGATTTACTGCTTCCTGTGATGCTGACACTTGTATGTACTTTTTGTTCTGTTCTCAAAGGGAGGCAGATGCTTGTTTTGAATTGCTATGCAGGTTGTTTTAATTATCATCGTGATCTTGGTTATGGATTATCCCAGATGGCTGCAAGGATTGCCAGCAGCAAGGGGGTGGCATGTAGAGATATTTAAGTATGTCAGTTTAGTATAATTGATTCAATTTTGTTTGAAGCCTCCATTTTGTGATTTTGTCTTGACTGAGATGGTTTGCCAATAGGTTGCATCCCTTTAAGTTGTTTTTCTCATTGGTAGTCTGTTCTGTCTGGAGGTTCACATGTGTTTATTAGTTATTTATGGAATACACACATTACCAAACATGTTATATTGAGAAAATATTGTAAACAACTTTATCAACAGCTCGTATAATTACCTCCCAATAAAACTATATGGCTAACAAATTAGCAGTCAGAATTTGAGGGTAACCAGTGGACACCCCTAGCTACAACCGTAAAAGCTGGTCAGGGGTCCACCATCAGCCTTCTCTTAAATCATGAGTAGAACAGAGTATACTTGAGACTTAAGCACCCCATCTTTTCATAAAGCAGTGTTGATTGACAGAAACTTAAGAGATGATGACCTGGGAGACAGAGACAGGGCACTGGTATGACATATTTACTGATGGCACCTGTAGGAATCAGGTTGGTGGTTTACTCCTAAAGGGGTTAATGTTTGTACTGTCAGATAGATAATTGCACATTATAGACTGAGGAAATTAAAATTATTCTGTATCATTTAATAATTAATTTTGTTCTGAAATCTACCCTATTCTGCATCACTGCCCCATTTTGTCAAGCCACCCATCTCTGTTCTGGAATTAAGTTCAGAAATGCAGTTTTCCCTCAGAGTGAATTTAAAGGTGTGGTTAAAAGGAAGAGTTATTATTCATGGTAATAGTTCCTGGGACATCTGCTTGTTGTGTGTAAGCCTCAGTGCTATCTCCCCCCCCACCCCCCGTCATCTGTCTTTCCTGTTTTTGTGCAGTAAGGAAGGATTTGATCTCCAAAGAGATAGGTTTGGTGGTATTGACCCCTTAACAAACTTTACAAGAACCAGATGAGTCCCATAAGACAATCCTTTACTGTCAGAAAGGGGCGTGATTTGCCACACCTGAATGCCAACCCACTTCTCCTAGTATAGCCAGGACAGGAGATGGTCCGTGTTGTTTGAAGAACAGCAAAAAGGAGACTATGACTGGGAGGCCTTCCTCTCCCCCGCTCAATTCTAGAGCCTTCTCGCAGTTAATTATCTTCTAATTATCCTAAGTAGTTTGCTTCGTATGTTTGCATGTTGTCTCCCCCAGCAGACGGTGAGCGCCTGGAGGGCAGGGATGGTCTTTTGTCCCTTTAGTAAAGCATCAGCGAAGGGCCTTGAATGCCAGGACGGAGCATTAAGTCATAGAGTGCCAACACTTATCTTTTGGGGGGAGAGCACCACAGTCCCAAGAATGTGGTTCTGGGCGCGTAGAGCTTGAGGTTCTGGCGGCGCCTCCGGACAGCGTCTAACACAAAGTCTGCAGCAAAGACTCCCGGGACGTGGGGGCTTTGGATCTGGCCCCGCCGTTGGGGGGGGGGGCCTCTGGGCGCTGTCCCGGTGGGAGGGAGTATACGAGGAAGAGGAATACGGGACAAATTCGGGGAGATCCAGACCACAAACGTGATGAGGAGGATCCCTGACCGAGCCAGCCTGTCACTCTCCCCGGGCCTTCCCTGCTCTCGGCGCTACTTCGAGGATCCAAACGCTCCCGGGGGTAGGGGTGGGGCGTCAAATGAAAGGTTTCTGGAATCAGAAATGACGTCAAGAAAGGGACGGCAGCGACTCCGTCCTCGAGCTCCGGGGAGGGGGTAGAAAGGAAGGGCACGTCCGCCCCGAGCTACTGACGGCAGCGCTGGTGAACGCCTACCCACGGGGGGAACGTCACAACGGAGAGCTGGAGCAGAGGTGCGGGCGACCGCCACGCCCCTATATAAATGGAGGAAGCGGCAGCCCCGCTTCCCGGACGCATTTACGACAGTTCGCGCCGCGAGGCTCCAGGCAGTGCCGTCACGTGTTCGCTGCGCCGCGGCTGCGCCGGGGACCAGGTCCCGCCCCCGGCATACGTCACGTCCCGCTCCGCCCTGTCCCGCCGGCGGCGGGCCCTTTTCGCGCGGGAAAAGAAAGCTAACAGTGACCCGGCGGTGCGAGCTTGCGGACCCTCGCCTGGGCCACGGCGGCCATGGGGCTCTTGGACCGCTGCAAGGCGGAGTTCGGCACCGCCGACCTGTACGAAGTGCTGGGCGTGCGGCGGGAGGCTTCGGACGGCGAGATCCGGCGCGGCTACCACAAGGTGTCCCTGAGGGTGCACCCGGACCGCGTGGACGAGGCCGGCCAGGAGGAGGCCACCCGGCAGTTCCAGGTGCGCGGGGGCCGCCCCACCCGGTGACTCTGGCCCGGCGCCCCGGGGGGACCCAGCGTGAAGGCGGACGTGCCCCTGCCTCCCCCCCCTCCACCCCTCCCCCGGCTGGCTCTGCCCGTTTGGAGCTCCTACCCCGTCCAGCCTCCCCGGGGGTTTCCCAAAGGACCGGTCCGGCCCGGGCCCCTCCAGAAGCTCCCAGCCTTCCCCGGGATGCCCCACCGTGGGCTGCGGGGGACGGGGGCGGGGGTCGCACTTCCCCCTAGGCCTCTCCTCCTCCCCTCCTGGCGCCGGGGTCGTAGGAGGCCGGGGAGGGGGTCATGGCCGCCCGCTGGTCTCCCCAGATCCTGGGCCAGGTCTACGCGGTCCTGAGCGACTCTGAGAAACGAGCGGTGTATGATGAGCAGGGCACGGTGGACGAGGAGGCGGACGCGCTGAGCCAGGATCGGGACTGGGCAGCCTACTGGAGGCTGCTCTTTAAGAAGGTACCCTCCCCCGACCCCCACGGCCAGGCTTCGGTTCCCCCATCCGCCTCCCCCCCCCCTCCCAGACCTCCCACGGGGGTGTGTGTGTGTATGTGTGTGTGTGTGTGTGTCAGTCAGTCAGTCTACTCCCTGCCATCTCCGAAACTGGTCTTTCAGATCACGGTGGAGGACATCCGCAGCTTCGAGGAGAAGTATGTGGGCTCCGAGGAGGAGCTGGCCGACATCAAGCAGGCCTATGTGGACTTTGGGGGCGACATGGACCGGATCCTGGAGTCGGTGCTGTGCGCGGAGCCGGCTGCTGAGCCCCGCATCAGGGCCATAATCCAGCGGGCCATCGAGGCAGGCGAGCTGCGGCCCTATAGAGCCTTCCTCCAGGAGCCTCAGCGGAAAGCCAGCGCGAGGAAGAGGAGGGTACGAGCTTTGGGACTGGGGCCCCGGGGACTCCAGGCCAGAACCTGCCGCAGCTTGTGCCATCTCACCTTGGATTTATGCTGCTTGTAGTTGTCTGAGAAGTTTAATAGCGAAGGAGGAAAGAGGCCAAAAGACCTCCCCTCCGTCCCCCACACTAATGTGTGGTTGTGAATATTTGCCTTGCCTTCATTTTAACTGAGATGACTTGGTAAAAGATGATTTTGAATAGAGGGACGAGGTTAACTTGAATTTACTCTATTTTTTTTCCAAAATACTTGATGAGAAAAGTTCTGCCTTGGGTAGTAACCACTTGCCGTATGTGGTGCCACAGGACTCTAACCTCACCTCTCACTTGGAGATTTCCTCTCCGCAATGATATCTGGCAAATGGACTTTATCTAGGTCTCCTAGGGCTTTCTTCAGCTTTGTTCTGTTGCTTTCAGCCTGTCCTTTCCAATCTGTTCTAATGCAGTCAACTTGACTGAAGCTTCCCAAGTCCCCTGCTTTCACTCTGACACAACCCATGAGTATGAGAAATGTCCATAATCAAAGAGACATGGCTTCAGATCCCAGCTCTGACATAACATGTGAGCCTATGCAAGTCATGTAATGTCAGTGCTATAAGAAACCATAAGAGACACCCTACCTTTCAAAGAAGATGCTCATCTGCAATAGTGGAAGGGGTTTTCCTTATCCAGGAGTTCCTCATGTCCTGGAAATCACACCAGTCTGTCCTTTTAGCCAAATCCTTTTATATGCTCTAATATATGTCCTTGAAAAAAGGGTAGACTTGGAAGTGGGGGATGGACTTCTGCCAATTCTGAGTTTAGAGTGAGTGTTAAATGCAGAATTTGTTGGTCCTTTGCTTTTGTGGTAGATGATTGTAAAGTAGAAGGCATTTTATTTGACCTTGAATGTCATGTGTGTTTTGTGTTCCAGGCTCAAAAAGAAGCCAAAGAAGCAGAAAAGTCCAGAAAGGAGCTGGGCCTTGGGGATGAACCAGGAGACCTGAAAGCACTCATCCAGGTGAGTTCTGGGGGTGCCAAGCAGAAGGACCTTTCCCTCTCCAGTCCAGTTCTTAGAGGGCTGTTGCTCTCGTTCTGAAATGTGTTTTAACTCTTCTAACAGAGCAGACAAAAGGATCGGGAAAAAGAAATGGACAGTTTTCTGGCTCAGATGGAAGCAAAGTATTCCAACTCTTCCAAGAAAGGGAAAAAAACAACTGACAAGAAAGGAAAAAAATGAAGGCACTGGTTTTGTTTTTTCAGTGGGCCTTCTGTTTAATTGGTACTTACCCACCTACCTGGATAAAATTAGTAAAACCTTTATTATTGAGGGAAATGGTCCCCTCTGGCCTAGAATCTCCAGATAAGTGACTGTCTCATGAGTAATTTATTCATCCAGTGGCTGAGCCCACTTTTCATTTGTTTCACATGTATTCTGTTTCCTGGCAGTCTAGTTTCTATGAAGTTTCTCTCCTGGAAGAATTTCATTTTCAGAGAATCTCTATTTCCACAAGTCTTACAGAGTTCTAAACAGATTCTGTCCAGAGAGGGTGCCGACTGTCAGCCGAGCTCCCGGGACAGGTAATGATGCTGTTGATGACCAAATACTCCCTGGTGAGGAAATGAAATTCTTCAAGTGAACAGCTTTGTTCTGAAGGTTTCCTTGCCAGGTTTGTTTTCATTTATCTATAGTGAACAAGATTTGTTTTATATTTTGCACTATTTGGTGCTGGCAAATATCTCAAGAATTTTTGTAAAAAAAAAATTGCATAAAACAAACTAGAAACACCTTTCACTGCTACATCTTGAGGCCTTTTAAAAATTGGCTTTCAAGTTTGTTTCCAAAAGTGGTATTAGGAGCAGGAGGGCTTGGTGATATAACCAAAAGATCATACCAAGAGTTGAACTTGATAAGTAACTTGGACTTTTTTGAAACAAGAAAGCTGAGGCCCAGCTAGCACATTCATATTTACAATTCTTTCAACCAGGCTTCCTCAAATACTTAGCAGTTTTGCAGAGGAAATTGAATACTATGTATTTTTCCCTCAAATATCAAGACTAAGACTTCTGTTGAAGTTTGTCACCATGGCTCCTAAATTAGGGAAGGGGAGGACGTGTTGTCAGTTATTTCCAGTTTCTGATCACAAACATTCTTGATTTAAAAAACAGACTCTTTAATCATTCAATTAAAAAAATATAATTTCACGCAGTTTGGATTGCCCCACCTTACACTTGACACATTGGTAACATTGGCCATTTGTTATGAATGTGATGACAGTACAGTAACTTCACTTTTGATTTCAGGAATTTTTCCTCAGGAGATGATGTAAACAATAAGATCTGAAACTAATTACATAATCAGATTTAATTACAAATAAAATTATGTAAACTAAACAGTTCTTGAAGATAAGCTACATTTATACTATTGTTGTTGCTAATTTAAATTTTAAAATGCTATCAGAAAAACCCCGGAGAGATTCAAAGCTTACCCACTTCTGCTATCCCACTGTCACTAAAGCAATCTGTTTTGAGATTTAACATCTGAAAATCCCTGACAGTTGGTTGACAAGAGCCATGTAGGAAAGTTCCAAAGAAAGAAATGTTTCCCTCCTAGTGTTGCTGGAGAAAATTTGGCAAAATGGGAAAATGAGTATTAGGGAAATCTGACCTGTGAGGCAGAATTAGTAAAAGGAAATACCAGTGTTTATACAACTTCACCTGAAATAGAGCTTGATCGCTATCACTTTGAAAAGATAAGATCTGGTAAACTGGTATATTCCAATACAGGTAAAATAAGTTATTTCTCTCTACTGATGCATCATGTTTTCCAGTTGGTCTTTATTTAAGTTTCATCCCCAGTAAAATACCTGTGGCCAAGTTTCTTGGGGATTGGTCTGGCTAATTTTAGAGTGCTCTCTACAGGAAGGATTTTCATTTGAGTGGCAGTTCAGCCTTCTGACAACACTGCCTCTGTAATGATTCCACTTGAAATTAGGAAAATCATCTTATTTTCAGGAGTTTAAATACAAGCAGAAGTGTTCTGGGGAATATGACTACTTGGTGCTATAGTAATACAGTAACTGCTGCTTTTCACACACCTGCAGTTACCTCTTGAATCCTGAAGTAATTGATAATCCTGCTTGATAAACAACATAAGCAGTGATTGGGGGTAGGTATGTCTGTGTAACTAAGAGTCTTGTTAAGTAGAACTGCTTAATTTGCTCTGAAGGAAGACAAGGGGTCCACACAATCTTTGGCAGACACTACGGTTTTTTCCGCAGTACATTATACAAAAATAACTCTTTGTGAATATGGTTTCAAGTTTTTCTTGTAAACAAGTTCTGCATCACTAAGCTGGCTGAACACCGATTCACAAAATTCTCAGATGAGCTCACAGTCACCTGACAACAGGTGTTTTGGTTTGTCTTATGGCCCCTGTCTGGTTCTAGTAACTGGTCCACCTCGACTTTGAGATCTGGCAGGTCCATGTAACTGAAGACCTGTTAGACAAAGATGATACAATACATTAAGTAATATTTTAAAGTTGTAATGCAAAAACAATTCAACAGGCTATTGTTGATTGCCTGAGTACTAAAAAACACAAATAATACATGAATCTTATAGTCTTGTAGGAGGGAAGCTAAGACTTGTTACATTAGGCTGGGATATCAGAGAAAGTATTTGATGAAAGGTCGGGAGAACATTTAAGAACTTCGGCAAACTAGTTTGGCTAGAAGGTAGTAGGGGGTTGCATGAGGAAGAAGGAGATAAAGTAGGGTGGGGCCTTGAATGCACGCAAAGGAAGGAGTCTGGTCTTTATTTAAGTGGATGACAAGCAGCTATGAGGAGTTTTTGATGAAGAAAGTGACATGAGCTGCCAAAGCTGTGTGTCTCTAGTGAAGAATGGGAAGTGACAGTAAGAAACACAGGGAACCGTTGGATTTGGAGTTAAACCTGGTTTCAAATTCTGACTGCCATAAACCATGTGAAATGGGGAGCAGGGGAAAGGGTTCTGGACTCAGAAGGCCTGTAAGATCTCTTAATTATTTTTTAATTCTCAATCTGTGATCCTAGGATTTTAAAATAAATCTGGCAACAGTGTGGGTCTGGATTAGAAAGGGGAGAGAAGAGGAATGGAGAACAATTAGGCGGGAATTAAATGTTAAAGATTGATCAGTGAAATCTCAGGTGAAAGCAAAAACAAAATTAGATTCGGAAAAAAATTTGTGATATGAATTGTTTAAATCAAATCACATTAAAAACTTTACTTTCATTCACTAACTTTTATAGGATGAAACTATATATTTCAGTAATATTTTAATTGTTTGCATTGGTTTTCACTAAAATTTACCATTGATTTCTACCCCAGTAGATGTTATGGAGACAAGTGACTCCAAAGAAATTAATTTGTGTACATGTAACATCTTAGTAACTGATGTGATGTAACCTGTAGTGATTTCCAGCTCATTTGAGCTGGAAAAATGTTATTTCATTTAGCATCCAAAACAGCCAGGAACATGCATTGATATATATAGTACAAGTGATAATAATAGATTCTCAATACATGTTGAGTTTAACTGATCACAAACTATTTTTTAACTGGCTGCTTTTGCTGAACCTCACATACAGAGGGATGATCTCTGTTCTCCTTGTCCTTGTTAGGAGAATTACCTAGATGTTGGTAGTGAAAAGAACCCAAGACAAAACTAGTTTTAGGTTTACTGCCTGACTGTCCTACCAGTTATAATAATCAAAATAAATTTCTGCCATTCTCTAGAGCAGCGGTCCTCAACTTGTGGGTCGTGACCCCTTGGGGGGGGTGTCAAATGACCCTTTCACAGGGGTTGCCTAAGACCATTGGAAAACATTTCCAATGGTCTTAGGAACCGAGACACCGCTCCTTTATCTGTCTCCAGGAGGGTCCGCCCACATGCAGATACACCCACATACAAGTATTAAAGGGTCGAAGCATTAGGAAGGTTGAGAACCACTGCTCTAGAGAGATGGTGAAAGGACTGCTTCTTTGGTGGTTTTTACTATTTAATAGTTTGTAACCGAAAAAGAAACTTACTAGAGTCCTTATTAAATTCTATTTGAGTTTGACAATAACAGACCTTTTACAATGTGGTAACTATGTATTAAGTTATGTTCAGTTCACTCCACAAATAAATCAAAATTTACTTCATGTTTGTTAACCTGAAGCAAAAAACAAAAGTGTGAAACTTACCTGTGCCTGAAGACCCCCTTCCAGCCCTGGATTGATTAGAATAATCAATAACAGTGCAAGAACGTCGACACTGTGTATCTGGCTTGAATGAAAGAGTGAAAAGTAACTGAATCTTTTGTCACTAAACTTCTTTCCCCATATGATAAAAGATTTGAGATTTTAATATATTTAGGAAGGAGAATGGCTTTGAATTATTAGAACGAGTTTCATGCAGACATTGAAAGCATATATGTACATAGAGAATGCCAGAGGCCACCTTCCTATTCATACTATCTCAATCTCAAATCATTCTTACCCTTAATATATGTATATGTGTATATGTTTCTGTAATAAAAGTATATACACAAAATATATAAATACACATATTTGTACTTTTTTTGCCTATATGTCAAAAGTTTATTAACTCACATATGGTTTAGTTTTTTAACTTGCTTGCAAGTATATTAAATATTTGCTCATTGTCCAGTGAAATAATGAATGGGATTAGTCTCTATCAACATTATAAACCTGTTTTGCTACCTAAAACCTAACTTCACATATTTCCAGCCTTTTACTCTTAATGACTTTATGAAGTTTATCATATTGTAAAGAAATAACTAGTTCATGATAGGAGTTATTTCTGAATCAGGTGTTTGTTTCCAGTCAGACCACGAACTTGTTAGAACAAAAATAAAAATCAGCATCAAACTAGAATAAAGAATAAAAATGAGATAAAAGATAATCTGTAATAGAGGCAGTGTAGCTGTGGGGCAGTTACAACCTTTTAGGGCTCCAGGCAACTCCCTAAAATTATAAATTGCTGCGACGATGTTAACCTGCACTACTGAAGGGAGTTTCTTATACTAATAAAACCAAAGGTCCAGTCCCCCATCTCTGTTATCAACAGGGAATTGGCAAAAGAATAAACATTGACCCATATTATTAACCATTCCTATAGAAATTTAATTTTATTCAGGTGATCATTACATACACCATTGTGGGCAAGAATCCCTTAGAAGAAATGGAGTAGCCTTTATAATCAACAAAAGGTGAGGAAAGCGCAGTACTGGGGTATAATCTCAAAAATGACAGTATCTGTTCACATCCAAGACAAACCTTTCAACATCATACTACTGCAACTCTTCACTCTAACCACTGATGCCAAAGTTGCTCAATTCTATGAAAATCTACAACATTTAGAAATAACACAACAAAAAATGCCATGCTATCATAGGGGACTAGAATGCTAAAGTAGAAAAGCCAAATATAATTGGAATAACAGGCAAGTTTGGCCTTGGGAATACAAAATGAGGCAAGGCAGAGACCGATGGGATTTTATCAAGATAACTCACCGGTCATGGCAAACGCTTTTTCAACAACCCAAAAGGTGACTCTAACAGAGGGACATTACTGGATGGTCAATATCAAAAATGGTTATATACTTTGCAACCAAAGGTGGAGAAAAATCTATAATCAGTAAAAACAAGGCATGGAGCTGACTGTGGCTCAGATCATGAGCTTCTTACTGCAAAATTTAGACTTCAACTGAAGTACGGAAAACCAGACTGTATACAGGTATGACCTAAATAACATGAAGTGTAGGTGATTAATGGATTAGATCTAGTAGGTAGAATGCCTGAAGAACTAGGGACAGAGGTTTACAATACTGTATGTGAGGTGGTGACAAAAAGCATTCCAAAGGAAAAGAAGCAAGAAAACAAAATGGCTGTCTGATGAAGCTTTACCAATAGCTGAGGAAAGGAAGGAGAAAGGCAAAGATGTACCCAACTGAAGGCAGAATTTCAGAGAACAGCAAGGATAGAGGTAAGATTTTCTTAAATGAGCAAACAGAAATAGAAGAAAACAAAAGAGTGGGACAGATAAGAGATCTCTTCAAGAAAATTAAAGATATCTAGGAAATGTTTTTCATGCAAAAATGGGCCTGATAAGAGACAAAAATGGCAGGCACTTAACAAAAGCAGAAGAAATTAACAAGAGGTGGCAAGAATATACAAGAAAGACCTTAACATCATTGATGTTACTGATCTAGAGCTACACATCCTAGAAAATGAAATCAAGTGGGCCTTAGGAAGCATTGCTAACAATAAGGCTGGTAGAGGTGATGGAAATCCAGCCGAATTAATTAAAATTCTAAAAGATGTTGTTGCTAAAGTGCTATTCAATATGCCAAGCAAATCTGGAAAACTCAACATGGCCACTGGATTGGGAAAGATCAATTCAGATTATTAAAGCAAATATACCTATTTGATATGCTTAAGAGTTTGTAAGCCAGGTTTCAGCAATATGTGGACCAAGAACTGCCACAGAGGAGCAGGGCGGTTTTGAAGAGGCAGAGGAACTAGAGACCAAATTGGCACAACATTCACTGTATTATGGAGAAAGTAAGAGAGTTCCAGAAAAAAACATTTACTTCTGCTTTGTTGATTTCACTAAAATCTTTGACTGTGTGGTTCACAACAAAATCTGGCAAAATCAAAGAGATGGGAGTACCAGATCATCTTATTTGTCTCCTAAGGAACCTGTAGGTGGGTCAGGAAACAATAGTCAGAACTGAACATGCAACAACTAACTGGTTTAAAACTGGAAAAGGAATATGATGAGGGTGTATGTTGTTCCCTTATTTATTTAACTTAAATGAAAAGTATATCATGCAAAATGCCCGGCTGGATGAATTAAAAGGTGGAATTAAAGTTGCCAGGAAAAAAAACAATAATCTCAGATATACAGATGATACCACTCTTATGGCAGAAAGTGAAGAAGAATCAAGAAGCCTCTTCATAAGGGTGAAACAGAAGAGTATAAAAGTTGGCCTGAAACTTAAAGTTTTAAAAAAATGAAGATCTTGGCAACTGATCCTATAACTTCTTGGCAAACAGAGGGAGGAGAAATGGAAGCAGTGTCAGATTTCATATTCTTAGGCTCAAAGATCACTGCAGACAGTTACTGCAGTCACGAAATTAAAAGATTTTTGCCCCTTGGAAAGAAAACTACGGCAAATCTGGTCAGCATACTAACAAGCGGAGACATCCCCTTGCTGACAAAGGTCTGCATAGTCCTCAGTTTCTCAGTTCTGTTTCTACTTGAGTTTGACACCACTGCCCTAGGTGAATTTTGTGACTTCTCTGTAAGAAAGGACAAGGTCCTCTGAAGGTAGCATATTGGGAGAAATGTTGTCTAAGACCAGGATGCCTGTTACCTCTGTTTTCAGTAAAACAAGGATTTGTATGGGCTAAGGTTCGTTCTCAAAATAAACCTTGCTTAAGGATCTTTATGCCTTATATCAGTCTTTTTTTTTTTTT
>CM053582.1:535932640-535986576 GCA_028627135.1 Pseudochirops cupreus
AACACAGGCCATACATGTGTAGTTATGCAGAAGACGTCCACTGTGGAGATGTTATGTGTAACTACACATATACGGCCTGTATTGAATAGCTTCTGAGTTCTTATGTTGGGGGGGACTTTTTCTTTTTCTTTTTTGGAGGGCAACTGAGGTTAAGTGACTTGCCTAAGGTCACACGGCTAGTTTGTGTGTGTGTTAGGTGTCTGAGGCCGTATTAGAACTCAGGTCCTCCTGACTCCAGGGCCAGTGATTCACTGTGCCACCCAGCCGCCCAGGGGTGACTTTTTCCATCAGCTTAACTTCTCTTAAGAAAAAATGGTGATGGGGTGGCTAGATGACACAGTGAATAGAGCACTGGCCCTGGAGTCAGGAGGACCTGAGTTCAAATCTGACCTCAGACACTTAACACTTACTAGCCGTGTGACTTTGGGCAAGTCACTTAACCCCAACTGCCCTGCCTTCCCCCCTCCAAAAAAAATGGTGATAATGAGTCAGTGTTTTGACTCTCCTTTATTTCCATTTCTCAGTCAATAACTTGTTTAAATAGATTGGATTAGAAGTGTACAAGAAGTGCATTCTCATCTTTATCATTTAATTTGCTGTCAATTTTAACTTTTCTTCTATTTGTTACCCTGATTACACAGAGACAACTGATTTTAAAATGATTCCCACACTGGTTAGTTGTCATTTCCTGTTTAAATAGTCATTCCTTTCCTGTGCTGTTGTGGGGTCTTCCCTATGCTTAGTACTTTTGGACACTATGTGAAGAAAATATGAATGCAGTATACATATCAGACTTCTGAGTAGCCTAGAAGCATCCAACCTCTATCATTTCTTGATCCTGAAACTATTTTATAACATATTCTTTGCTATTCTCACCTTCATCTGCTTTTACGTTAAAGTGACACACCTTTTTGAAGAGACCACTGGAGGATTTGAAAGGAAAGCTATTAGCTGGAAGGGCAGCTGATTGCTATGATTTGTGTAGCCATGGGTAAATTTCACACTCATTTCTGTTGGCCCAGTCAGACTCTTCCAAAATAGGGGTCTAAGAAAGGAAGCTTTGTAATAGATGCACTAGGAAAAGAATCTGGTGCTGCCTTGCTAAGTAAACTAAGTCTGTTTAGCATTTAAAACCAAACCTTTCACAAACTGATTCCAACCTACACTTCCAGATTTAGTAACCATTATTCACCTTCAGTCCAGTCAAACTGACATTGCTCCTCATCTTAAAATCCCCCCACTTCCATCAAAGCTCAGCTCCAATGTTACCTCCTAGGAGGACTTTCCTGCCCACCTGAACTTCACTCCCTACACTACTTCAAAAGTGTATGTTGTACATTGAGAGATATTTATAAAATACGCTGCAAGTTTTAAAATGCTACAGAAACTCTAGCTATTACTGTTATGTGTACACGTTGTCTCCACTAATACAATGTATGCTCCTTGAAGGAAAGGATGGTTTAACTTTTGTATCTGCATTCCCAGTGCCGACCCCAGGGTGAGGCACTTTGAAGTACTTAATAAATGCATGCTGGCTGATTGACTGCTAGTGAAAAGGCATGGTGCTAAACAGGGAAGGAGACAAAACCAGTTTTTGAAAATCTCCAATGATTACATGTTCCTGCTTAACTGGCTTATTTGCTGTTTCCTGTGGTATAGCAGTCCACCTCAGGCCTCTCCTGCACACGATGCTACCCCTCCTCTTCTGCACCTCTTTAAGTTTCAGTTAAAGTACCACCTCCTCCCAAGAGTCCTGTCTGACTGCATTTGTGCCTTCTCCCCATCTCTGTCCCACCAACTGCTTCGTAACTAGTCACCTGGAGATAGGTGAGTAAACACATATTACTCACACGCATACATATCCCCAAGTGGTATGTAACTCTTTGATAGTGGGGACTACTTTGTTTTGGGGGCTTATTTTCAACACTTGGCACAGTACCTGGCACATGATAAATGCTTAATGAATTGGCATGATTAGAATGCAGTAAAGTTTAAGGGACAAAAGATGGACAGTGTAAGTACTGACATCAAGGACACAGTAACAGACTTTGAAGAAGTCCTCCAGTACACCGACTGACTTGTCCCTGGAGGATTTGTAAAAAGGGCATGGAAAAAAAATCACAGAGAATGAAAAGGCACAGCAGGCTGTAGAAAGAATAGGACAGTCACATCAAGGAGATCCATCGAAATATTGAAACAAATTAAACACTTCCTTAAAAACCTAGACCAATTTATGGTCTTACTAAAAATTAATATACTTGTTCTCCCACACCTCTGAGATCAAATGGCTTTTATGGTTTTTGTTCACTTCTGCAAGTTTGACTGGTGTACCATAAATTTTTACATCATTCCTTTCATTACTGAGATAGTACCTTTATTTACCTTTTTAAAAATGCTTTGTTATGAACTCAGCATGCAACAAATATCAGTTATTAAGCCAAACATGGACTAAATCCCCAAATCCCTAAAATTTAACTATGTACATGTTCAAATATGTGATCACAACCCATACACCTCTCCTGAAGTCTCATTACGATGCCTCATCATGGCACAGGAATGCCCCTGGGTCCCTGAAGGCTATGGGTGTGGAATATAATCTCTGGTGGCCTTACAAAGGCCTGGTGTTGGCCTGCACATCTGCCATTCAAGGACGAGCCTGGCCACAACTGCTGAGGCTCATCACTCTATCAGCTGCAGGGTGATGAACTTTTTAGCCACAGTAACTCTGAAAGGCCATCAACTCACTTATCAGAGGTGGTGGTATTTGCACAGCAAAGAAAATACTCATGGAGGAAATTACTGATCACTGAAGTTGTACATGCTAACCTTGCTTTGCCTCATTTCTTATTGGTCCATCCTTCTATATTCAATGGTCTTTGTATCTGTTGTTTTTGCAGCACCATAATATCCCAACATTAAAAAGCAAGGATATGGAAAACTGCACAGGATGGCAAGGCGCAGCAATGGTGGAAGAAATGTCCACATCTATGATACATGGATCTGTCCAAATAAATTTATTCAACCATTCCCCATCCACTGGACATAGAGTTTGTTTTCAGCTTTTCACAATTATGTATACAGCAGCTATGAATATTTTTGTGCAAATATGGCCTTTTTTTCTTGCTAATAGCTTTAGGAGACGGTATGTGCAATCGAATTGGTGGATCAAAGGATGTGGTTAGACATTATACATTACTATGTTGCTCCATTCGCCCCATTCCACAGTTCCAATGACGATGAAAAATTACCTGTTTTCTCAATGTTGCCAACACTGAATAGTATCTTTTTTTTGCTGTTTTTGTTGGTTTCATCACCTGGGATCCTAAGAAGTGAAGTGATTTGCCCCAGGATTACACAGTCAGAATGTCTGACATGGCTCCTGAGCCCAGAGCTTGCTGACTTGATTGGTAAGGCATGGCAGGCAATGCTCTAAAGGCTGCAGGCTGCAAAGCAGGGGCTGACCAGTCCCCTGCCAGATGAAATCATTAATCTTGTGCAAAAAAAAATCCTTTTTGACTGCCTCTTTACCTAGGCCCTCTCTGCCATGACATTCATAGCTACCAAAATGTAGTTCCTTATTTCTTTACTCCTGGATATTCACAATACTTAACAGACTGAAGCTACTTTGGACCAGTGGGTGCTTCTTGTAGTACTTTGAAGTACTTTCACTTGAAGTGAAAGATTTCAGCCAGAAAATTCCTTAACATTAAGGTTTAAGTTTCTTTACAACAAATTAATGCTTTCTTTGGAAGTATCTAATTTAGCATAATTGTTGTTATGTAAACACCAATCTCTGCATAACAAAAGTGACTTTTTGTAGATGATGCCAGCTCACAAACACAACAAAACAAAACACAAAACAAAATTCTAGTACAACTAAAGGATTTGGACAATGCCTGGAGGTTCACTATAATGAGACTTAGAGACTTAAGCCTACTTAGTAACAGATGACAGGGAGAAGTATCTTTCTGCCTCAGCACAAGTAAAAAGCTCTATTACTTACAAAGTAGACTCTCTTTCTTGGTTCAATGTTGTTCCATGTGAGGCTGAAGTAACCGATGGAGACCTAGGATACAATCCATAACCTTCACAAGGAGTGACTATCTGTTTTCCCAGAATCCTTCAAATTAAAGAAACAGATGAGGTAATTCACCCAAGTTCACATATCAGTAATACCACTACAGTATCAAAATACAAGCACTTCTGTTAATGTATTTTTCTGTTTTTAAGATCAAATGTCTATCAGATTCTGCTCCTTCCCCTTAATACCTGAGGTGAGGAAAGGTGGATGTCCACTGTTGGCACTCTTCTTGCAGACCCTTCGTATGGATGCTTGACTTTTGTTCATATAAAAGCTCATCAATGACTGTGAACATCAACTGAACTTTTTCTGTGGCATTTTGGTCAAGTTCCTAAAAATAATTACCCAGAAAAAAAATCATTTCTAGATAGGTTTGAGATCTGTTAAAGTCATAAAAAATCTTTTAAAATCATTTAAATATCTGTTCAATCTGAAAAAATATCAAGTTTCCATAGAAGATAAGTTAAATTATTGGAAGGTTTCAGCATAAACATAAATTACTCAAATGACTTCTATTGTTGTAAATAGAATTTATACTGAAACCTTTCTTAATTCCACTGAGTGAAGAATGACACCAAGACAGGAAAAAAACCTCAAGACTTATTCATATTTCAAATTTTAGCCTTCAAATGGAAATAAGCATGAAAGAAAAAACATTAATTCTACCTACTCCTCCTACTACACATATAGAAAACTTTTATTGTTCAGATGGTTTCAGTTGTGTTCGATTCTTTGTGACCCCATTAGGGCTTTTCTTGGCAAAGATACTGGAGTGATTTGCCATTTCCTTCTATAGGTCATTTTACAGATAAGGAAATAGAGGCAAACAGAGTGAAATGACTTGACTAGGGTCACAGAACCAGTAAGTGTCTGAGGCCAGATTTGTACTCAGGAAGAGTCTTCTTGACTTGAGACCCAGTGGTCTATCCACTGCATCACCTAGCTGCCCATACAGAAAACTATAACTCTTCAACTGAAATTTTATTAAACTTCATGTATTATACTAGAGGAAGATAAAATATACCAGTGGAAGACAAAAGAAAGAATACAATCTCTGCTCAAGGTGAATGGGATGATTTACTGAATGATGGAGAGAGGCATAACTACTCAAATTTTACTTTACTTTTATTTTCTTTGCCAAGGAGAACAATCTTTCAGAAGGATATGGATAAAAGTAGTTAACAAGGACATGAAACCCAGGATGAGTGAAAAAGTAATAAGTGATCAACTATTTGCCCTCAATGCATTCAAATGCCCGGTTCTGAATAAATGACATCCCAGGGTATTAAAAGAACTAGTGGATGTGACTGCCGACTTACTGTTCATGAAATCTGACAAACCATGAAGAATTTGGAGGGCTGTTGCAGGACCAGAAAAGGGCAAATGATGCCCCAATTATTTTCTAAAAGGGAAGAGGCACAGTCTAAAACTTTAGTCCATTAGCCTAGCTTTGGTTCCTGGCAAAATTCTACAATGCATTGTTAAACATTTTGTTTGTTAGCATCTAGAAAAAGATGATCACTATGAGCTAGCGTGACTTCATTAAGAATAGGTAACACCTGGGGCAGCTAGGTGGTACAGTGAATAGAGCACCAGCCCTGAAGTCAGGAGGACCTGCGTTCAAATCCAGCCTCAGACACTTAACACTTACTAGCCTTGTGACCTTGGACAAGTCACTTAACCCCAATTGCCCTGCCCTCCCCTCTGCAAAAAAAAAAAAGAAACAAGAATAGGTAACACCAAAACAGCTTAATTTCCTTTTTGATAAACTTCTTAATTAGTAGATAAGTGGAATATTGTGTACTTGGTATAGCATCTGATAAAAGTTTCTCATGTTATCCTTCTTGACAAGATGGAGTGATAGGGGCTAGATGACATTATAGTTACCTAGAGCTTGACCTCAAATAAAGTCATTAATATGTTACTATCTCCAGTGGAGTGAACCAGGTATATCACCTTGGTTCAGAGCTAGTTAACATTTTTATCAGTGGCTTGAATAAAGGCATATAGATGGCATGCTTACCAAATTTACAGACAACACAAAGCTGGTTGTATAAAACTTTGGATGAGATTCAGGATCTAAAAGTACCTAGATGGGCCAAACAATAGGCTACATCTAATAACACATTTTAAACGGATAAATATTGTTAGGATCCTATAGCTGGGTCAAAAAAAATCAACAATACAAGGATAAGATGGGGAAAGTAAGGTTAGATAGCAATTTGTCTGAAAAAGGTCTAGAGGTTTAGTGTTCCTCTTACTCAAAGAGATTTTAAAAAAAGAAGAAAGAAAAAAAGAAAGAAAAAAGAAAAAAGTAGTTTAAAAAAGTTCACATGATCATAGGCTGCATATTTGAGTAGAGTATTCAAAATGAGAGGTATAGGTCCCACTGCTTTTTGACCCAGTCAGCCTACATCTTAAGTATTGTATTCAGTTCTGGGCATAGAATTTAACATGTTGGATGGAACACATTCAGAATCAGGCAACCAAGATGAGGAGGGGATTAGAGATCATACTATAAAAGAAGCAACTGAAGGAACAAGGGATAGTTGAACTTTAATGCAAAATATTCATTAACTGTCCTCAAGTACTTCAAGGTTATTACTTGTAGAAAATGGATTAGACTTACTCTCCTTGGTCCCAGGGAACAGGATTAGGAGTAATAGACAGAAGTTACATTGAACCTAATTCTGTCCCTCCATGAGGGTAAACTTTGTAAAAAATGGTGTTATTTAAAAGTGGAAGGGTCTGTCTTACAGACCCTTCTCTTCCCAGATAGTCTTTAAGCAGAATTTGAATGGCCAGATGGCAAAGGTGTAACAGAGGAAATTCCTGATCAGATATAGACTGGACTATGTAAGTCCCTTCCAAATCTAATATTCTGTCAGAGCACTCTTACCACTCAACAGAAAGTCATTCAGCTATTATTCAGCCAGGAGAAGGATGAAACCCATTAGACTGAATTTGCCCTGATGAATAGAAGAAAACTAAACAAAGCAATAATACCAACAGGAAGAAGTCATAGTCATAGATTTTCTACTGATTTTCAGGCCACAATGGGAGTACTATGGGGAGTAATATATGGGTACTATAACTTGGGATGGACATTGGTAAGCAAGAGAACATCCAGAGGAGGGTAAAAAAAAATACCGAAGGGCCTTGAATACATACAACTTGGGGATTGTTGAAGGACTTGAGGGTTTTTAAACCAAATAGGCTTGGCCAAGATAGACACTAAAGTTCCTTCCTCTGAAATTCTATAATTCTACACTTAGCCCCAACCACTTAGCTTTGTGTTAAAACCATACCTTGTCTGGTCTCCCTGACCACCCCCTACCCCCCTTCTAGTCTGTGTAGTAAATTTCTAAGTAACCCATCCGATAAGACTGCAAACTGTCCCAAAGACCAAGGAACACTGATTACAAACTGTTATCAATAGCAACCGAAATTCACATCCTGATAATATGTGTTGCATCAGGGGAAGCCATCTAGGGTCTGCTTGAGATCTCAGACTCCTGTTCCCCACCCCCGCTGCAAGCACTCCTCTATCTCCATCAGGACCATGCTGCCTACTGCTCCCAACCCAGATCCATGGTTACATGAGCAATATTGTCTCTCCTCCCCTCATCTTTTCCCCTACGCTGCCTGCTTCCCTGCCCCCTCACCATCTGCCTCTGTACCCCTCTTTCAATGCTTGTCTCTGTACCCTCTGTGCCTTATGAAAGTATGACTGCAGCCCCACATCCTGCCTTCCTGCTGCCATTGTGGGCTTTCCCAGTAAGGACCCAAAGAACTGGGAGTGCCTGCCCCTATTTCATAATTTCATAAATTATCAATTCAGCCTGAATCTGTGATTCAACTTCCATATCTGTAAAAGGATAATGCTAATTAACTTCCTTAACTGACAGTAGATGAAAACTAAAGGTACTATGTACTAAGTAGTATTACAAAACACTACTTTGTAAGCACAACTACATGACAGTGTATTTTAATGTAAGAGTATAGAAAGAAATGTGGGAGGGAGGAAGGCTGGTAAATTCTGACTTTCAGCTTTAGGTTTTACTCCAAATTATTCTACCAGACCAATTATATGTAACTCACACCATATCCCCAGGAGAAGTCTGAGCTGCCTTCGGTAGAGATCCCTGTACCTGCATAACTCGGAAAGGCAGACCTGGAATTGCCAGTGTCAGTTGATGTAAAAGGTGATTCTTGTGTGATGTCAGATTCACTAAATCCACAATTTGAAAAGGAGAGGGGAAAAAAAGGAAAAATTCTCAGACATCTTTATGCTTTTGCAAAATAAACTATTCAGAAATTTGTATACAAATGTGCTTATAGAGATATAATAGGCAATTTCTAAAATGTACAATTTGCATAGTTATAGGGCACTTCAGGGTGCCATGTCAACCAGCATGCAATGTAACTATAATGTAACAACAATACATACGTAAGTGGAACTCAAATTAACATAAATAATGCTATTAATATTTTAATTTTCAAATATTATAACTCTGCTGAAGCTCATCAACTCTCTAAATATTCTTTCATTTTTTTTTAACATCTGGCATAAGACAATCTCACCATAAGCAAATGAGAGCCTGAGGGAATAATACAACAATTTAAAACACAGCAAAATACATTCTGGATAATGAACAATATTTCAGAAAAACTATTCAGTGGCCTCTCAGATCACAATCTCCCGAATAATATTACTTAAAATGGATTAACATTTGCAATGTGCACACTGCTTACACCGACCAAGCACTAGGTAACAGTGAAATCTGATGGCACTAAAAATAAAAGTAAATGAAAAAAAACCCTTCGCTTCAGAAACAAGGCTTATTGGAAATAACACTGGAGATATCATTATGAGATCTATACCCTAGAGAGATCAAAGAAAAAGGAAAAGGACCAGGACCCAGATTTAAAAAAATATTTAAAGCAGTTGGGTTTTTTTTGTCGAGATATAGAACTGGAAGCTGAGGGTGTGCCCATCAAATGGGGAATGGCAGAACAAGTTAGAGTCTATGAATGTGACAGAATGCTATTGTGCTATAAGAAGTGATGAAAGGGATAGTTTCAGAGAAATCTTGTAAGGTTTATATGAACTGAAGCAGTTAAGTGAGAAGAACCAGGAGAACAATTTATACAGTATTACAGAGAAAAACTTCTTTAAAAGGCTTAGGAAACCTGATACATGAAATGGCCAAACATACTTCTAGGACAGAGATGAAATGTACTACCCTCTTCTGGATGGAGAGGTTATAGATTCAGAATGAAATTGAGACATTTGGGGGCAACATAGCCGATGTAAGAGTTTGTTTTTGTTCAATTATACATGTTTATAAAAGGAGTTTTGCTTTTCTTACTTTCTCAGTGGAATAGGTGGGGGTGGGAGGAGAACTGATTTTCATTGATTGAAAAAAAATTTAATTAAAATAACAAATTATTGAAAAAAAAAAGAATACTGAAATTGAAGTCAAAAGACCCAAGTTCACATGTTAGTTTCATCTGTGAGATGGGTATAATACTTTCATTACCTATTTCAAAGCCAATGTAAAGATCAAATTATAGTAACTGAAGGAATTAGAACAGGCAATGAGGAAACATAACTACCACTCTTTGTAAATGATATGATGACAAACTTAAAGAATCCTAGAGAACCAACTAAAAACTGGATGAAATAATTAACAATTCCAGCAAAGTTGCAGGATATAAAGTAAACTCACACAAATCATCAGTATTTCATTACCAACAAAGTCCAGCAGCAAGAGATAGAGAAATTCCATTCGATATTAACTGCAGACAATACAAATGGATGTCTACCTGCCAAAACAAACCCAGGAACACTTCACACAAATAAAGTCAGCTCTATAGAAGTGGAGGAATATTAATTGCTCATGGGCAGGTTGAATCAATATAATAAAAATGACAATCCCACCTATGTTAATTTACTTATTCAGTGCCTTAGCAACCAAATTACCAAAAGATTATTTTGTAGAGCTAGAAAAAAATCATCTGGAAGAACAAAAGATTAAAACTATCAAAGGAATCAATGAAAAATAACGTGAAGGAAGGTAGCTTAGCAGTACCAGATCTTAAACTGTATTACAAAGCAGTAATCATCAAAAAAATCTGGTACTAAGAAATAGAGTAGTGGATCAGTGGAATAAACTAAGTATACAATAAATGGCAAATTAACATAGTAATCTAGTATTTGACAAAACCAGAGATTTAAGATGTTGGGACAAGAACCCACTATTTGACAAAAATTGCTGGGAAAACTGGAAAGCAGTTTGGCAGAGACCAAGTATAGACAACATCTCAAATTGTAAACCAATAAAGTCAAACTAAACTCAAAATGGATACGTGATTTAGACATAAAGGGTGATATCATAAGCAAATTAGAGGAGCAAGGAATATTTTACCTGTCAGATTTATGGACAAGAGAAAAATTTATTATCAAACGAGATAGAGAATGTTACAGGATGTAAAATGGGTAATTTTGATTACATCAAATTTAAAAGTTCTTACACAAAAAGAACCAATGCAGTCAAGATTAGAAGGAAAGCAGAAAACTGGGGGAAAAAAAATTTACAATATGTTTCTCTGATAAAGGCCGGATTTCTCAAATATATAAAGAACTGAGTCACATTTATAAAAATACAAGTCATTCCCCAGCTGATAAATGGGTAAAGGATAAGAACAGGCAGTTTTCAGACAAATCAAAGCTGTCTATAGTCATATGAAAAAATGCCCTAAATCACCATTAACTAGAGAAATGCAAATTAAAACAACTGTGAGATACCATCCAACACCTGTCAAACTAGCTAATATGACAAAAAAGGAAACTAGTAAATGTTTGAGGGGATATGGGAAAACTGGAACATTAATGTACTGTTGGAATTATGAACTGATCCAACCATTCTGGAGAGCAATTTGGAACTATGCCCAAGCATTATAAAGCTGTTCATACTCTTTGATCCAGCAATACCATTACTAGGTTTGTATTCCAAAGAGAGTTTAAAAAAAAAAAAGGAAAAGGACCTATATGTATCGAAATCTTTACAGCAGCTCTTTTTATGGTGGCAAAGAATTGGAAATTGAGGAGATGTCTATCAATTGAGGAATGGCTGAACAACAAGTTGTAGCATGTGATTATGATGGAATATTATTGTGCTATAAGAAATGATGAGCAGGATGGTTTCAGAAAAACCTGGGAAGACTTACATGAACTGATGCAAGGTGAGATAAGCAGAACTAAGAGAAAATTATACAAAGTAACAGAAATACTGCATGATGATCAGCTGTGAATGACTTAGCTATTCTCAACAATGGTAAACCAAGACAATTTCCGAAAAATGATGTCCACCTCCAGAGAAAGAAATCAGTCTGAATGAGGATTAAAGCATACTTTTTCAATTTTATTATTTTTTTGTGTGTGTATTTTCTTTTGCAACATGGGTAACATGACTACACATATCTATATCAGATTGCTTGCCTTTTCAATGAAGGAGGGAGGGAGGGAGAGATGGAGAGAATTTGGAACTCAAAAGTTTAAAAAAATGAATGTTAAAAATTTTTGTTTACAGGTAATTGGGAAAAGAAAGTGAAAACTAAATGTAAAAAAAAGGAAAAGTCACACCCTTACGTATGACTTTAAAAAAGTGAACACAAGTTAATTATAATAAACAATATAATAATAAACAATAAAATGTTTTTGTAAAAAAAGGTTAAATGAGATACTGTAACGCATTTATACAAAGCACTCTGCAACTATACAGTGCTATGCAAACTGTATATATGTAATTTATTATGTTGCTAACTTCCAAACCTAACAAAACTTCCATCTGTAAGAGCTCTAAAAAAAATGGTACACCTAGCGTTTTTACCTCTGGTAACTTGAGTCTTTTTCATGGCTGTCATTGGCAGGGGAAACTTCATCCAACTGCTCTGGAAGTGGATGATGATCAAGAGCATTTTTGGCAATTCCTCTCCTACAAAGGGTAAAATAATATATCAGGTGTTTTTAAAAAAAAGACATTTCTCAAAGAATCTGATTATTTAAAGTTAATCATTCACATACACATGAATGAACTTTGGGGTAAATTATGCATGTGACTCCATCTAAAAAGGACTCACTCCAAATATCCCAAATGATCAAAACATTGCTGTTTTAATATTGGGAGGCCATTTAGCATGTTTTGAAAGATTATGGTATCTGCTATAAAATGGCATGAAGAATAACTGCAGAGGCTAAATTCTGTATCTGAAAGTCTGATGGGACTCTTTATTTAGTCTCCAATGGTTGAGAAAAGCAAGAAAATTACCCCCTTAATTCAGACAAAAACATGTTGATAGTGCTTATAAAGTACTGTCTTTTGCATATAAACATTAAGCTACAAATCCACAGTAAGCAGAGAATTTGCTTTAAGTTTTTTTTTCTTCAGCACTGATGAATGAGTTTGTATCTAAATTCCTCTCAGCAAGTACCACTTATGACAACATCTTCAACTGAAAAATCACTAGCCAGATTTTGGGCATTGAATTCTTGGCTCTGAAACAGAGACTCTGCTTTTGCTAGTTTCATACTAACAGTGACTCACAACTGTATAGCATCACCAGGAAGATCCTGTTATTGAAAAAGTGTTTTTTGTATCAGGGAACAGCTTAGAAATATGGAAACTAACGTAGAACTGACCAAATTTAATGCAATCCTAACTTATTCTCTTCATTGGACCTACATAACTGTCCATATTCAGTGTCTGTGCAAAATATATCTGTTAACAGACTGCATTTAACTGCATTTCATAATCTGGTTGTGTGTGTGTGTGTGTTTCTTGACAGACTGTGAATTGATGGACCTTTTTCTTCCCAGTGGCTGTGGATCTTAGTAAGTCATTGGTATTCTAGGGCTTGATATCACCTGTATAATGTCAAACACAAACAAGATCACT
Organism: Pseudochirops cupreus; assembly: GCA_028627135.1. Taxonomy (NCBI): domain Eukaryota; kingdom Metazoa; phylum Chordata; class Mammalia; order Diprotodontia; family Pseudocheiridae; genus Pseudochirops; species Pseudochirops cupreus. The sequence continues at coordinate 535,945,682 of CM053582.1, forward strand.
TTCAGGACCCTTGTATTTATAGGGCATCCCTCCTTTACAATCCTTTGGGCTGTGAACAGTACATTTTCCATGACAGTGCAAAACCCCTTTGCTTGGTGATCAGAGGATCAATGAACAAATATATCTTTTTAGTTGAATCTATTAAGGAATATTTTAGATTTTAACACATGCAAGACAGAAATCTTGTTGGAGAAGTATTAGTAAGGCTCTACCTTGTTCTAGGCCAAGTCCAATGATTCCTTTTTCTTTCCAGACTGTGAAAATGTGGTCCAGAAACAATGGGTCCAAGTAAGTTATAGCATAGTTATTAATAACTTTTTTGAAAAAAAAAGTGTTGTAGACATCGAAGAAATGTATTTTTGTAAAAGGAGGTAGGTCCACCAGGTAGTGAGAAAAGGTTAACAGAGAAGTACAGTCCTGAATTCTGAACTGAGAGCCAGGAAATGTTAAAAACAAAAAACCTGGCTGTCCTACTTGCCAGAATGTACTTCTTCCTTAGACTCCCTCTCTTTCTTTAAGATGCATCATCTTCTGCATCCTTTCAACTGCTAGTTTCCTTACTGCATCTTTGTACTTATTAATTTTTTTTTTGAATTTTTTGGAGGGGAAGGTAAGGCAATTGAGGTTAAGTGACTTGCCCAAGGTCACACAGCTAGTTGTGGTTTTTTTGGTATGTGTTAAGTGTCCGAGGTCGAATTTGAACTCAGGTCCTCCTGACTCCAGGACTGGTGCTCTGTTCACCGCGCCACCTGGCCGCCCCTTTTTAATTCATTTTCTATTTATGTTCTGCGTATTCCTCTAGGTGCCCGGTGTCTACCCCCATCAGAGCGCAAGTGGGCATCATTTTATTCCGTGCATTTGTACCTCCTGCACTTAAGACGATTCCTGGCACTTATCAGGCCCTTAATAATGCCTGCTGATCAATCGAAGTACCGCAGGAATTGAACTCTAAACCTTTGTCTCATGGAGAGCTGCGTGCAGCGAGCTGACTGACCTCACCAACCGTCGCGACATCTCTCTACAATTATCGTGAGAACTGCTGGGCTTTGGTTCGTTTTCGAGCAGTTCCCAGCCGTAAGAGAACTAAACCTTCCTTTAGCCACGACGAGAATTCCGGTCTATTAGTTACTGAGTGGCATCACCAGAGCCCTTCTCCAAAGCGGACCTCGCTCAGGTGCCTAAGGTAGAAAGGGTCTTAAAGAAGTAAAGGCGGGGATGCTCCCCCAAAGGACGGCCGAGGGGCCCCGGGAGCCGGGACAGAATGTGGGGGCTTCCTCCGGACGGCTGCACCCCCGCCCGCTGGGAGGCGCCACTCCAGGGCCCCCGGGGTGCACACTCTCCTCCCGCCCCCGTCCCCTGCTCCGGGAGGAGGACGGACCGGGGCGCCGCGGGCCCCGCTCCCTCTCCAGGCTGGTGGCGGAAAAGCACTCACAGCTCCAGGCTCTGCGGAGCCGACTTCCGGGTGTATCTGGAGATCATCTTCCTTCTCCTCAGCCGCCACCGCCGAGGGGAACCCGGGATGGGAGTTTCCGGGCCTGGCCCTCCCGCCGGCGCCGGCTCCGCCCCGGCCCCGGCCCGCCACAGTCCGGCCCACGTCCCTCTCCGTCGCCTAGACTACCGACGGCAGCCTACGGCCACCTCCCGCCCCGGCCACTCCTTTCCCCCGCAGCACCGGAAGTGACGGTACGCGGCGCGCGGCAGTGACGTCAGCGGAGCGGTGGCGATCCCGCTCCTCCTCTCCTCTCCGCTGCTAACACCTCCCTGGCGGGCTCCGGGGGGCGGCGTGGGGCCTCCGGGCCCCGGACACCTTATCTGCCTGCGGCTGCTTGAGCCGGGTGCGTGCGGGCGGCGGGCGGCTGGCGGCGCGAAATGGCAGCCGGGCTGCAGGGCAAACGGCCTCGCCCGGGCCGGCCCGAGTGCGCCCCTCCCGAAGGGCCGGAGCCGCCGGGGTCGGGGGCCCGCACTACTAACCAGCCTTCCTGTAGCGCTTTGTCCCCTGCGCTCCCGCGTTTGTCCCCTTTTTGCCGTTGAGGACCGCGGAGCGGGACGCGCGCCTTCCCCGTCGTAGCCCCCTGGGGGTTGGGGGCGTCTCTGACGTCAGCCTGTGCCGACGCCGCCCCCTGGGGAGCCTGCTTTGCCCCAGTAAGCCCGGCTGCACTGGGCATCCGAATCTTATGTCTAGCACTGCGGAGCGGGTCGCCGTTGTTTGGCTTAATCTTACCTCTTCAGCCTCAGGGTGTCCTCCTCTGGCTTATCTAGCCTCTTTTAGCGAAAGTAAAAGAGACGTGTCTGCTGTTGTGTAGGCAGTTGTGGGGATTTTTTGTTTGTTTTTGCTTTTTGGAGAGGGGAAGGCAAGGCATTTGGGGTTAAGTGGCTTGCCCAAGGTCACATGGCTAGTAAGTGTCAAGTGTCTGAGGCGGGATTTGAACTCAGGTCCTCCTGACTCCAGGGCTAGTGCTATATTCACTTGCCACCCAACCGCCCGAGAATTTTTTTTAAATAGGCATTTGTAGGCCCGAGAATTATAAACAGAGGCATTCTCTGGTGTATGGTAGAATAATAGCTAGCATTTATAAAGGGCTTTATGAATACCTCACTTTATCCCCATTACCGTCCTGGGAAATAAGTATTATTATTATTATTAATTATTTCTATTTTACTGAAGCACATCATTGTTAAGCGATTTGCTCAGGATCTTGCAGCTAGTAACACTACCTGAGGGTAGGATTTGAACTCAGATTCTGTCCTCTGTTCCTCTTACCTGCCTCTGTTCAAACGGGAGTGAGTAGGCGCGCGTTATAAGCAAAATAAAAGAAATTAAGTGTTTTGTCCAAGATCACATGGGTAACCTGAAATTCAAACCCAGATCCTCAAATACAAATGTATTGCAGTTTTTCATTTTCACCTTGTTCTCTCAGTGTCATTCATCAAAGATTTATTCAGTACTTAGTATATTCGAGACCCTGCAAGGCTGCAAAAATGAAAAAAACAGCGATTGCTTTCTCTAAAGGTTCTGTAAATACTTGAAGGAACAGTATCCTATAATACTTGCTATTCGTATTTTTCTTACCTTTTTATGGCAATTAAAAGATATGCAGATATTGTACAAAGAAGCCAAAAATACATAGAAGAGATACAAGGTGGAATGAATTCAAAAACAGGAAGCATTTCTGGCTGATAATATCAGAGGAGATTGCATGAAGAAATGTGACATTTAAGCTGTATTTTGAAAGCATATCATGAGGATTTTAGGAAAAGGGGGATACCAGTTACAAAGTAGCTTGTATGACTCATTTTATTCCAACTTTGAAATACAGTTTTCCAAGAACAAGAATGGAGGGGAACATGAAGCTGTCAGTGGCCGAAGATGCAGTGGAATATCATCTGTTTTTGTTACCGGAAGAACCAAGAGATCCGGAAAAACACAAAGAGGTCCTTCAGAAGTATATTGCCGCAATAACAACCCAGTATGCACCTCTGCTGGTTTCTTATATCTGGCAAAATCAGCCTTTTAATCTCAGATACAAACCTGCTAAAGGTAAAGGTCTACTTCTCATTTTGATGCACTTGATTCTTACATGTCATTCTTGTAAGAGGGATTTTCTGGGTTTTCATTATATTTCTCCCTCTTACTTCTCTGCCTGGTTGCTCCTTTTCAGTCCTCCTTTCTGGATCATTGTCTTTGTTCCTCCCCCAATTGAGCATGCCCCAAGGCTTTGCTGTTAGCTTTCTTCTCTTCTCCCTTCAAATTCTTGTTCAATTATAGCATTCATTCTTGTGGATTCATTGATCCTTTCTACTGCTAACTGAACTAACCAGCCTCTAACTTATGGATACCCAGAGCCAAAGAGAACAAGCTAGAGAAAGGAGAGTGAGGAATCAAACAGAAGTTTAATTTCAAAGTGAGGAAAACAGCTTGTAAGCAGCACACGTGCTGGGGCCCTACCCCTAGTGGAGGGACCCAAGGGAGTGTGGGGAGATCTCAATACTTACACCAATACTTACACAAAGTGAGCTGTAGTTCTTGACAACGAGGGCTGACAGCAACAATGAGACAAGTTTGATTCATAGTGGGGCTTCCTGACCAGAAGGTGGGTGCTTGTTTGAGCTCCGAGGACACCTGGTGCTGTTCAAAGCTGTATAACGATTATGTGATTTTGCCAGAGGGTGAGCACAAAGGATTATTATGTCAGGCTTGAGGCATAGACTGCTTGCTGGACCTTAGCTCTGGAAAACAGGGTGTCTCCTAATATCTTGACACTATACAGATGAATCCCAGATCTCCATGGCTAACCCTAGTTTCTCCCCTGATCCCCTGTTACCAACTTACTAGACATTTTCCACTGTATTTTTGCCTCATTCACCATGTCCAAAGCAGAACCCATAACCTTCCCTCTAAACCCTTCTTTCCTAACTTCTCTCTAAGGTACCACCATTCCAGTCATCCTAAATACCTTCACTTTTAACTCCTTTGCCCCCATAGCTACTTCCTCGATGTTTCTTACGTCCAGTCCCTTCTCTGCATCCACTCCACAGCTACCGTAGTTGAGTGGCTTTTTACTTTTCACACAGATTTTTTCAGTAGTTTCTTTGGTCACCCCACGTCCAGTCTCATTCCCCTCCAGTCTATCATCCACACACCTGCCAACGGGATATTCCTAAAGCCTGGGTCTGATGGTGTCTCCTCTCCCCTGCTCAAGAGGTTCTTGGGGCTCCCTTTTGCCTCTGGGATAAAATACAAACTCTTCTGTCTAGCGTTTTGAACCTTTCACAGCTTTGACTCAGTCCTCTTTCAGGAGGATTATAAATTTCTCTCCCTCACCCATTCTTTTCTAGCCAGACTGCCCGACTTACTGTTGTTTGTAAATGATATATCTCCTACCTCTGTACCTTTGCCCAGGTTGTACTCCATGCCTAGAATGCTTTCCCTTCTTACCTCTGCCTCGTGGACTCCTAGTTCTCTTTATAGCTCAGCCGAAAAACCTTCTTACAGCGGAGGCCTTTCTTGATTTCCCAGTTGTCAGTGCTAATGCCCCAAATTGCTGTGTCTCTACTAGTATATTTCTAACGGTTTAAGTTGTGTGTATATTTTGTTCCCACTCCCTCTCCCATATAGAATAGAAGTTCTGTAAGGTCAGAGGCCTTGTATTTGGTTGTCAGCCCTGAACGCAGTTCTTGGGATGTGGAAAGTACTTCATATGTGCTTGTCTATCAATTGATTTGGCATGAGCAGGTAGCACATGTTTCACCCAGTTCAACGTTTCACATAACTAGAGTTTACTGTTTTGTGCCCTCAGTATTTTTTTTAATGAAAATATTTCTTTTTGCTTTTTGGAGGAGGGAAGGTAGGGCAATTGGAGTTAAGTGACTTGCCCAAGGTCATGTGGCTAGTTTTTGTGTTAAGTGTCTGAGGCCGGATTTGAACTCAGGTCCTCCTGACTCCAAGGCCTGTATTCTATTCACTGTGCCACCTAGCCACTCTTTTTTTTTTTTTTAAGTTTTAAGTTTGAAAAAAAATTTTTTTTTTGCCTTTTGGAGGGCAGTTGGGGTTAAGTGACTTGCCCAAAGTCACATGGCTAGTAAGTGTGTCAAGTGTCTGATGCCGGATTTGAACTCAAATTCTCCTGACTCCAGGGCCGGTGCTCTATTCACTGTACCACCTAGCCGCCCCGAAAATATTTCTAAAGTGGATTATAGACTTCCTTGTCTTAGTTAATAAGAATATGCCAAACATCCATCTACCTCTGGGCATTTTGCCATCTGACCTTTCACTTGCATGCCACTCCATATCCTTCTCCCTTTGGCAGACCATCCCATCAATACTGTCTTACTGCCATTTCTTTTGAATAATTGCTCTGTGGCTTCACTCATCCTTCTAGTGAGTCCCCAGACCAAAACTGCCTTTTGTGTAGTCTTCCTGTATTGAACAGTAAGCTCCTTGAGAGCAGGGACTGTTTTACTTCTGATTGGTTTTCTCAGTCCAGAACAGTACCAGGCGTAGCCAGACAGGCTCTTCCTGTGTTTTCACTCATTCGCTCACTCAGCTCATCAAGGTATTAGTGCTGTGGTGATGCCCTTAGAGACCTGGGAGGGGATTAACCCACAAGGGCCATGGCTTTAATGACCTAACATTGGCATCCTCTTCTGCTGCTGTCCTTCGCTTCTTTCTGCTTTCAGTGCTTCTAACCTGCAGCATTATTTTATACAGTGTTGTGTGAAGACCTGCAGGGAGCTTGGCTTCTTTGGTGACAGATGGTGGCTCCTCGGGTCTGTTCTTCACTTCCTGGGTCACCGTTTGAGACTGTTGAAGTCAGACCTGCATGAGTGGTCCATTGGACTGTGATATTTGACAGTATTGCAAAGCATGATGGAGTCAAAAGACTCGCCGACAGATAGCAGTCATTCACTTTCTATTTCGATGCTTATTATGTTTATATTTGATTTTGTAGAAATATTTACTGTATGTGTATACATATATACATCCACACGTACATCTATACATATGTCCGCACATTAAATTAACTGAAGCATTTCCTGTCCTGTGTTTGCAGTGAAGAACTGGTTTAACTGTTTGAGAAAAAAACAACTGTTTGCTTTTCCCTTGCTTTCAGGTGGCGTTCCTGCTCATGTTGTTGGTGTCACTAAATTTGGGGATAACATTGAGGATGAGTGGTTTATTGTTTATCTATTAAAGCAGATTACGAAGAAGTTTCCAGAGTTAGTAGCAAGGTATAACAGTTACTTCTAGAAATACTAAAAATCTTACTGTAATTATAATTGAGAGAATGACTTTTTATTGTATTTATTCAATCCATTGCAAAATAGATTTAAAAATTATATTGGAAGGATATTTTGAATTACTTTCTATAGTTTGGCTTTTTTTTTGGTGGAAGATTAAAGTGTATTCTAGTTAAATTCTATTTCTTCCAAAGCCCAAACAAAACCAGAAAGATTTCTCATAAGTTTCTTTAAGTGGTTATGGGCCAAGTTTTTTTTTCCTTTAAGAAATAATATAGCAAAATCAATTTTAAGTCAAACCGGTGGATAACCCACGCAGAAGGCAAAATAGGTAAATGCCAAAGTTCGAAAATGCTCAATTCTGGTTCATATTTCCTTTTATAAGCCAAATTGTGACAGTTGTTCCAAATCCTTCCAGCAGGAGGCGAGCTTAGCATTTGATTTTTGTTTAGTCATTTTGATTTTTGAAGTCAACTCTGCAATTCAGATCCTTCTCAGTTGGCCTTCACTCCACCAAAAAAAAGGAAGAAAAATCCAAAAATAACAAATAGAATGTCTTCTGAATGTACCTTTTTCTGTTTCCTTTAAAGCACCAGTAATATATTTTTGCCGACCAAAGGTTGTTGGTTGTTCTTCATTTAGGATAATGAGTTTCATTAAACTCATATGTCCGGTGATGGAAAAAATTAAAAGTAAAACATCCACCTTTAAATATTAACCATCAGCAATGTTTTATGTGATTTGTAAAATATTGAGAAGAAAATGTATTAATGGTGGGAAAAACATTTTCATTACTAGAATACTGTATGTAAAATGCAAACCCTGAAAGTGCTGTTTTTAGCACTATTTGCTATTTTTACCTGTTTAGTGTTATTTTTGCCACAAAAGTGAATTTGATTAATATTCATCTTCATGAGCAAAACTGGCACTCCTTTTGAAATAGGATTGAAGATAACGATGGTGAATTCTTGCTAATAGAAGCTGCTGAATTTCTCCCTAAATGGTTGGATCCTGATAATAGCACCAACAGAGTAAGTCCGCCTCAGGCTGCAAATGGACAGGGAAGAGATCGTGGTTTCAGGGGAAAGGGGGACGGTATTTGCAGGGTATCAGCACAATGGGTGCTTCTGTTCTTTGTAACAATTCCCGTGTCATTTTACCAGGTGTTTTTTCACTGTGGAGAGCTGTGCATTATTCCAGCACCACGGAAAGCTGGGGAAATATCCTGGTTACCTGCCACACCTCCCACAATCAGTCAGGCACTGTCAATCATCACCAGGCACTCTGAAAAAATCATCGCCTCAGAATCCATCCAGGCAGCAGTGAACAGGCGCATCAAAGGGTGAGAAAACAGACTTCTTCAGCTAACAAAAATGTTGTCATTAGAGCAGACTGAATTATAATTGATAACGGCATTTCTTTCAGTACTTTTCTTTTGGATTCCTACCTTCTCTTGACCAGTGTTAGAATTACAGTGTCTTTAAGATAAAGGAAATCATGCTACATCATTTAAGTTTTTAAAAATATTATTGCAAAGTTAAACACAAAAAAATACTAATAAAAATCAGCCAACCACATGTGGAATGCATTTCCAAGTAAAACCTTAAAATTTACACTGTTTATTTTTTGAGTAGAAAGGGTAGCATAGTAAAGTGAGTTAAATGCCAACCTTGGAGGCTGTGTGACCCTGGGCAAGTCACTTACTCTCTCAGGCAACTGTAAAGATAGAAGTATAGGCAAGTAAACGTTTCTACTCTGGAGGTGCCTAATACTGAGGAAACAACAGATCTTGGCTTAAAAGAAAACAAGTACAACATGTTTGATAAAATTAAAACAACAAAAAAGTATTCAAATATGTCTGTAGAATTATAAATGTTATCTTTTTTTTGTAGACATAGCTGTAGTGAATGGATATGCTATTGTTTTTCTCCCAATCTTATTTTACATCACTTCATATAAGTCTTTCTGGAATTCCTTGTATTCTTCACATCTGTCATTTTTAATGGGGCCATAATATTCCTACCATCATTTATTCAGTCATTTTGTATTATTAAACCTCATTTCACAGAGAAAATAAAAAGTGAGGCAAAAAGAGGTTAAGTTACTTACCTGCCCAGTACTGCACATCTGGTAAAAGCCAGAGCTGAGGTTTCAACCCAGGGCATTTCCTGACTCTACATTCTGTGTCCTTTCAAACCACAGTACCGTATTTCACTATATAACCTGCCTTGGTGGGGTTTTTCACCTCATTCCAAAAATTGGTTTATAACCTACTGTCATGTGGTATAATTCTGTTCATCAGTGCTCCTTAAAAGTTAAACAGCAGCAGTATATTTGCCAGTGGCATATGGATATGCATATCAACAAACACATGTTGTCAGTATTCCGTTTTCATGTATATTCATGAGTATTCCATGCATCCTTGCACCAAAGACAGCTTAGTAATAAATTATGTTTAAGTAATAGTGGCACAAATTTAAAATAGAGAAATTCACATAATGGTCACACCCCATCTTTTTCGCAATAAATTTGGCATGAAATCTGCAATGGTTTTGCGGGGAAATAAAGTACATTAGTGGGTGGAGGTGGGGAAGTACCATGATCTCCCTCTATCTGCACTTGCCCTCTGAGTCATTAGTTCTTTTTATAGTTGAGGCTCCAGGTTCCTTATATGACTGTATTTTGGAGTTTCAGAAGAGTCTCCGATGATTTTCTTGATTTTTAAACATTTTGATGTTCCTTGTCATTTCCCCTTTCTCACTTTCACTTTTAAAGTCTTATAAGTATAGACTCAACTCGTTGTTTCTTTTTTTGTTATTACTTGAGAAACTAATGGAGCTTCTGTATTGTCATTGTCTTTTATACAGTGCTATCCATTTTAATTAATTTTTTCACCGATTTAATAACTTTCACTTTTCATGCAGACCAATATCATTATGTTATAGTTTCATTACATGTATATAGTATTGAATTTTGAATTGAACTATGACCTAAAATGCAAATGAATCTTAAGTTTGTGACTCAGCATGTCATGGGTCACAAAAAAAATAGGAATACATTTAGAAAAGCATTTGTGGATTATTTCTTTAAAAGTGGAGACTCCTTTATCCTTTGGGGCAAATATGAGAACATTAGACTTTGTATTTGGAAAACCATGGTTTTAGTTGGATAGAGAAAACAGTTCAGTCACTGTTTACTGAGTAAGTATTGTGTGCATTGTACTGTTTGAGTAATAGCAGTCATAAAATTTTTTATTTTGAGTTCAGTATGTTTTCTCCAATTTTGTCTCAGAGCAAGAAGCATTATTTTTTTGTTGCTTCTGAGTGCCCTTAATAAACAGGCATATGTGCAGCAAATGGCTTCCGTTCAGGTCCCTCACTCTTCTCCCCTTCTATTCCTTCACTTTACCTCCCCTTTACTCCTGGTCCTCCAGAGCCCATATAGAGATATATAGATAGATAGATGGATAGATATCTATATAGATCTGGCTCTTTTCTTCTTAAGATCATCAGAATCCTGAACTAAACCATGATATGGGGAGTCTTAACAATGTCGCTATCCATCCTAGGTACCCAGAAAAAATCCAAACATCCCTTCATCGAGCTCACTGCTTCCTCCCAGCTGCTGCTGTGGCAATTTTGAAGCAACGTCCTCAGCTGATAGCTGCAGCTGTCCAGGCCTTTTACTTACGGGATCCTATTGACCTTCGAGCCTGCCGAACTTTCAAAATGTTCTTGCCAGAAACTCGTATAATGGCTTCGGTAAGATACTGCTCTGTCTTTTATTTTTCTCTCCTTTGGTGGACTGGAATTTTCTTATTAAATTTTTGTAAGGAATAGTTGATTTACTTAGTAAGCCCCCTATTTGTCTTTCTCTCCCGAAATAAAGAAGGAACTAATTTTCAAGGACTCTGTGTAATTGTCAGCATAAATTATCCTCATCTCTTCTGTAGAATATAGGATTATTTTTCACCCTGCCTCAAAGCTGTCATTTAACAAGACTAATGCTAAGAACCACATCAGAAAGCTGATCAAGGCAGGGGAGTAGATGGCCCTTTTTTGTATTTTACCCCAAATCATGTACGAAAGTCTTATTTTAACCCTACAAAATACTGTACTGACTTTTTCCCCACAGGAAACTGTGATTAATATTCCTTTGTTTTTTCTTTTATTCATGCAGCTCACATTCACAAAGTGTTTGTATGCACAGTTGGTACAACAGAGGTTTGTGCCAGACCGCCGAAGCGGGTATAGTCTGCCTCCCCAGTCCCACCCCCAGTACCGAGCACATGAACTGGGCATGAAACTGGTAATGTTTATGGGAGATATTTTTTATTTTCTTTCTTTAACTATAGGATAACTCTTAAAATCAAATTGTTCTTTATAATATGTCTGAGATCATGCCTAATTTATTAGTCATTTTTCTTCCTTCAGGATCCTCTTTGCAGGTCTCTGCCAAAGAGACTCAGGGCATTTTTTTGATCAGAAATACATTGGTTTTGTAGTTTTCCTTCCCCTGGTGTCCTTTTCTAATGTTCAGGTGTGCATGCACTCGGAGGCAAGTCTGCTTTTCCTACTCTAAATGAGCATAGTAATTAAATTTTCTTTGTCTTAAATTATGTTTTTATTCCCAAGGGGGTTTTGAATTTATATTTCTAGTTGAGTTGAAATTAATAAATCTGTCTTGAACATGTTATCCAGTCAGTTGCAAGAAGTGCTCTTTAGACATGAAGACTTTTTTGAGTTTTTGCCTTCTCTTTGTAGTTGTTAAGATAATAAGATTAAGAGCTGAGAGAGACTGTAGGCAGAATCTAGTTTAACCCCCGCCCCCATTTTAGAGACCCAAAGAGGCTGAGGGCTGTTCACCTAAGGTCACACAGAATATTAGAGAAACAGCCTTGGAATCCAGGGCCTCATTCTACAGTCAGGGCTCTTCATACACCATGCCTTCTTCCATTAACAACCTGTAAACATGAAAAAGCTTGGTGTTAAATCTAGATTTTCACAGAGAGTTTCACAAATCTCCAGCTGTCCTAACCACCTGTCCCTTGAGCCTGTGCAAATATAACAGCAACATCACTTTTTTCACCTTTTTATTCCTGTATCTATGATTTAGGCTCATGGCTTTGAGATTTTGTGTGCTAAAGCCAGTCCACTTCCTGACTTCAAGAAGTCTCTAATGATGAACAACTCTCTTTGGAATGGCTTTCTTGAGAGTCTGAAACAGAACGACTATTTTGAGGTAAGGACAATGATGTATTCTTTACATATGCATCTCAAGAGGAAATAAAGCAACTGTTTAAAATCCTTCCACTTATGTGACATGTGACATTTCTGGTAGGATGTCTGGGGTGGCAGACAAACAGTTTTATGCTATGTGATGTCTGTGACTAATCTGATCAACACGAATGATGTGCGTTTTTCAGGGAGAGATGGAAGGCTCTGCTAAGTACCTGCAGAAACTACGAATGGCAGAGAACTACTTTCAGCAATCTGTGAATGGGCCAGAAAAGTAAGAACGTCATTTTCTGTCTACCATTGATACTTTATTTATCAAGAAAGACAAATAATGAAAAAACAGTTTTTAAACACTTTTATTATGGGTCAGGCACTGTGCAAGGTGCTTAAGATACAAGTACAAAAGTGAAACATCGGTCATTTTGTCAGATGCAGGGGGATTAGAGAATAGGAGGAGGCAGTATGTAAACTGGCTACCTGGGATTTAAAATGGGGATTTTGGAAGAAAAGAAAGAGAAATCATACATTGTGGCTATCCCAGACATAAGTAAAGCTCATGATAGTGAAAAAAAGAGGTGAACTATTTAGAATAGAAGTGTCAAACCCCCAGCCCGCTGGAGTAGCATGAATCAGATTAAAATGTAATCGGGAAATGTTTAACAAAATAAATAAAAATACAAGATAACAGATCATGTTAATTTGTGGTCTTCTACGTCAGTGTGCTGCCATCAGGGATCTGTTTCTGTTTGAGTTGGAACACGGCATAGGGCTACAGGAGATTGCCCAGATGGAGGTGCTGGCTGCACTGTCCGCTCCAGAAGTGACCCCTGGCAGATCTGGGCTGCAGCTGGGTTTGCTTCCCACAGAATACCTCAGATCTGTTGAGCTCACTTCCCCACAAACTGTGCTCTGCCTCATTTCCCCATTTGTAAAGGATGCCACCATTTTCCCAGACACCTGAGTTCAAAACCTTGGAGTCACCTTTCATCTTTGGTTCCTCCTTACATTGTCCCCAAATCCAATCAGTTACCAAGGCCTGTCATTTCTGCCTTGCCAGTGGTTCTCACAACCACCCTTTCCTTTCTTTCCCTATTGTCTTTATTTAATTACTGTGCTCATTTAGTCTTAGTACTTAAGATTTAAGTAGTCCTCTTTCAGACTATTGAATTCCTTCTTAACTGGTCTTTCATTTTCTGTCTCTCTTCTTCCAGTCCTTCCCATTTAATGACTCAAAGGATAATCTTCTTAAAATACAAAAAAATTAATCATGTGCCTTCTAAACTGAGAAATGCCTAGTGACTTGTTCTGATTAAAGACTGGTCTTTCTTTTTTTTTTTCTTCCAGAATTTATTTTTTCGTTTTCAGCATTCTTTTCCACAAGATTTTGAGTTTCAAATTTTCTCCCCATCTCTCCCTTACCCCCCATCCCAAGATGGGAAGCATACTGATTATCCCTTCCCTCAGTCTGCCTTCTCTTCTATCTCCCCTTTCCCCCCGCCCTTACCTCCTTCCCCCTTACTTTCTAGTAGGGCAAGATGGATTGCTATACCCATTGCCTGTATATCTTATTTACCAGTTGTATGCAAAAACAATTTTTTACCATTTGTTTTTAAAATTTTGAGTTCCAGATTCTTTTCCTTCTTCCCTCCTCACTCCCTCCATTGAAAAGACAAGCAATTCAATATAGGTTATACATGTGTAGTTATGCAAAACATTTCCATAGTAGTCATATTGTGAGACTAACTATATTTCCCTCCATCCTATCCCACCCCCCCCTTTTATTCTCTTTTCTCCTTTGACCCTGTCCCTTTTCAAAAGTGTTTTCTTCTGACTATCTCCTCCCCCAATCTGCCCTCCCTTATATCATCCTTCCCTCTTCCCCCTTTCCCCTCTATTTTCCTGAAGGGTAATATACCCAATTGAGTGTGTCTATTATTTCCAACATAAGCCAAATCCAATGGGAGTCAGATTGACTCATTCCCTTGTACCTCCCTCCTCTTCCCCTCCATTGTAAGTTTTCTCTTGCCTCTTTTATGTGAAACAATTTACCCTATTCTATCTCTCCCTTTCTCTTTCTCTCAATATAGTCCTTTCTCACCCCTTAATTATGTTTTTTAGATATCATCCCTTCATATTCAGCTCACCCTGTGCCCTCTGACACACGCACACGCACATACACACACATACATTCCTTCCAACTATCCTAATACTCAGAAAAGTCTCATGAGTTACAAATATTGTCTTTCTGTGTAGGAATGTAAACAGTTCACCTTTTTAAAGTTCCTTATGATTTCTCTTTCCTGTTTACCTTTTCATGCTTCTGTTGATTCTTGTCTTTGAAATTCAGATTTTCTGTTCAGCTCTGGTCTTTTCATCAAGCATGCTTGAAAGTCCTCTATTTCATTAAGTTCTTGTAGAGCCATTAGCTTCCATTTGCTCCATTCTAATTTTGAAGGAATTATTTTCTTCAGTGAGCTTTTGGATCTCCTTTTCCATTTGGCCAATTCTACTTTTTAAGGCATTCTTCTTCTCATTGGATTTTTGGACCTCTCTTTGCCATTTGAGTTAGTCTATTTTTTAAGATTTTATTTTCTTCAGTATTTTGGGGGGTCTCCTTTAGCAAGCTAAGCTGTTGACTTGTTTTTCATGATTTTCTTGCATCACTCTCATTTCTATTCCTAATTCTTCCTATATTTCTCTAATTTGATTTTGAGGTCCTCCATGGTCTGTGACAGTTCATATTTTTCTTGGAGGTTTTCGATGCAGGAATTTTGACTTTGTTGTCTTCTTCTGGTTGTATGATTTGTTCTTCTTTGTCACCAGAGAAATTCTATAGTCTAATTTTTTTTCCTCTGCTCATTTTCCCAGCCAGTTACTCAACTTTTGAGCTCTTTGCCAAAATAGGGCTCTGCTTCCAGAGTAGATGGAATGTATTCTGTCCTAAATTTCTGAGTTTTTTCACAGTTGTTGTCAGAGTTACTTCTAGACACCTGTGAATTTTCAGTTCTTCCAAGGTGATATGACCAAAGGAGAAGTGTTTACTTCTCTCACTGTCTGTTCTTTGGTCTTTGAGTGACCATAGGCACTCTTTTCTGCCTCAGAACTGTGAGGAGGATTCCCTCTCCACAGTCACCACAAGCTCTGCCACTCCAGCATTCCTCCTCACCCCAGGACAGCCACCCAAGACTGTGACCCAGGTTCAAGCAGGGCAAAGCAAGAGCAGTTGCCCTCTGATTAGCCACTTAAACCCTCTACCATCTGTGGACCTGGAGCTCTGGAAGCAGCCGCAGCTACTGCTGCCACCGCCGCCGCCACCACTGCCACTACCGCTGCCACCCTGGGGTTGGGGCTGGACCTTGCTCTTCTCTCAGCCAGGTCCAGTCTGGAAACTGTCACAGCTGCCAGTGATTCAATCCCCTGAGGCCTGCTTTGGCCCAGTCTGTGCCAGCTTGGCCCATGTAGACTGTACTCCGCTCTCAGCCCTATGTGATAGACCCTTCCTGTTGTTTTCAGCTGGAGATGTGTTTCACTCTGTCATTTTGTGGGTTCTGAAGCTCTAAAATTTGTTTAGAGTCTTTTTTACAAGTGTTTGGAGGGGTTTGGGGGAAGAGCTCAAGCAAGTTCCTGCTTTTCCTCTGCCATCTTGGCTCCCAAGACTGGTCTTTCTAATGTAACATTACAAATCTCTTTTCTGTGTACCCTGTATCCCAGCCAGGCTGAGCTGCTTATGTTTTCAAACACACCCTTCACTTTCCCACCTCCACACTTTTTCTCATGTTCTGTTCATCTAAAATTCCCTTCCTGCACCCCTGTTACAGATACAGAGCTGGTCATCCAGCTGCCATCCAGACTGCATCCCAAGAGCTGCAGTGAATCCCCAAAGTCCACAGGTGGCAGAGGGTGGACTAGCTGAGGGCCTCTCGACTCTAGCCACGCTCTTCCATGGTTGTTCTCAGCCCAGTGGAAATACCACCTACTTCTCCACATAAGCTTTGCTGGTTTTTTAAGTGTATTTGTTCTCTCTTCTGTGCACCCCATGCTACTTTTTATGTCTGTCTTAGTTTTTCGTGTTCTTATCTTACCTCTTTTAAATTTTTTTTTTTTGGAGGGCAGTTGGGGTTAAGCGACTTGCCCAAGGTCACACAGCTAATTTTGTGTTAAGTGTCTGAGGCCGGATTTGAACTCAGGTACTCCTGACTCCAGGGCCGGAGCTCTATTCACTGCACCACCTAGCTGCCCCAAACCTTTTTTACATTTTAAGCTACTTGAGAGCAGGGTTCGTGCTGTACTCATCTTTATCTCTCAACATTGCTGTTTATTTAACACAGAGGGTAGGTAGTCATTCAGCATTTCTTGAATAAATGACCTGATATGTAAGTTTGTTTCATTTCATTAGGAATAGGTTAGACAGAATTCCAGTGATTTTCATCATTAGCCATGTCACCTGTGTGATTATGAATGGTAATGATAATTTTCAAACATTTTTCCCCTTACATCTGCATGCATAGAAAGTAGGAGACCTGGGTTCTAGGCCTGGTTCTTCCACTACATGATCTTATGCAAGTTAATAAACTTTCTGGGGCCGTGGTTTTCTTATCTGCTAAAATGAGGTTGTTGAACCTGCACAATATATGGCCCAAGGCTTTGCTTAAAGCCCACCATAGCATCCCCCAGGCCAGGCAGTATGTTGTACAGGCTGGAGCTAGATGATCTCATATTCTTGTTAGGTCTAAAATTCCATGATTGTGTGATTAACTGATTCCTAGGTCTCAGGTTCCCATAATTGTACATCATTTTATTTTCTTAATTGTAGCTTTCTTGACATAAGTCCAGGGGAAGAAATCTTAACTTTATTACAAACAGTGCCTTTTGATCTGGAAGAGCTTAAGAAAGAAGATGCTAATCTCCCCTTAGAAGACGGTGAGTGGCTATATGTGAATGGAAGAGATGGGAGAGATTGCAGCATGTAGCGGTGTCTCAGAGTGTTCCTACTTGTCATGAGATGAATGTGATAGGATTATGATTTCTTGCTTCACATAGACAGTTTTTAAGCTACTTCTTGGTTAACTACTTTTGAACACTTTTGGGGGGAAGGGTGGTGTTCATGTTATTTTTGAAATTCATAGAAATTGGCTAGAAGTAGATATTCAGCTGTAGAGTACTCTTACTTGCCCTGTACTCTTAGTGTTCCAGAACTGATCTTGAGCAGGTTCTGAACGTGTTCTTATGGTGGAGTTTCTTCTCTGTTAGATGATCACTGGCTATACCTCTCACCGGATCAGCTGGACCAGATTCTGCAAGAAGCAACTGGTAAAGACGAACCAGGGCTCACTCCCACTCCCAAAGGGGAAGAGGAGCAGAACTATGACCTAACCAAAGTCACAGAGAGCGTGAAGGCGTTTGTGTCCAAAGTCTCCACCCACAAAGGAGCAGAACTGCCCCGGTATGTAATGGATTCATATCTGCTGGTGTGGGTGTGTGTCGTCCTTTTCTACCAGCCCTCACAACACACCCACAAACAGGCAGGTGGGCAGGAGGTACAGAAGTGTTTGTCATAACCACCAGAGTTGAGGTCATAGCCTGATGGTTACCTTTCCTTAGCACAGTAAGATTTACAGAACACTTTCTTACCACAATATTGTGAGGTGTTTAATTCCCGTGGTTATTAGGGAAAAAGTGCGGTATTTGTAGCAGAACTTCACCTCTAATCCCAGCTCTTTTCTTCACTACCTCTACAGTGGTGGACAAGAGAGGATATGTAGCACAATGTGCCTGGGATTTAGAGTCAGAGGACCTTGGTTTGAATTCTAGCTTTGCCACAGAACCATGGCTGGCTGTCAGTTTCCCCATCTGTAGAATAAGGGCATGGGGCTAGATGAGAGTATTAAGAACTCACATTTAAATAAGACTTTAAGGTTCATAAAACAGTATCCTGATGAAAAGATGAGGGGATTTGCCTGACTAGATGGTGTCTGAGGCACAATTTGAGCTCAGGGATCTTTACCCCAAGTCCATGCTTTCCTAGGCATTTGGATGATGGGCATCTGTTAGAAGCAGACCCAGCAGGACAGCAGGAGCAGTAACAACAGAAAGCCAGATGTCTCCTGAAAAGTTGACCAAATGCTACCACAGAATTCACTAGCAGCTGTTCACAATGATGGTCAACTGTGGTGGTCCAGTGTTATCATGAAGAGGTGAAATGTTCAGGATTCTCTGCTTCAGAAGATGGGCTAGTACAGACTATACTTTATCAAACTTGGGTTCTTTTTTAAAGTTTTGGTGCCTGAAAAGGAAGACTTCATTTATCCAGAAATTTTCTCAGGATCACGAAATGGATCGTCCCTTCTCATGATCTCCCCTTCTCCCTCTGTTGCCTGTTAGGAAGCTGAGCATTGGGAATGAAACAGTCATCACACACAAAGCCCTACAGTGCCTCTGCTTCTGTTGTATTTTCTGAGGTTATTCCCAGTGATCAGTCACCTACCCAGAGTAGTAGCTCAATCTGAAAAGGGTTTATTATGGCTTTTTTTAAAACTTTTAGGGAGCCATCTGAGGCACCAATCACCTTTGATACAGATTCTTTCCTCAATTACTTTGACAAGATTTTGGGTGAGTCACAATATGCTTTTTCCTGATATTTTCTAAAGGAGTGAGTCTGATAGAGAGTGTTAGACCTGGGATATGTGAAATCTAGGTTCTCTTCCTGGTTTTGAACTACTGCATGGTGTGGGTCTGCCCTCCTAAGGGGTTTAGTGGGGAATGTGCCTGTTGAGTGTTTAAGGCTCTGTTCTCATCTCATTTTGCCTCTGCTGACTAGCACTGACCTTTTAGGCCCTAACCTAGCATTACTTTGTATGTTTTCCTCAACCACTTGAAGACCCCCATTACCTAACTCTGTTGACCTGTGTATCAGCATTTCCATTTCATCGAGGGTATAATTGTGAAATACCCAAGCTTAGCAAATGTTGCTCTAGTCTCTTGGCAGCATCTGGCCAGTTTTGAGTAACTTGGCTCTGGGCATGTTTCTCTCCTTGTTTTTTTTCTTGCTTCCATAGGGCCAGATTCTGGCGAGTCAGACTCTGATGACTTAGATGGTGAAGATCTGGATGAGGAGGACTCTGAATGCCTACACAGTGATGATGATGTAGACCTTGCTGCCCCGGGCCCTGAGGGAAAGACCTCTACGAAAAAAACTCTAGAGAGCATCAAATCATTAATGGCACAGATGGACCAGGAGCTAGCACACACTAGCATCGGGAAGAGCTTCACCACCTTGAAACAAATGGTAGATATGCTTTCTTTTCTCTTTTCTGAGTCACTCTGGAGTAAGAGGTGCCATTTCTGGGGCATGGAACCTTAAATTCTCTCTTGTTACAAGTTGTTGACTTCACCTGGATTTCCTCTTTTACAAAGGGAAGGCTCCAGAAGAAGGCCTAGGATCGTTCTCATTTCTGGTAATGGATACTTAATTCTGAGTATTGCACAGCAAGGTCAATAGAACCAGACTGTAACAACTCTTTAAAAGAGAGGGGCAAAGCCAGAGGGAGTGGCAGACCAACATTGTGCTAGCATTCGGGAGTCTACTGGATGGATTTGAAGCAAACCTACTGTGCCCTGAGCTTTAGGGTTCTCTTGAGCTCGCTCAATAGAGGGATCTGGTTTAGAGAAATCTGGTTAGTTTGGGGTAGAAGAACTTCTTGCAGATATCAGTATTTGGAACCAAGTATGACCATTTTGAGGTTAGCATTCCTGGGAGTTAGGTCTTCCTACCGCCAAGGATGGGTTGCTTCTCCCTTCTTTTTGCTCTCAGGTTTTGGTTTTCATAGCTTTTCACCAAATCAGGTAAACTTCAGTCAAACTGCTATTATAACTCCGTCTGTAAAATCTCATGACTTTTCTCTCCTCTTGGTCTTGATTAACTCTAGGACAACTTGACAAAGGAACCATCTCAAACTCTTGGCAGCGATTCCAATGATGAAGCGACAGCAGATGGTCCTGTTCTGGAACCTGTAGACGTGGATCTGAACTTGGTCTCAAATATCTTAGAATCCTATCATTCCCAAGCTGGACTGGCAGGACCTGCTTCTAACCTTCTACAGAGCATGGGTGTGCATCTCCCTGATGACATAGATCACAGACATCCCAGCACGTAACTGAAAGAGTAACGAGGCAGCCAGTAAAGAGTCCATCTGATGTGCCCCTGCTGCCCTGATCACTCACTTAATAAATGCCTTTTGAATAACTCTCACAGTGGCTACCATGATTCTGGAATTTCTGCATGATTTTCTTACTCAGGCCAAGGATAAAAGATATCTTCTCTTTGTGGACATAGCTCCGCCCAAAGGCACTGTCTTTTGACCCTTGATATCTGACATCTGTATCTACTTCAGTCCCTCTCTTGGCTTGACTTCGCCTCTTGCACTCAGGTATACTCAAGTTAGTAAGCATCTGTTAAGTACCTACCAGCCCCAGGCACACAGAAAGGCAAAAAGATAGTCCTGAATCTTGAGGAAAATCTTTTTGCCTAGTGTGTGGTTTTGTCTCCCTGGTTCTGTCTTCCTCTTTCTCCCAGGGTTTGCTCTTAAGCCAATAGTCCACCACCATGTACCTAAGACCTCAGCCATGGATGGCTGTGGGGATCCTCGCCATGGCCAGGGCAGATGTAGTGAAAAAGCATTGTGTAGTAGGTCAGGAAATCTCAGCTTCCACCCTTGACCACTGGATGGCCTCAGTTTCCTCATCTGTAAAATAAAGGGGGTTGGACTGAATGGGTTCTGAGATTCCTTCCCATGCTACATCTGTGATCCTAAGTGCTTTGTCAACTTTAAAGTGCTGTTGTAGATACGGAAAATTAGTCCCCATTCTCCTGGTCCAGTGACTATCCAACTTGGCAGTGTCGCCCCAGCATCCTTGGAGTCAGCAGGGCAGTTATTTTATCTCTAGCTTTACTAAATACATAGAGACCACTCAGTTTCCTGCTTTAATTTTGTCTTTTCGAAGCATTAAAAGGACAACTCTCCCCAAAATTCTCAGAGGAAAGTTAATTTGCAGTTCCTGGAAAATGGGCAATTCTGTGTTGATTGTAATTCTGTTCAACCTTGAATTTCTCAATTACCTCCTCCCCTTGCTTGCTACTTCCACCCTACCATGCAGTCTCAAATTCTCTTCCCAAACACAGACCCTATGACCCAGTCAGGTGAGTCTCTAGTTTTGCCCCATGCCAGTCAGGTTTGTTTTCTTCTCATAACCTTTGCTTGTATTGTATCCCTTGCCCGGAGTGTTAAGTCTCACTCTGTGTTGGGGGGTGGGAAAGAGGAAAGCTCATCTGTGGGAAACCTGGAGAGACCTTGTTTGTCCCTAACCTGGGCAAGAATGTCCATTTTAGTCATGAGCGATCAAAATCCAGCTTAAAAGGCAAATGGTTCAGGGCTGAAGGTATTCAGGGCTCTGAGGCCACCAAAGGAAAACATAAGAGGCCATGTAAATGGCAGAAAAGAACAATTTCCTGCATGAGATCTAAAGATAACAATATCTTTGTGGAACATGGCCATCTTCTCCTAGGCTAGGCAGCTACCAGGGACCAGTTCCCAAAACAACTTCATGATGAGTGATTCCCAGGATCTTAGATAAACCTGGGATAAGGACAGAACTGAGTTTCTCCCTCTGAACATGGAATTCTCAGGTCAAGCATCTTGACTTTTTCCTTGGTTGGTATTTATGGACATATTAAGGGAGTGGGGGGCCTGGAGAATGTGTTCTGTTGGATTTGACGCTGAGGATGTACCCCAATTCATATGCAGTGAACACAACTTTCTTATGAATATGGGCAAATAGCTAGATTAATAGAGAAGGCTCTGGGGCATGAAGTCCAGCAAAAGGAATCTTGGGTCAGGTAAGTTATTAGAACAAACAAGCATCGAAGCTCCAGAATTTGAGATGCAGTTTTTCCTTATGTTTTGCCTTACTGTGTTCTTGGTGTAGAAACTCTTACCTTACGTATCTGGAGACCTAATTTTGATTCCTGGCTGTGTGATTTTGTTCAAGTGACAACTTTTTTCAGCCTTGTTTTCCTTATCTGTTAAATGGAGATAATGACAGTACCTACCTCATAGGGTTATTGTAAGGATCAGAGAGATAGATGTAAACCTTCGCAAATTTTAAAATTTAAAAATGAGAATTTTAAAAAAATCTTATTTTTTATATTAATGAACGTGTATTTCCCTTACATCCTCCCCTGCCCATTGAAAAAAGAAAATAACCCTTGTAATTAATTTGCATAGTCAAGCAAAACAAGTTCCTATATTGGTCATTTGAAAAAGTCTCATTCTGCACACATAAGACCGCTTCCCTTATGGGGCAGATAGCAAACTTCACTGTCTGGCTTCTGGAAATATGATTGGTTATGGAGTTAATCATGCTTCTTTTTTTATTTTGCTTTTTTTTGGGGGAGGGCAATTAGGGTTAAGTGACTTGCCCAAGGTCACATGGCTAGTTTTTTGTGTTAAGTGTCTGAGGCTGGATTTGAACTCAGGTCCTCCTGACTCCAGGGCCGGTGCTCTATTCACTGCACCACCTGGCTGTCTCAATCATAGTTCTTAAGTCTTCGAAAGTTCATTTTTTTTCTTATTGATCAACACGTTTTATTTCCAAATAGTTTTTTCTCTAGTTACACATAAAGACAATTTTTAACATTGATTTTTTTTAAAAAAATTTTGAGTTACAAGTTTTCTTTCTCCTACCTGAGGCAGTGAACAATTTGATATAGATTATACTTGTTCAATCATGCAAAACATTACCATATCAGTCATGTTGTGAAAGAACACCGACCCAAAGGGAGAAAAAGGGCAGAAAGTGAAAAATAGTGTGCTTCAATCTGCATTCAGGCTTCATCAGTTTTTCGTCTGAACGTGGATAGCATTTTTCATGAATTCTTTGGAATTAATCATTGTGTTGCCAAGAATATTTTAGTTATTCACCCCTGACCATCATACGGTATGGCTATTAGTGTGTACAGTGTTCTGGTTCTGCTCACTTCACTTTGCATCAGTTCATACTAGTTCAGGTTTTTCTGAAATTAGCCTGTTCATCATTTCTTATAATAGCAATATTCCATTATAATCATGTACCACAATTTGTTCAGCCATTCCCCAATTCATGGACATCCCCTCAGTTTCCACTTGTTTGCCACCACAAAAGAACTGCAATAAATATTTTTGTACAAATAGTTCCTTCTGCCCTCTTTTTTTTTTACTCTCTGAGATTTAGACGTCATAGGGGGTATCAAAGAATATACACAGTTTTATAACCCCTTGGGCATAGTTCCAGATTGAAAGCTGTTCATTTTTTTTTATAACATTATTATAGTATTAGTTACTCCTCTGGTTCTGTTCACTTTATTCTGTATCAATTCATAAACGTCTTCCCAGGTTTCTCTGAAACTTCCCTTTGTAGCACGATATTCTATTCATGTTACCACAGTTTAACTATTCTCCAATTGTTGGACACCCCCTTGGTTTCCAGTTCTTTGCCACCACAAAAAGAGTTGATATATATGTGTGTGTTTATATATATACATATATATATATATGTATATATATGTATGTATATGTCATATATATAAAAATATATATTTACATAATATAATATATAATTATATATAAATATATATAAAAATATAAATATACATATATTTATAAGTGATATTACTGTGTTAAAGGGGTATGCACAGGTTAGTAACTTTCTGAGCATAGTTCCAAAATGCAGGACCAGTTCACAGTTTCACCAACAGTGCGGCATTGTGCCTTAATGTTAAGTTGTACTAAGAATCAGCTCCAAGTGACATTCCCAATTTTTTCTTCTGCCTCAATAAAGTGGGTTTCTCATTAAGTCTTGACTACCAAAATTAGTAAAGTGCTTAGACCAGTGCCTGGCACATAGTGGGCACTCTCTTATTACTATTTGCACATGTTGGCACAGTGTCCATAGTTTCACCTTTAAATTCTGGTTTTTTGTTTTTGGAAGTTTTTTGTTTTTACTTAGCAGCTTCATATTACTGCTCTTCTCTTCCTATTTCTTCTAGTCACTATAGTGTTCTCCTGCTGCAGCGGTTCTCAACCTGTGTGTCCTGACCCCTTTGGGGGTCGAATGACCCTTTCACAGGGGTTGCCTAAGACTATCGGAAAACACATATTTCCAATGGTCTTAGGAACCGAGACACCGCTCCTCTATCTGTCTCCAGGCGGGTCTGCCCACATGCAGATATACCTGCATACAAGTATTAAAGGGTCGCGGCATTAGGAAGGTTGAGAACCACTGTCCTAGTCAGTCTCAGTCCCTCTCTGACCAGCATTTTTGGAGAGGTAACCTGTCATGGACAGAGTACCAGGTATATGGTCAATACCTCTGGATTTGAATCTGAGACCTGACATGTGTAACCTTGGTTAAGTCAGCCTCACTCAGCCTCAGCTTCCATATCTGTAAAATGGAGACATTAAGAGCACCTAACTCCCCTTCATGTGTTATCTTCCTTCACTAGATGTACATTCCTTATAGCTAAGGCATTTGCATCCCAGTGCTTAGTCTTTTCAGTCATGAAACTGAGTTGTTTCAGTCATATCTGACTCCGTGACCCCATTTAGGGTTTTCTCGGCAGAGATACCGGAGTGTTCCTTCCTCACTTTATTTTAAACATATGGAAACTGAGGCAAACAGGGTTAAGTGACTAGCCCAGCATCACGCAGCTAGTAAGTGTCTGAGGCTAGATTTGAACTAGGTAAGATGAGTCTTCCTGACTCCAGGCCTGGTGCTCTGTGCACTATGGCGCCCCCTAGCTGCCATGTAGTGCTTAAATGCTTTAGCTGTCTGTTCATCTTTCCCATCTATATCTTGAAATGTCTCATCTCCACACTGTGATTTCTAGGGTTCTGTCTCACTTTCGGACCAGGTACCTGAGCAAGCATCATGAAACTAGCCCGAATCAATTTGGTTTTTCCCAGTGGCCATCTCTGAGATAGGGATGTTGGCATTTGCCAAATGATGCCCACAGAGGATTTTTAAATCCTTAGAAGAAAATCATTTGACAAAGCATCCCAAGTCACATCTACAGATCACCTCCCCAATGACACAATTAGCTGTCATTTTAGACTTCGAATCAGACCGCAGGCAGCCCAGGAGGAATTCTAGTCAGCTCTGTGTTTGGTTGGATGTGGTTTGTGCATTGGGTAATTAATTGCAGTGGTCCTGAGCTCGGGGATCCAAATCAAAACATAAAATAAATGGTTTTGATGAGGGAGGCGTAGTGGAAAGAGCACAGAATTCAGTCAGGTTCCAGTTCCAGCTGTGAGACTTTGAAGAGCTGTGCAACCTTGAAAATTTCACTTATTCTTGCTGGGCCTCTCCATCCTCATCTGTAAAACGGAGGAGCCAAGCATCTGAGCCCTCTTTTGTTCTATGATTCTGGTTTATCATAACCAGGTGGTCTGGTCATGTTTTAAAAAGCTTTCTATCCTAAGGTAGAGTAATCCTGGAGTAATTTGTCCATGAATGAATTTTAAAAAAATCATTAAGCTCTTACTGCGGATCAGGTGTCTTGCTAAGTGCTGGGGATACAAAAAGCGCAGGGTCTACATGAGTTCTTCTTCTAAAGGGAGGAGCCCACATGTACAGAAGGGCTTAGCTGCAGGGCCAATGGCAAGGTCCAAAGGTCCTTTGTAGGTGAGATGGGAATATCTTGGGATCCAAAGTGGGTAGTAATGGCCCAGTGATGTTATAGGAAGGATTGTCATTGGTGACCCATCTGTACAGTGTGAGTGTCCATGTCCATCTAGCAGACTTGAGGCAGGGATAATGGGAAAATGGAGGGACCCGACTGGTCTTCATCGTTGGGCATGGGAGAATGAGCCAGAGGTATTGGAATGAAGTGGGGATTCTAGGTTCTTTTCCACACAGAAGGAGTTGGGGTGGGATATGGCATCCAACCAGGAGGGAGAACGTGGAAAAGAACAGTGTTAGGAAGGCTGAGAGGGTCAAGGCTTGGTATCACCTCCCTATCAACTTATATGCTAGGAAAAGTCACACATAAAAGGCTTATGACTTCTTAGAAACTTTACTCCAAGTGACCCTACTTCTGTGATAAATTGCCAAAAATTTCTTTGCTATGGCCCTGATGGTACTGTTCCTGCTCATCATTACAATCCTACATCACGAGAAGAATTTGTGATTGTATCAAAGTTTTATCATCTGTGCTATGGCCCCCCTGGAGTTGCTCTAATTGGATGTATCAGTAAATGCACTGCGTATACAAAGAGTTGGCACCACCCACTATACAGGTTAAATTTTGAGACTTGGGATTTTGTCCTTCTGAAAGGAGAAGGAAAACAACAGGATTTCTGGATTTTCTTCTCTTGCACATTTTTTTCCTGTTATAATGACTCCCTCATAGGGCTGCTAAAGATTTTAAAGATATTTAAAATATAGGGGGAGCAGCTAGGTGGTGCAGTGTGAGTAGAGCACTGGCCCTGGAGTCAGGAGGACCTGAGTTCAAATCCAATGTCAGACACTTAACAGTTACTAGCCGTGTGACCTTGGGCAAGTCACTTAACCCCAACTTCCCTGCCCTCCCCCCTCCAAAAAGAAAAAAAAATATGTGTGTATATGTATATATATATATATGTATAGCATGCATACATATTTATGTTTGTAATATAAAATATAAACATCTTTATATTCTCTATATAATTATTTTAAAAAAGAAAGAGGGAAGGCTTCTCAGGGCATCTGCTTCTTCTGCTGGGCTCTTTTGATAATATCTGGGCTAGGAAAAAACCTCAAAGGGAAGGTAGGTCCCACTTTTCCTTAGATCTGCTCTTACCATTTACTTGATTTGAGTAAGTCATTCACCTCTTTCTGTCTCAGTTTCCTCATCTATAATATGAGGGGAAGGGGATGAGCTTAGATGACCCCAAGAATCCTTCCCAGCTCTTCATATATAAGCCTATAAGTATCAGCCCCAGTCCAGATGC
This sequence comes from Pseudochirops cupreus, assembly GCA_028627135.1. NCBI lineage: Eukaryota > Metazoa > Chordata > Mammalia > Diprotodontia > Pseudocheiridae > Pseudochirops > Pseudochirops cupreus. The sequence goes on from CM053582.1 coordinate 535,972,677, forward strand.
CTCAGGCCACCAGCAAGGCGATGGTCCCTCAGTGTGGTGGCTCCCTGCCCTGCTCGTTTTTCTTCCCCTTTCCTTGGGTCCTCATCTTGTGGAGGTACCCATGGCTCTCCAGAGGGGCTATATTAAAGTGCAAGCCAAGCCCCTTTCTAGTTGAGTCCGTGTCTAATCCCTTCCCACATTTTTCTGTCCATACTAAACCTCTTTGTAGACGTCCTAAAGCAAAATTCAAGAGTATAACTCGAGTGTGTGGCCTAGGTGTGAACCAAGGCAGTTCCAGAGTGAGGCTGCCATCATTAGTGGGGCCTCAGGAAAGAAAGAATTCACTTATTGTCTAGGGAACATTGTCCAGGAGACACAAGGCCCTTCTCCCTCCTTTGGGTTATCACTTTACACCCTTCAGTTTAACAGAAATTAAGAACAATAAGGTCTTCTCGTACATGGACTGTCTCACTTTTCTATTTGTATCCCCAGCACTTAGGCACAGTTACTGGCGCAGAGTAAACACTTTTTATTCATCCATTTAAATACGTAAAATCCAGTCTTGGCCTAACTACGAGGGAAAGCAGTCTGGCTTTCTAAGTGGTGACTCTAAGAAGTGAGTTATAAGATTACTCATATCCTTTGGTCCAGTTCTCCGTCACATTTGCTATTAATTAATGCTATTAATTAAAATAATTAATGCTATTAATTAAAATAAATCCAACAAGCGTTGAATAAAAACAGCCCCTGTTATGTGCCATTGCATTAGCAGATGGGAATACAAAAAGCAACCCTTCTCCACCCCCCTCCAGGAGCTTATCTTGTGGGGGCAGGGAGCAGAAATGACATATTCAGTTAATTAAATACAAAATGAGTAGAAACTTATAATTACGTATAGTTGAATATAATTAATGTAACATAGATATAACATAAATGTAATTAAATATGATTATGTATAATTAAAAACTGTAAGACAATGGGCGCTAGTAACTAAAGAACCAGGAAAGGCTTCTTGGTAAAAGTGCACCTTAAAGGAAACGAATGATCTCAAGAGGCAGATGTGAAGAGGGAGGGCCTTCCAGGCGACTTGCATGTGATATATGACTGTAATAGTGGGAGAGTGTTCAGACTGGCATCTGTCCTTCCCTCCTCGGATTTAACAGTACGATAACATGCTGAGGGTCTGCTACATCATTAGTATTATCTCCATAACTTAAGTCTAGACAGATACGAAACCATAAATCATCCTGTTTTGTAGAGTTTTCTCATCTTCCAGGTGTAAACACTCACACTGAAAATTTAACAATCATCTCTCACTATCCGGTTTTAGCTGACTTCAGCACACCTCTGAAACAAGTCACTGAATTAATTAAACATCAAGGAAGTGTGATATCTAAATCAGCCACCAGGTGGAGGCCATTCTTGAGACACCAATACAGTGATTTTACCTGTGGGATAGTTTTTCCCAGGCAGCGGTATCCCCTGTAGAGTGAACTCAGTCTGAAAATAGGCTATTCCCACACTATCTCTTATTGTGGCTAGGGGATGATATGGAATATGGCTCAAAATGTCAAGGTTGTGAAACTGATAACTCTCGAGCTATACTACATCTGGGCTTTCTGCCCACAACCTCCCATAATCATAGATCTTAGTCGATATTCTGTGACCTCCTTGTTTATTGAATATAGTGAACATGAAAGAAAAAAGTTAAGCACTTTTCCTTGGAGCCAAACACCTACAGCCATTTTCCAAAGCTCTCACCTAGGCGCTTACCCAGCTCCTCACGTTTGGCCAGGAAACTTCATGGGACAAGAGATCATGGTAGGGAGGATATCCCGGGTTTTTAGCCAAGCCTAGAGCATTTTGCATGAGAGTCTCCTGATATGGAAAGAATGCTGATGCTACACTATGCATGAGGGGGAGAGTTGGTATAACAGCTTGAGAGAGAGAGACTTTTTTTTTCTTTGAGAGAGTGTTTATGTAGTTCTAGACACTCTCTGAGACCAACTTCAGACTTATAGGGATGGAGAGAAAGACTCTGAAAGTGGCAGACATGTTGGGGAAGCAGACTCCTCAACATGTCTGGTTTCCAGCATGTCTCCCTAGAGACTTTTAGGGAATTTCCCCTTGGATGAGATCAGTGCTTCTCTCTTGGTTGAATGAGAGCAGAGCTCATCTCTCTCCTATCGAAAGAGATCATTGACTCTTGTGTATTTTCTGGTATATTGTAATCTATAGAGCTCTGATTTCTTTTTGCTATCACCTTAGAAAAATGGGCAAGATATCAGGTCATATCCATCCATGCCTTCCCAGGAACTACATCACTTACATGGACATACATACTTCTTACAGAATTAAGAGAGATTCACACAAGCAGGACCTTATCTTTGTAGCAATGAGAGAGAAGGGTCCTCCCCTGCCTCTTTCGCTGACCAACAAAATTCTCTAATAGCGGCCAGTTTCATAATTCAAGGTCTTCCCTCCTTCTTGCATTCTCATTCCTTCCTCCATTCCAAGATGCTGGTTGCTTCCCACAGGCTAGTAGTTCATAATACCACAGTTGTAAGAAAATGGGGTCTTGGGTTACTGTAAGAGCAGTGGCTACCATAAGCCCCAGTCCTGGCTGCTCCTGTCTATCTCTTGGAAATGCAGTAAATCCATATGGAACAGCAGCCTCCAATTGCCTCAATTCCCCAGATGATGAGCAGGAAGACTGAATCTCAGGGGCAATGGAAGAAAGTGGATTATAGACCTGAATGCCTGTTTACAGATCTTATACAGTCTGCTGCTACCCTATTGCATGGTTTCCTGCCTTCTCTAATAGCATACATACTACCTGAGACCCATAGTGAGGAGTCCAAATATACCCCCATCTTTCTCTACATGCCAGCATCACCAGAGGTCAATCAGAATTCAAAGGTAAGACGTCATGGCACAGGCACAGGTTATTGGGATGGGGGACAGCCTGGGCAAAGTCAAGAAAGTCAGCCTTGTTTACAGGGAACAGCAAATATTTATTTGCTTATTTAGTTGGCAGGAACATAGAGTATATGGCGGGATGCAATGTGTAAACTACTTGGAAATATTGGCTGGAGCTAGACTGTGAAGAACTCTTCATGTCCAACAGAGGATTTTGTCTTTTATACTTGAGGTCATAGGGAGTCAACGAAATTTCTTGAGCTGGATATTGACATGGTCAAGCCACTTAAAAAATATCACTTCAGCAGTTGTGTGGAGGATGGAGCTGAGAGAGGAAACTGGATGAAGGGAGGTCAATTGGAAGGCTATCACAATAGTCAAAGTGAGAGGGACTGAGGACCTCAACTAGGGTTGGTGCAGAGAGGTCCTCCTTGGGAAGGTGAGGGAGGTGGTAGTGTCAGTGACTTGAGAGAAGAGAAGATTTGGAATAGATTCTAGGATCGATGTGAGTGTCAATCAGGGAAGAGGAAAAGGATTGACGTGTAGCAGGGAGAGCTCAGTAGAGATAAGCCATCTTAAATATGGAGTTGATTCAGTCACTGCAGTTGTGTGATTTGTGCCATACAGCAGCATGTAAGTAGGCGAGGACAAGACCAAGCCAGGGTTGGTGTTTAGAAAGGGATAAGCAGCAATAGATTAAGGGAATAAGGATTAAAGAGAATAGAATGAGAGAAAATTTAATTGTCAGTGTTTTGAAAGGAAGAAGGTGAGACCAGATGCAGGAGTGGTGGCTTGGGAAGGCTGGAGGTTGTAGGGGGATGGAGAATGGGTTTAAGAGAGAAGAGGCACAGGGAATGATGGACTGATAAGAGGTAATTTAGGGTAGATAGTGGAATTTTAAAGAAGTGAATTATGGATGTGGAATATTTGTAGGTTTCAATGATACTAAAGGCATGGCCATCCCCAATGAGGAGATGAGGTCATGGAGTGAGGGTAAAGGTCATGGGAATTGAGGAGGCTGATAAGAGTAGGAAGCAAGGGCATTTGAAGATAATAACATAATAATAAGGTAATAACATAATAATAATCATAACTAGCATTTATGTAGCAATTTAAATATGTACTTTACATATATTACTCCATTTGATCCTTACGATCATGGGAGATAGATTATTATCCCCACTTTACAGATAAGGAAACTGAGGCTGGGGGATGTTAGGTGACTTGTCCAGGGTCACACTGCTAACAGGTGTTATGAGGCAGGATTTGAACTCAGGTCTTGCTGCTCCAAGTCCCAAGTATACTTATCTGTTGCACTACCTAGATGCTTATTTATATAACATATAAAAACATTTTTAAAATGATATTCATCAGTGTTGTATTTGTAATAGTGAAAAACTGGGAACATTGGTATTTAGGATCTTCCAGGTGTTGAGGTTAGGCAACACCCCACCTGTCTAGCCTTATTTTTCATCCATACACTCTGTTCCATCCAAACTACTAGCTGTTGCTTGATGGTCATCTCCTTGGGTTCTGCCTCCATGGATTCACTCAGGCCTGGAATTCCATGCCTGGAATGGATTCTTCCTCGTCTAAGTTCAAAGAAGTCTTTTTCTCTTTTCAAAGTTCATTTCATCACCTCTTCCATGAATTCTTCTCTGATTTCTATAGCTTAAAGTACTTTCCCTCTTCCAATTTTTCCTAGTAGTATTTATCATACTTTGCCACATCCTCGTATACTTTTTTTTGTACATGTTCTCCCTGTGCTCTTCCTAGATTGTAATCAGTTTGAGGGCAGGAAGAGAGTTTTTTTATTCATCTTTGTGGTCTACCTTAGTGCCTTGCTCACAACCATATAGGGAAAAATAGGAACCACAATCATTTCACAGCATCTTGATGGATTAACAATGTAGAAATCTCTCAACCACCTGGTGGCATAATATTAGAAAGGCTCCAGTCCCTATGTAAAAGCATGGTAAAGCAGATGAACTCAACCAGTTTTGTAACAACTACTTGATGTCCTTGGAAAGACCCTGCAGTTTTCTCTACAAGGACTTCTTTCACAAATGGAAAACATTTGATGTTTTCCCCTTGTCTCCTGCCCTTTAACAGGGAATGATTCTTATAATAAATCCTGCCAATTGTATTCCAAATACCCTTATTCTGACTTTTTTTTTCCCTCCCTTCACGGTCTTACCACAGTGGGGTGTTATCTATTTCTACAGTACATTGTCCTCCACCACTGTATCTTCTACTCTTATTGCCTTGCCAATTGGCAACCCTTGATCACCTCCCTATTTTCCTCTTTAAAGAAATGTGAAAAGAAAATCCTGAGGATTACAATTCTTTAGTCTAGAGAGGAAAGATGCTTGCGAGTCAAATTAAGGTACAACTGCCACTGTAGCAGTGCTAACAACCTGGCTGCATTTGATCTTATTTTTTTCTGGGTATAGGACAGCTATTTATTTCCTTTAACACACACATACAAACACACACGCACACGCACACACACACACATGTGCACACCTAAGATATAAAAGATTTGTAAGTAGCAATGTGCTCGTAAATGTTTAATAACAGGCTCTCTGGAGGGAGAAAATATAACCATGACACATACACATTCAATCTGCATTATTAACATTTTATCCATCATATTCTTAAGTCTAGACAATCAACATAACAATAAACTAAGCCCCAATTTATAACTTTTGCTAATTACTGAGATACAAATGCTCATACTAAAAATTTAACAACCAGCTCTCTCAAGTTAAAGTCTGATTTGATTCTAGCACATTAAGTGTGCAGTAACAAATACTTAAAACATAAAACAATAGCCTACCATACCTATTACACCCTTTTGGGAGGTAAAAGACAACTTTGTGGGGTTGCTAAATTGATATTTCACATTCACCTATAATCCACACTGGCCAAGCATCTCATGAAACTAGATCCTTTGGCTGGCCAGTTATGGCTTTTTAGTCCCTTCCTATTTAAGGTGATCCTGTCTGATGACATGTTTTCCTTGAAGAAATGCCTTCCACTGAGCATCTAATACCAATTCTGGAATCTAGGAACTCTCAAACTCACAGTGTCTTTCAGATGCCTGTTTGGTGACTTGTCTTAGGGACAAAACATAAGAATGGGGTCAAAATCCGCCTCACTGGCTTTCCCAGCTTCCTTTAAGTCCCAGTTAAAATCTCATCATTTACAGGAAGCCTTTCCCAATCCTGCTCATCTCTAGGGCCTTTCCTCTGTTAATTATTTTCCATTTATCCTGTATAAAGCTTGTTCATATATATTTACTTGCATGTTGTCTTCCCCATTAGATTGTGAGCTCCTGGAGAGCAGGAGCTCTTTTTGTATTTTCAATGCTTAGCATAGCTCCTGGCGCATGGTAATAATGAATCTTTATTGATTGACTGAAAGAAAGGCAGTCCCTGACTTCGAGGAGCTTACACTCTAAGGGTTATATACATTATAATGTCACACCTGACACTTGAAGAGTACCCCTTGACCTCTGAGGGGGTTGAAGAGTTGTAGCTAGCCAAGCTCTGGGCACCTGAATGATCTGAGAGAGTAGGAGCTGGGATAAAGACTCCTCAGAGCAAATACAAGTGAGGCTTAACTGATGCACATTTGTTTGAATGTTGACTTCTTGCCTTGCAGTTTATACTCGTGACGGAAATCCAAGAAATCTGAACCTAGATTCAAGGAAAGAAACAGAGCAGAAGAGCTGGTCAGAATCTCGAGGTCCAGTCTCAAATTTGTCTAAGCAATCACACGTTCTTGCTGCTAGGTGCTTGTAGCTGCTTTTGTTTCTGCCAGGGAAGGGTAGAGAAATTTCCTTTGCCTTTCTGGAAGTCCGTGGGAGAAGCCAGCAGAATCCCAAAGCAAAGCACTCAGAAGAGTCCCATTTGTTCTGATTGTCATTATGTGGAAGGGGCAGAGGATTTGGCTAAGAAAAGATGGAGCTCCAGGAAGGCATGCTGAGCAGCAGGCTCCCAGAGGGGCATTACATCTGACCCAATCATCCATCATAGCTGGAACTAATTTTGAGGTCCTGATAGTCAAACTTCTTAAGATTTCAGCCTCAATAGGAGGGGTTATGAATATCTTTTGTTCCAGTCAAGTCATTTTGCTATAGGAAACATCCAATGTGAGCTCTAATAATGTGACCACTTAATGGATCATTATTTACACTAAAGACCTACTGTTTCTTTAGGTTCCATTGAAACAGTGATGTTCTTCTTAGCCCTCAGCATATCTACCAATCAGTCAGCAATGAACTAGGTGATGGAGATATAAAAATGAAACAGACCCTTCCCTCAAGGGGTTTACATTCTGCCGAGAGAGAAAGAGCATGGACACGTATAAAATATGAAATATTTGAAATAAATGAAATATATGAAATAAATACAAGGTAATTTGGAGAGGGGCAAGTGTTAGCAGCCAAGGAGATCAGGAAAAGTCTCACATAGAATGTGGCATTTGAGCTGACCTTTAAAGTGAGCTAGGGATTCTGAGAGGTGGAAGTGATGAGGGAGGATATTTTGGGCATGGGGCACAGCCAGTGGAAAGCCAGAGGGACAGGAGATGGAATGCTGGGTGTTTGAGGAACAGTGAGAAGGCTATTTTGGACCAACCAAAGAGTGAATACCCCTCCATATATATATTCCTCAAACTGGGACAGCCCACTATCAAAGTATCCTTTACTTCCATTCCCTTCTGTCTTCTCTACCCACGCGTCCCTCACCTTCCTGGACATTCTTTTTCTTTCCAGGCAGTTTCAGACTTCTAAGCCAAGGCTTCCTCCCACTCACTAGTAGAAAAACAAAGTTCAGTTTAGCAGCTTCTCCCATTTAGCCATCTCTGTTTACTTTTTGATTAATATGTTGTTGTTTTTCAAAGGAGACGTGATGGGGGCACAGTTGCTTCTGGGTAAGTTGGAGAAATGTACATAACAAGGATTCGCTCCTCTCTATCAGTACTCTGAGGCTGTGTGTGTGTGTGTGTGTGTGTGTGTGTGTACACACATGGTCATAAACACCCAAAGGGACATCTAAAAGTTTGAGAGAGGGTCAGACTCATGGACTTTGAACTGTTTTCTTAACTTTAGGGTATGAAGAAATCTCAGAACCTCTCTTTCCATATTATTTTTCCTCTTCTCCCCACTGGGTCAACCCAGGTAAGAAGAGGCTGCCAATTTGTCAGAGGACAATTAAGTCCTCTCCTCTTATCATTTGGGGAATGATAGTCTCTTTACTGAGAATAAAGATAACTGCTCTTTGATGGGGTTCTCCGATTCCCAGATCCCAGTAGGCACCAGAGTGAGACCTCTGCCCACCCTCCCACTGAACTTTACATTGTTCATTCTTCTCTCAAGACATGCCTCTCTGGGGAGGCTGTTTTATGGATCCTGTATTTCACAATAATCTTGACTAGTCTGCAAATACCATCAACATGGTACCGAAAAAGGCATCAGCAAACCAAACCTTAGGGTTGCTAGTCTAAAGAAAAGAGAGAGGTTCTAGGGTTGGCAGCCATGGTGGCACTCCCATCTGGTCCATGGTTTCAAAGTTAAGTTAATTATACCAATTTCTACATGAGGGTATGGATTTCTCCTCAACAGAACTGGTCAACCTGCAGCAAACCCATCTACACAGAGGAGTAGAAATGAGCCACAATTCCTTTAGCAAAAGAAAAGATCTTGAGGCCAGATGAGATTTAGGCATAAGAGAATCCCAGGCAGAATCCTCTGCTAGAGACACTTTCTTGCCAGTGAGAATTTAAAGCTACAGGATAATTAAAGAACTGTTAGTGTCCAGGCACTGATGGGTAACACTGAAAAGTTTGGAACGTCTTGAATATTTCGGGTTTTGAGGGTAGCCAGATGACTGATGGGCTGTCTAATCAGTGCCCAAAGATCAGACTCATTAAATTCCAGAGGTTCATTCCCAGGCTCTCTGCAGGGTGATGGTGTGTATGTGTGTGTCTCTTTTTGGCACTCCGATTTTAAAGGTCATCCATAAAGTCACAGAGACGTTGCAACCTGTATTTGTGGAGGGCATCTCCAGACAGATGGAGTCATGAGTTCTTGAAATATTGAAGATTTATGTCTGGAATTCTCCTTCTTACTTTCTATAATAAATGGGCAGATATCCATGAAAGCTAATGGATGAGACAGAATATTCCATGCATAATTAGCCTATCACTGGATACTATGACACCAAATGGAACGTGTTCCAGGATTCCAATGTAAGTTCTTTTAAGAATATTCCAGTGAATGTTACTTTGTTACTTTGTAACATTACTTTTTTTGGGGTCCAAATCTATGATTTTATTGCTGTGTAGAACTCTTAGTGCAGAAAGTCTGTTCAATGAGGCAAACCTTTTTTATGTTATGGACCCCTCTGGCAGTCTGATGAAGCCCAGGGACCCCATTTCAGAATAACATTTTTAAATGTATAAAATAAAATACCAAGGATCAAACAAAACCAATTATAATGAAATACAGTTGTCAAAATATTTATTAAAAAAAAACTTAACAGGGGTGGCTAGGTGGCGCAGTGAATAGAGCACCAGCCCTGGAGTCAGGAGGACCTGAGTTCAAATCTGGCCTCAGACACTTAACACACACACACACACACACAAAACTAGCCATGTGACCTTGGGAAAGTCACTTAATCCCAATTGCCCTACCTTCCCCCCTCCAAAAAGCAAAAAAAAAATGTATGGGCCCCCAGTTAAGAATCCTCTTTTAGAGAGTTGCTTGGGGCATTGAAAAGTCAAATGACTTGAACAAGGTCATATAGGAAGGCTGTGTCTCAGCTAACACAAGTCTCCTCGACTTCAAGGTCAATGGTCTATCCACTTTATGACACTACCTTTCAATCTATTCATAAGTATGTTAATAAGTAATGGCCTGCCAGTATAAATGATGAGTTGACCTTGCCATGCAGTTCTGCTGCAAAGGAGGCATTAGGTGCTCCTCCTAGATAGGTTTCCTAGACATAGATTTTCCCTAGATATGTACTTTTCCCCTTGGTGGTGATGTGTCTATTTCTGGGAGAGTATAAGACAGGCCTATGGTAGGTGTTTTATTACTATTTTAATGTCATCTCACTAAATGCTTCTATTTTTAAAAAAAGTAATGACTTGGGATAGAGTTGCTCTGTTGTCAAGGAAAGGAGCCCAAGTAGTAGATTTCAGACTAGAATTCCAGTCACTCTGAGCCCCCAAATAATGGTATATCATGTCTACTTCAAAGTACCAGGTCCCTGGGAGATGATAGACTTGGTTCACAGAGTTCTAATACCTCATCAACTGTCTTCACATTGGTGGGCTACATCCCCATCCTTCTCCCACTAAGTTTGACTACTGTAGATCTGAAACTAACCTGTCATTCTTTCTCCTCTGGCTGCTGGTTGCCACCTTTACCCAAAAACTGATTGGGGCTTTTTAGAAAATTAAGCCAAGTTACTGACTGGTAAGGAAGCCACCATTTGGCCTTTGGTGGTTTGTGCTAGTTTTGTCTTTGCCTGCTTTGCTCCTCCCACTTCAACAAAGCTGGGGCCCAGCCTGGCTTTTGGGGAGCATGACCTATACTTAGCTGCCTAAAAGTCCCATTTCACGATTTCTTTACTCACTGGTGATGTGGCGTTCACCAGTGACCCTGATTAGATGAGGTATGTGTGGCTTTTGCAGGTATTACAAGTTTCTAGTTCTAGAAATATTTGCATGATTCTATGGTTCTAGTTCTAGAAGGCTGTTTCTGTGTTAGAATCTTCCATGGAGAAAATTGAGTACCGTATACTTTATATATCACTGCAGCCTTTGCCAAAGTAGTTGGTTATTTGGTTGCCAAGGACCAGTAACTCAGTTAAATGTCGTGTCAGACGATGAAAGCTATTCCCTTTCTCCAAGTGCAACAGTTAGAGACAGTCATCAGTACATCTCATCTCAATGAGAACATACATAGGGAATTGGACAAAGCATTCTGGGCTGGCTACGTACAACTGCCACCTGTCAGGAAATGAGTGATGCATCAAATGTAACAGCAGAAATTTCTCTGGTGCCGATGATGCGTGAAACTGTCCCCTGGTTCTAGTGACTCATATAGGAATAGTTTTCCATTTGCTGTACATTTAAAAATATTCAGATGAAAGTGCTGCTTCCTCCCTCCCCCAAACAACCTCAAGATTATTTTAGTCTTTAGGGCAAAAACTTGGAATCCTTGTTATAGTCAACCCAACAGGACTTCAGTCAGAAAACCTTTGTCATCAAGGGGAAAATCAGAGAAACCTATAAGACAGAATTTATAGCCAACCATCTTCAACCTTTCCACTGGTTTCGTTTCTCATGTGATATTTATTTTTAAAAATTCATTGTTATTTTTTTTCCACAGAGATCCACTTTATTCCCCCTCTACACACACTTTGTGAAACCAAGAAAAACAAAACCCTTTTACAAACATATATAGTCAAGCAAAACGCATTCTTACATAGGTCATCCAAAAAACAATATGTCTCATTCTGCCCTCTGATTCCTTGACTTCTCTATCAGGAGGTGGGAAGTGTGCTTCATCAGTCCTCTGAAACTGTGGCTGATGATTACCCTGATCAGAGTTCCTAAACCTTTCTAAGTTATTTGTCTTAACAATATTGCTGTCCTTATATGAATCATTCTGGTTCTGCTCTCTTCACTCTGCATCAGTTCATGCAAATCTTTCTGGGTTTCTCTGAAATGCTCATGTTCTGTTAACACTTTAAGGATTTGCACAATTCCTTTCTCACAAGAACCCGATGAGGGAGAATAGGGGACAGAAGCTCTGAGAAGCTAAGGAATTTGCCCACAGTCACAAAGCTGATAAGTTTAGAAGCCCAGAACCAGACTCCAAATTCAACATCTTATTCACTAAATCTTGTGGTCTCTCATTCTCCTCTTAACTGAGGTGTCTCACAAGAGGCTTGTCTTCTGTCATATCCCTACCCTAATGATAAGAAAACTTATATATAAATGTCAGCCATACGTTTTTGAAAACACCTAATATACATTACTTCATCCGATCCTCACAACAACCCTATGAAGTAGGTTGTACTGGTATTATTATCCCCAATCTACAGATGAGAAAACTGGGCCTCATGACTTGCCAATGGTTAGCAAGACTCAGAGGTGAGATTTCTATGCAGGTCTGTCCTGACTCCAAGTCTAGCGCTCTTTCCACTACACTACACTGTCCCTTATGTGATGAGGCTAGTTTGGAGTTTGCCTTTTGCCACTGTCACATCATCTCCATCAATCCCTTCTCCTCGATATATTTTCCAAGGATCTAGATGAAACATGTAGGCAGCCTGATCTGGGTTAAACAAGATTTGAAGAGGAGCTCTGTTTCTGTACCCACTCCCAAATCAACTGATGGGCAATGGCCATCTTGGGAGGCAACCAGAAGGGGATGGCGCCATCTTTCTCACTGGCAGGTGGTCCTTTCCTTCTAAGAGCTGCGGCCACCTCTTCCAGGCTGAACCAGCCTGCTGTCTCTATCTCTTGGGAGTTCACGTGGATCTGAAAGGCACAAGAGAGGAACAAGAAATAAAGACAGATGCCATAAAAAATTTTTTTTGTATGTTTAAGCTCTCTTTTCTTAGGCTGTTTCCCAGGCCTGAAATGCACTTCATCTTCTTCCTCCAACCCTTGGAATTACTTGTTTCTTTCAAGACTCAACTCGAAGGCTACTTTCTACGTAGGTCTTTCTTGATAGTGGAAATCCTTCCCTCCCCCTCCAAAAAACCCTTACTTTTTATATATTTGCATTAATTATCTGTGCATGCATTGTTCCTCCTATCTCCCTTCATCAATAGAATGTAAGGTCCTTGAGGACAGGGACCAGTTTCATTTTCATTCACATGGTACTTGGCAGATAGCAGGCCCTTGACAAATGCTTATTGAATTAGTGAATTTTGTTAATTCCCACCACTGTGTAGCTCCATGCCCATCCGTGACTTAGGAGATAAAGTCCCATGAAATTGCTTGAGGGGCAAAGTTTAAGTAAAACAAAGTTTAAATGTTTTGTCCAGGCTCACCCAGCCAATAATCATTCAATCAATCAAAATATATCAGAAGTAGGATTGAATCCCAGTCTTTCTGGCTGCTACCAGGGTTGGAGAGCAGCAGCTCTTAAATATTGCCTCTAGCATGGTAAGAAAGGTGAGAAAATGGTTTCCAAACAGGACTTATGGAGAACAGTAACCTGAGCCTGCTAGTGGGGACAGATTCAAAATCCAGCTTGGGAGCAGGAGAGGCCCAGGCATCAGGGAGAGCTCTAACAGTCAGAACAGTCTGCATACTTAGCACCTGAAGGTTTGAAAAGTGCCTTGACAAACATTATCTCACTGATCTTCGCAACAACCCCAGGAAATAGGTGCCACTGTTTTTACAGACAAGGAAACTGAGGCAGAGAGAGGTTAAGTGACTTGTTAGGACCCCAGAGATGCTAGATTTAAATGGAAATCTTTCTTGCTCCAGGTTCAGGGCTCTCTCCACTCTATACTGGGATAGTATAGTGGTAGTCTATGTGATGGTGTTTTTTTTTCTTTATTTTGTTTCTTTTTTTAATGTATTCATATGCATATATACCCTCCTATATAGACACGCATATGTATACATATGTATGTATATATATCATATATGTATATATGGTATATATCTATATATATACATATACACATTTATATTCCCTTCACCTATCCTCATACTGAGAAAAGTTTCATAAGTTACAATTATTGTTTTTCCATGTTGGCATGTAAATAGTTCAACTTTGATAAGTTCCTTATGATTTCTTTTCCTTGTTTACCTTCTCATGCTTCTTGTGTTTGAATGTCAAATTTTCTGTTCAGTTCTGGTTTTTTCAGCAAGAATGTTTGAAACTCTTCCACCTCATTGAATGACCATATTTTCCCTGAAACATTATACTCAATTTTGCTGGGTAGGTGATTCTTGGTTTTAA
>CM053582.1:535987076-536008339 GCA_028627135.1 Pseudochirops cupreus
ATCCATCTATCTATCCATCCATCTCTCTCTCTCTCATCTATATGTAGATATGTATACATATGTATATACATACACACATGTATATCTGAACATACACACCCACGTGCACATATGTGTATATATAAAAATATAGTGTGTGTATTACATATATAGGCATATACAGGTACACAGATGTGCATGTTATATACATATGGTTATGTATACACACATATGCTCACACACGTGTATATTGTGTGAAACATGTCTGGTTCTCTTTATCTGAGTATATATGCACAAACATATTTGTGCATGCACATGCACACATGTGTACATATATGTGCATACCTATATTCATATACATACACGTATATAAAGATAAGTGGGCAGGTATCATTTGAAGGCAGGGAGTTGACATTTTTCTTTGAGTTGCTGGAGAGACTTGGCTGGGTAATATTGTAGATGGATTCCCTCCCATATATTTACACATGTGTGTATGCACATATACACATGTGTGTATATAGATACATGCATGTGTATATACATGCATATATGTATATATAAACAATCTGGTATCGATGAATGGAAGGAAGGGAGGAAGGAAGGAAGGAAGGAAGGAAGGAAGGAGAGAAGGAAGGAGGGAAGGAAGGAGGGAAGGAAGGAGGGAAGGAAGGAAGGGAGGGAAGGAGGGAAGGAAGAAAGGGAGAGAAGTCCTTGGGCCCCTCCTTGTCTTCCCACGAGCTCCATTCTGTACAGTAAGGCAGGCCTATCCCGCTGATTTGGGAACTTTTCTGAAATAAATGAATGCTTGCTGCCCTATCATCCACACCATCTGTGAACTCTTGTTTCTGGCATGCTGGGATGTGATCAGACCTAGGGCTTTGAAAAATAACTATAACATCACCTCTTTTAGTTAGCTGGAAAATGCACTTAAAAGCAGTTTCCTAAATGGAATTTAGGGGCTGCTAGGTGGTGCAGTGCATAGAGCGCTGGGCCTGGAGTCAGAAAGACCTACTTCCTGAGTTTAAATATGGCCTCAGACACTTCCTAGCTGTGTGACCTTGGGCAAGTCACTTTACCCTGTTTGCCTCAGTTTCCTGATTTGCAAAATGGAGAAGGAGATGGCAAACCACTTCAGTGTCTTTGCCAGGAAAACCCCAAATGGGGTCATGAAGAGTCAGACATGAGTGAAAAAAAAAAGACTGAGCAGCAACAATAAAAAATGAGATCTAATAAAAAGAGAAAAAACTCTGCGGTCAAGAGTGCCACTTGCAATATACAAAGGCAGTAGAAGTGTGTAAGCAAGCCTGATTTGTGTCAGTACTGAGCCACAGCAGACACTTAGAAAGGTTCACAGATTCTATCCTCATGGCTCTTTCTGTCCTTTGGTGAAAATCAGGTTTCCTTGACCTGGTGCAAATCCATTTGGACAGTTGTGTTGTCAAAACCAGATTTGTGTGCTGGAAAGTCCAGCCCAGCTCAGCCTGCCTTTCTTCTCCAGGGGGCAGAATGAGCAATCTCCACATAGCTCAGACTCTCCTTTTGACAAGATCTGTGGGAAGGCTGGTCCTCGACCTGCCGGATTAGAGATCAAGCACTGTTGGCTGCCTCACCCCCCTGCATGGGTACACACAGAAGCGAACGTGCCCTAGAAAAGGGAGAATGCAAGCATCTACCGTGAAGATCAAGGAAACATCTCTCTCATTCATCTGGAATACAGCCCTTCTGAGATCAGTAAAGGAACCCTGGAGCTCAGCTTCCATTTTGGATTTCTGCAAGGAACCTAGAAGGAAAAGAAGAGATAAAGGAATGGAATTCTTACAAAATATAAGGGCCCCTGACTCTGTTCTAATAGAACGTTTCTAAACTGGAAACTGATCTGGAATTATGGAAGAAAAGACAACTATCTGCTCGTATCTTTTGACTCAACTATTCCACTACTGAGTGTGTGGTCCTAAGAAAGTTAATGACAGTAAAAAGGTTATATAATAATAAGCATTTACATCATGATTTAAGGCTTGCAAAGCACTTCACAAATATTATCTGTTTATCCTCACAATGACCCCAAGAGGGAGGCACTCTCATTATCCTTATTTTACAGATGAGGAAACTGAGGCAGAAAGCGGTTAGGTGACTTGCCCAGGGTCACATGGCTAGTAAAAGTCTCAGGTCAAATTTGAACTCAGGTTTTCCTGACTCCAGGGTCAGCACTCCATCCACTGTGCCACCTAGCTGCCAATTAATTTATATAATAACTTATATGTAATATTAATTTATATAATGAATTATATATGAAATATAGGTACATATCTATATCTATATACAAAATAATGAGCATATGTGTAAGGGCCCTGCACATGCTAAATAAATTGGATCCAAATTATACCAAAATAGTCATGGTTGCAACTCTCTGTAGGGCCAAAAAATGGAAAACAAAGTAGTGCCCATCACTTCGATTCAAATATTTACTAAGCACCTACTGGAACAGAGATGCAATGACAAAAACATTTTAATGGAGACATTTACCCTGTATAGGGATATAGAGTCAAGACAAAGTAGATACAACACAAAGTAATTTCGGGAGACAGAGAGCATTAACCCTTGGGAGAGTGGGATGTCAGGAAAGGTCTTATGTAGGAAGTGGCATTTATTCTGTGTCCTGAAGGGAACGAGGGATTCTAAGAAACAGAAGTGAGGAAGAACATTCCAGGAATGGTAGATTGGGCATGCCATGGACAGGGGAATGGCTGAACAAATTATGGCATGTAAACATAATGGGCTATTATTGTACTATTAGGAACAACGGATTTGAACAATGCAGAGAAACATGGGAAGAGCTGTATGAACTGATGCAGAGCAAAGAAAGCAGACCCTCCTAGAAAAATATATACAGTGATGTATACAATGTGATACAATGATGGAGATGAAGACAACAGGATCTAGACTGAGTAGTACGATGGACAACATTGGTTCAAGATGCCTGATGCTGAATGTAGTGTCCTCCTCTCAGGAGAAGATGGTGTATTATGGTCCATCATTATGGTCCGCCAATTAGTCAATAAGCATTTATTAAGTGCCTTCTGTGTGCCAGGCACTGTGATAAGTGCCACATGTGGAAAATGGCACAATCATCAGTCCTTATATCAGACGGTTTTGCTTATCTATTTTTGTTGTTGTTATACGGGATGGTATGTGAGAGGGGAAGGTAATGTAGAAGTGACGAGAACATGCCTCACTTAAATTTTAAAAAAGTCAAAACCCCCAGATAGAGAAAACATCCCATTCGGTGGTTAACGGACATATAAAGTATTAGGAGCCTGGAAAGAGAAAAGATTGGACAGAATGAGATTTCCTTCAAACCTCCAGTTGCTCCCCTCTCTAGAATCATTACTTCATGACTTAGTCTATTCAGGAGTGAGGGTGGACTGTTGTACAGTGGGAAAAAATGCTAAACTTGGCATCAAAGATCCAAGGTTCAAATCCTGACTCTGAAGCCTACTACCTGTGACCTTAGGCAAGTTAACTTCCCTGATTTCAGTTTACTCATTTGTGAAATGAAAGGAGTGGGCTACACTGTGGAGAAGTTCTGTGTAACCACACATGTACAGCCTGTATTTGATGGCTTGTTCTTCCAGTGGGGGTGGCTGACGAGGGAGGAAGAGAAAGAATCTAGAATTTAAAGCTCTATAATCAAATGTTAAAAATATATATGTATATATACATATATATACAATTATTATTACTATTATTATTAACTACATCCAACTGGAACTTAAGATTCACAGGCGCTGTGGAAGGGTGATCCATCCTGCCCTATCGGAAAGTTAGAGGAGTGATGGGGGAGGACATAGGAGAGATTAGATTGGGGGAGGGGTCATACAAGGGGATGGCTGTTTTGAGGGGGGAGATAGGGGAAAGATGGGGAGAAAATTAGTAATTCAAAATCTCGTGGAAATGAATGATGTAATCTAAAATTAATAAAATAAAATATCAAAAAAAAAAAGAAAGGAATGGGCTAGATGGCCTTAGACTTTCCTTCTAGTTTTAGATGTATGACTCTATAAAAAACTCTTGAACACTTAAGAGTTCTCCACAAGGGGAATGGGTGGCTCAGGATCGGGTGAGATTCCCCCTCACAATGGATCCCCAAGCAAAGGCTGGACCCAGCCCTCTTTGCTGGGGATGTTGTGGAGGGGATTCATAAGTTCAGGAGGAACTTGATGGTCTCCAAGGGCCCTTCTAACTGTGAGATTCTGCAAGTCAGGGAATGCCTGACAGGAGCCTTTCGCCTAAGCCAGGATTTCAGGCTGCCTTTAATTTCAGGGCGGCAAGGACCAATGAGCGACCCTAACCTGAGGAACAGCAGTCTCCCAGACCGAGGTCCAAGGCAAACCATGCTTCATGCTGGTCTGAGCAACCGATCAGGACTGAGTGTTCGATCTTCAGTGTGTCCTGTCCAAACTTGCTCAGGATCCTTTCCAACTCTAGGAAAACAGAAAATAAGAGAAGAAGAGAAGAACATAAAGAATCATTAAACCATCAGGACTGCAGGAAGCTAACAGGAGTCCCATTTCTCAGATCAGGAAAAAAAAAATCATAATTAGGGCATCTGGTTTCGAGTCCTGCCTCTTTCACCAACCATGTCCTCTCTCATCCTCCATTTTCTCATCTATCAAATGGGGGCAGTTGCACTTAGTAACCCTTAGGTTTCCTCCTCACTAATATTCCATGAATCCATGAAAGTAATTCTGAACGTGCCAAGGAATCACATAATTCTAGTGTTTCATTTACTGCGGAAAAGGAGGTGGTAGAAAGGGATCCATGGAGGGGCTCTGCTTCATGCATGGACTGGATCTGACAGTCTCTGAGACTCCTAAGTTTAAGAGTCTACAACCTGACTCTACTTTCTTACTTTGGGAAACCTTTGGCTAACCACCATGCTTCCCAAGGGGATTTTTAATAGGGGGGAAGGAACAAAGCCTACTATGCACAGGCACTATGCTAACTGTTTTTATAAATACTCTCTCATTTGAACCTTACAACGACCCTGGGAAGTAGGTGCTAGTATTGTCCCTGTTGGTGAGGAACCTGAGGCAGAACGCCCTGGGGCACAAAGCTAGCAGGTACCTGAGGTGGGATGTGAATTCAGTCCCTCCAGGACTCCATTCACTGCACTATGAGCTGCCTTGGTTGCAAAAGAGAATATAACTTTCAATACCCCACTCATATACCTAAAGTGGAGTCACCACCTCACCTCTCTAATGGCCTAGATTAGAGACTCTAAAGGTTTTCAGTCTCAGGGACCCCTTTACACTCCTAAAAATTATTTTTAGTAGTACTTCATTTTTTCCAATTATATGTAAAGACAATTTTTAACATTCTTTTTACACAATTTTGAGTTCCAAATTTTTCTCCCTCCCTCCCCTTCCTTCTTCCTAAAATGGTAACCAATTTGATATAGGTCACATATGCGCAATCATGTAAAACATACTTCCATATTAGTCATGTTGTGAAAGAGCTCTTAAAAATTAAGCCCCCTACCCGGAGAGCTTTTGTTTCTGTGGGTTGTATCTGCTAATATTTCCTATACCAGATGTCAAAATATCTCAGTATTATTACCAAAATAGTTCTGACCTTGCAAGGGTCTCAGGAACACCCAGGATACTTGGACCACACTCTGAGAACTAGGGGCCTTAGAAATAAGGTCTTTTGGAGAAGTGCAAAGAGAGCAGGATTTGGAAGCAGAGGACCTGGGCTGGAACCCTGAATCTGGTGTTTACTAGTTGTGTGACCATGGGCCACTCACTCACCCTGTCCAGGCCTTAGCTTCTCCATCTCTCAACTGAGGGGCTGTATTAGCTGTATCTAAAGTTCCTCCCAGCTCGAAATCTTGCTAGCCCATGAATCACAAAATATCACTTCCTGAGGTCACACAAAGGGAGTGGCTCCCCTGAAGCCTTGACCAACACAAGCCCAGCACTGTGTGCAGGGAGATGACCCTTCAGGGCTTGGGGACTCACCCTTCCCTGCTCAGTGCTAGGTCTCAGTACAGAGTCTGGTGCCTTTCTACCATTCTTTCCTATTCTCCCCTGTTAAAGACAGAACTCTCCCCCACTCCCCAATATCTGGGACCTCTCTATTTTACCATGCACACTGGTAGGTGTCAGATTCTTATATACATCCATATTACATGAGCTTGCAAATTTCAGGCTGAATAAGAGGATTCCCAGTCCTGGGTTTGTAAGGTCTCACAATTTCTCCCTACATGTAAGCATCATGTATACAAACACACCCAAATGTAACCTTCCTATGTCTGGGCACTTACTGCTTTGCCCTATTACTTACATCACCCAGAAGGCTTTGGAGCTAACTGGCATAGGGGTGCTGGAGGTTTTCTCCTCAGGGACCTAATGGAAATGCATAGACATCCCTGGGTATGAGCTCTGAGAGTGAAGGTCCAGGAAAAGGGAACAAACCCCTTTCATGCAAACCCATTCATACAGCACAACATTTTCCCTCTCAAAAAATAAGATTCTTATCATTTTTAAAAAATGCAAATCAACACTGACTTGTCTAAGGGAAGGAAGGGAAATGTGAGATGAGTGGATGGGAATCACTAGCCTAGGACCTCATCACTGTTCATTAATATTGGCTGAGGACCCCACTAGGTATGTAAAACAGAATCATTAATAAATCAACAGGCATTCATTAAAGGCCTACTGTGTGCCAAGCTTTGTGTGGGAGCTGAGAATATGGAGACAAAAAACAAAACAGTTGCTGCTTTCAAGGAATTTATATTCTTTGGGGGGAAAACAACACACAGTCATCAGGGGTGGAATGAACCTTCTCAAGCTCACAACTCAGAGGTCTCCCTGGTTCAGGTTTTTTTTTTCCAGAAATCCACAAAGGTTCAGCAGCGGCTGGCATTCCACCTAATGACAGAGTGTTCAGACCTGTGGCCAGTTGGGGTCCCTTGAGGCTTACCTGAAGCCCTAAACGGAGGGGCCAGGTACTGTTTCCCAGACATCTGCAGCAAAGGAGCCAGGCTATGAAAAAGGTAAAACACTCCTGAACTCTGGGCTTTTCGGCATACATCATCATCTTCTTTAAGTTCAAACAGGTACCTGTCATTGGGACGGAGATGAGTCATTATAGGACCTAACCGAGCTCTCTACAGAGTCCCTGGTCATGATGGCAACTCTTAGGGTCATCAAATAGCTAACATCTATGAAGGTCACATATAAAGGCACGTCCCTGGGGCAGTTTCGGGGCGCCTTGAGGAGCCAGAGGAGAGAAGGAAAAACACATGGTTTTTGTGGCAGCAGCTGTAAGGCAGATTTCGAAGCAGAGAGGTGAGGGTCAGTACAGTACTGTTCACTCCGGAGACATGCCAACCCAGAAGCAAATACCATGCGTTCAGTAGCAGCCGACCTTGGGCAGACGATAAATAAATCTTCATCTGCTCGGAGAAAACAGAGCCAGAGAAGAACTTGGGAGGGAACACAGCACAAGCTCCCTTTGTGGTGGGCTCATTTTGTGGTTTCCCCTTTGTTGAGTGCTAAAGGTTGGATATAAGACTGAATTCCTTATTTAATCTACTTATTTGCTTATTTATCTTTCCTTCTTGGGCTGCCATGCCAAAGAGTTCTTCCAGGGTCCCTCTGTACTGAGCCAGGCTGGTCCTGGAGAAGCAGCTGCAACCCCATTCAAACGCTCTCCACCCCACAGAATCTGCCACAGTATATACTCCACTGGCCCAGTCTTTCCATGAAATTCAATGAGTATTTAGTAAATGCTACTGTGTAAGATAATTGGGCTAAGTGCTGAAGGTACAATGACGAAAGGAGAGAAAGAAAGAAGGAGATGGGGAGAGGGAGAAAAAAAGAGAAAGGGGAGGAAGTAGAGAAAGGAAGGAAGGAAAGGAGGGAGAGAGAGGGAAGAAAGAAAAAATGGAAGAGAAGGAGGAAGAAAAGGAAGGAAAAAAGGAAGGAAAGAGGGAAGGAAGGAAGGAAGGAGGGAGGGAAGGAAGCAACAACCCCAGCCCTCAAGAAGCTTATATTCTACAGGAGGATACACTATGTTCGCAAGAAATGAAAAGTAATTTTGAGAGCCAGAAAGTGCTCCTAGTTGGGGAGCTTGGGAAAGGTGGCACCTGAGCTGCCTGTGAAGGAAGCAAGGGCTCCAAGAGGCAAAGTGAACATCATGGGATCTCAGTCCAGCTCTGGAAGGGACCTCAGGGGTCCTCTGATCCAACCTCCTTGTTGTGCAGATAAGGAAACCATGACCCAGGGATGTTTAGTGAGTGTTGGACTTGAAGTCTAGAAGACCCCAGTGTGAATCCTGCCTCGGACATTTACTGGATGGGTTGACTCTGGCCGAGTCACTTAACTTTTCCAACCCTCAGCTTCCCCATTTCACAGAAGAGGAAGGAAACTGAGGCCCAGAGAAGTTATGGAACCTGCCCAAAGTTGCACAAGTAGTAAGCGGCAGGATTGGCTCCTCTAACTACGGATTCGGCTCCGCACCAGACTGGAGGACTCAGGGGCACCTCCAGGAGACCCCAGCAGCAATACCCAGTTTGGTGACTGCTGTCTGTTGGCGATTCTGTAGGAAGGCCAGGACCTGTGGCTGTATGGGTACGGGAAGTTCCTGTTATAGAAACTCCACGTGCCAACAATGCAAATAAAGAACTTGTCCATTAGCTTCTTTGTCTTAAGAGAAGCGTCCAGGGCAGTGAGAGGGTAAGAGCTTTTACCTGTGGTCACTCTGTTAGTGTATGTCAGAAGCAAGACTTGAGATAAAATCTTCTCGACTGCAAGGCTGGCCCTCCATCTACTACCCCATGCTGCTTCTCACGTCTATGACAGGATAAGAACCAGACATGCTGGAGATGATTAGGTGGTACAATGGATAGAGCACCTGGCCTGGAGCCAGAAAGACCTGAGTTCAAATCCAGCCTCTCTGATACTTCCTGGCTGTGTGACCCTGAGCAAGTCACTTAAACTCTGCCTTAGTTTTCTTATCTGTAAAATGGGGATAATAATAGCACCTACCTCCCAGGACTGTTTGGAGGACCAAACGAGGCAATAATTGTAAAGTGCTTAGCACAACGCCGGGCATGTAGCAGGCACTATATAACATGTTTCACTGTTGTTCAGTTATCTCAGTCACATCCAACTCTCAACCCATTTGGAGTTTTCTTAGCAAAGAAACCGGACTGGTTTGCCATTTCCTTCTCCAGCTCATTTTACAGATGTGGAAACTGAGGCAAAAAGGGTTAAGTGCCTTGCCCGGGGTCACACAGCTGATAAGCATCTGCGACTTTATTTGGACTCAAGATGATGAGTCTTCCTGGTTCCTAGCCCAGGACTCTATCCACTGCACCACCTGGATGTTATCTATCATTGTTATTATTTAACTTCTTTTGCCTTGATTTCCTTATCTGTAAAATGAGAATAGAGCGCCTACCTCCCGGGGTTATCACGGGGACCAAATGAGATAACAATTATAAAGTACACCTGACATGTAGTAAGCGCCATAAATATTGGTTATTAGGGTCCTCGCAGCAGGGGGGACACCAACGCAGACTGGCATCTTCTCTGACACTTACAGTCTCCAAACGTTGCCTGCTTAGAGAGCCAGTATGTGTTGCAGGTGGGACCCGAACCCAGGTCTTCCTGGCTCGGAGGCCATTCTTCCATCCAAATTTTTAATTTCTTTTTAAGTTACAAAATTTTAGAAACTAAAAAAAAAATCATTAGCACATTAAAAAAAGGGGCTCCCTCTCATGAGATTATTAATTTCTTGCCTTTTATTTCAGGGCATTTCGGAGGGAAAGGTACCTCTAATAGCCCACCAAAAAGGGCTAATACTTTTAATAACCCATTCACTAAGTAAGGGAGTGCTGACTTAGGGTGCAGAATGGGGCATATTTTTTGGACTTGGCCAATGTGGAGATTTTTTTATTTCGGTTGACTATGCATACTGGTTACAAAGATTTTGTTTTTCTTTTTCTAATTGTGGGTGGGTGGGGGTGGAGATAGAGGGAGAAAAAATAGCTTTTTGTTAATTGAAACAAAATTAAATTTAGAAAAAAGAAAAAAGAGAGTCCAAGCCAGTTGGCCAGGATCCTCTCTCCTCTATTTCAAATGGACCACTCTGTCACTTCAAAGACTATGTGAAACAGGACTTCAGTAATCCTTCCTTTCTTCTTCCCAGACCTCAGAGGTAACCATTTCAGTCTATGCTAAGCCCTACTCAGACTCAGAGCTCAAAGTCAGACTCAGAACTCACTGACCTTGGGGAACATTCCCTGCCAAAAATTCCAGTCAAATGGACAATCAGCCCACAGGTGTGCATCGACAAAGGCCAGGCTACTTTTGGAACACAAGGAGGTAGCTCTGGCTCAGTATCAAGTTCCAGCCCAGGAGTCTGTTTGGGATCCTTTAGGAGAAGAGAGGTTACTACAATGAGCCCTTTATAGGAGACAAAAGACCATGCTAGAATTTCAGTCCCCCACTGTTCCAAAGCCTCCCCAGGACCAAATGCTGCCCTCTGAGCCAAGCATCTGGTGGTATGTGAAAGGAGAAGACTCGTTCCGCTCAGGGCTTTCCAAATATAGTGACTAGGAGGCTGATGGCCTGGAACAAATATTAGCTCCCTTTCAAAGGAAGGGTGAAAGTGATGTGATCCTGCTTTGCCCTGGTGACCCTTACAATAACACAAAGCAACCAGGCTGATACCTCATGAGAAGGGGGAGTCTGGAGGGTGGTTCTAGAGGTTCTCAGCATCCCTTTAGGAGCAGCTCCTTTAGCTCACAAAGTTTTTACAAAGAACACCACCGTTCCAGTTTACTGTGATAGGAAGAATTTCTTTGTCAATTCAGCAATTCCACAAGTATTTATCAAATGACTACTCAGAGAAAGGTGTTGTTTGAGATACGGGGCTCCACACAGCACAAGGCACCATGAGGAAACTTGCGGGCAGAAAGCTGGACTTGCAGTCAGGAAGAACAGAGTTCAAATACTTCCCTGGACTAACTGTATAATCCTGGTTGTCATTTAACCTCAACTTCCTCACCTGTGCAATGAAGGTGATAACAGCACCTCCCTCACAGGGTTGCTATGAGGATCAAATGAGATAAAATGTGTAAATTGCTTTATAAATCTTAACATGCCATATAAAAGTTATTGTTACACAGTAATCATTAAGACACAGTCACAACTTTCAGGGAGTTTATAGTCTAGGGCATGAGACGCAGGTTCCCCACTCCTGGCAGTGACCCCTTCCCCCATATCCATTTTTTTCAGATGTTTTCAGTTGTGTTTGATTCTATATGACCCCATTTGGGGTTTTCTTGGCAAAGATACTGAAGTGGTTTGCCATTTCCTTCTCTAGCTCATTTTATAGATAAGGAAACTGAGGCAAACAGGGTGAAGTGACTTGTCCAGGGTCACACAGCTAGTAAGTATCTGACGCTGGATTTGAACTCAGGTCTCCCTGACTCCAGGGCCGGCGTTCTGCACACTCCCTTACTCATTCCCATTTTAATTTTCTCCATATTTTCCCTCACTCAGTGTGTTACTGCTGCCCTGGCCTCCTCCTTGTTCTCCATACACAACATTCCGCATGCTAGGGATAACTTCCCTCCTCCCCTCCACCTCTGAGAATCCCTCCCTGTTCTTCAAGGTGCTGCCCCTCCTTCACATGAGGTCATTCTTAATCTTCACGAGTGTTTGGGCTCTCCTTGCCGCTCCCTCTTCCCTAAACAAATTTCTCTGCGTTTACTTTGGATGTTTTTTATTTCATCATCTGTGTGCAAGCTCTATGGGCAACCTCCTCCCCCTGAAGACAAAAAGAAGGTCCCTAAAGGAAGGGATGAGTCCACTGATCTTTGTCTTTGGGTCTCCAGGGTGTAGCAAAGGGCTTTGAACAAAGGAGTTTAATTGAAGGAATAAGTGAGGACACAAAAATCAGCTCCTGCAGCAGAAAATAATAAACTATCATGTTAAAGGCACAGATAATTCAATTTAAAAATGAATAATTAAACCACAGGACACAGTTGCCATTGAGGCCTAAATGGTTCCCCAGACTCGTCATTTTCCTTCAGGGTTCAGCTCCCCAGTGGTCACCTCTTCAGTGAAGCCTTCCCAGATTCCTCCTAATTTCCTTGAACCTACTGCCAGTCTGCCCCCTCCTCCAAAAGAATGTAAACCACAAATTTTATTTTGTTCATTTTTTTGCTCTCAAACTGCCTACATGTAGGAGGTGGGAAATAAACCTTTGTGGAACTGAGCCAATCCCAGGACCAGGCCCAGGCCCGAGCCCAACATACGGGGCATTGTGGTTATACAGATGAAACGGGGCAATCTTTGTTCTCAAAAGTCACAGATTTAGGGACAGAATGGATAGCCTCCAGTCTAACCCCCCTCCTCCCCTTTCCATTTCTTCATAGAGAATTCAATAGAGAAATTAAATGATTCCCCTCAAATCATGCAAGAAGTAAATGATTCCCCTCATATCAAGCTCTTCCCACTGTACCATCAGTGCTGTAATTGGGGGGAGGAGCAAGAGATAAATCATCCACATAAATAAACAAATATGACTTATTGTTATTAGCGCTTTGCTCTGGGCTGAGCAGGGACTGTTTTCTTCTTGGTCTTGTGCCAAGGGAAACACATCACTGGGGCCCCAAGCAGGAAAAAAGGAAAGCCAGGGATGCAGACATGCTTACCGCATCTTGGTGACGTAGGTGGAGACCTGCCTGCATGTCTGAGGTGCTTTCCAGGAAGCTGCTCGCCAGAACAGAGACAGAGACATCACCGAGACCTTTGAGGTGAGATGGAAAGGTGCTGCATGCAACAGAAAGAAATGAACCTTCAGGAATGGGGCTGGACTTTCAGCAAGGACAAGGGAACAGGATCCCTTTGAGCCACCTGGAGAAGACCCAGGGCATCCTATAAAGATGGGAGTTTGTCCTGGGCATACTTCCTAGAGATTGGCTACTTTGAAATTCAATTTGTATATCCCAATATAATGTTAGATTCTTTACATCAGACTAATAATAAAATTCCTCTGTACTTCCTATTGGTAGAAAACACTTTTTTTCAGTTCCATTAAATATTTATTAAGCACTTACTGTGTACAAGATTTCTTGCTCAGTGATGGGATATTTTACAGGGAAGGAGAAGGAGATTGCTTTGGATCTCTGATATCTTCTTTGTGGGGAATTCCTGGCTTGGAAATTTCCCCTGCAGGTTCAGATCAATATCTCTATAACTTAATAATTTTAAAGAGTTGCCTGGGGCACTGAGAAGTGATTTGTTCAGGGTTGAGTACCTATTATGTGTCAGAAGTAGGATCTGAACTCAGGTTTTACGGACACCAAGACTGACCTTGCAGCTAGAGGACTCTGCCATGTTGCCTCTCAGAAGCTTGTATACAAAAATAAAAAATTAAACAATCCTTGCCTTCAAGGGGCTTGCAGTTTAATTAGGAGAGGGATAGAAGAGGCACTATAAGGCAGAATGTTTTTCCACCTGAATTATCTTCAGTGGATACCTTTTGCCTATTGTACAAAACACAAACTCCTCAGCCTTGTATCATGAGCTGTGCCTAGCTCTTACCAGTCTCTGGTTTGAGGCTGGGCTGAAATGAGACAACCATAGTCCATCCAACAGTTAACAAAAGGAGATTTACTTAGCCATAGCAGGGGAAGGATATTCAACACAGGTGGAAACTGAATGAAGAACCTGTTCTGATTCAGTAGGGTGCAGCTCCCCTGCCTCCAAGTTGCCCATGGAGGTCCACAGGCCAGGCACTGGGGAAGATCTCAGGCTCTTCCTGAACTTTATGTATGTAGACAATGGGGAATCAAAGTCGATGGCCTGACTTTTCTGTCCCCTGCGCCAGATCAATCTTGAGGGCTGTCTCAATACCTTCCAGGGATGAGAACTAACCCAGCCCATGTAGTAGAAGACTCTGGTAGATATTCCTCCTAACCACATCTGTCCTTCCAGGCTCTGTACCATCTAGCCTCAAAATACCTTTCCAGCCTTACCGGTCCCTTACTGGTACATGCACTGATCCCATGCTCCATACAAACGGGGCTGCCTGCTCGTCCACCATCTCACCCTTCCCTCTTTCTACAGTGGTGCATTAGCGCAGACCAGTTCCCACACCTACATTCCTCCTCCTTTCCCTTGCTGAAGACTTCTTCCTTCAAGGCACCACTTGGTGTCATCTTCCCCACAAAGCCTTTATTGATCTTTGTCGCTGCTTTAGGAAAAGAACTGCAAAAGTATTGTCTGGACTTTTCCTTTGCCCCATCTCTATGGCTTTCATTTGCATCACATCTTCTGTCCCACTTTCCTACCTCTCAGCTCTCCCCATTACATCCTAAGAGCCTGAGGGGCAAGGGCTATTTGTTGTGTCTCTTTGTAACCTCAGCCCATGGTGCAGAGTAGCCTTGTATGTCATTGGTGTTTATTTATTACCCATTGATTTCAAGCTTGCACTCTCTGAAGGCCACGTCAATGAATTGTGCTCCTGGATATCATGGAGCACACCCACAAAGCTATGCAGCTCTGTTTTAGAGCTGGTGCCTTCAGGATCGAGGTAATACCAACAGAATTTAAGCAAATGAAATGGTGGGGCCAGGTGAGAAAGAAACCTGGGCAGTGTTCCAAGGGAAAGAATCTAAAATGCCCAGATATACCAAATTGGCTAAAAATCACCCAAGACTCCGCTTCGAAGGAAGTAAGAAGGACTGCCTAGATTCAGAAATATAAAACCCAGAGCTGCCTCTATGTTACTCAAAGAGGGCCATTAAAACAATAGGCAGGATTTTGTAAAAGCCGTTCACTCCACAAAGGTTCCATCCTATGGATCTCTCAGCACTTCTGCAGTTTGGAAACTCTTTCTGTAGAAAGGCGGCTGCTGATGTCAGTCAGTAGTTTCTACTCTTTGGGGTCTGGGTCTGTCTGCCATGTGTTTCGACTTGCCACAGAAAAAGTCAGAAGTCTCCCTGAAGCAGCAACACATGAAACCAGCAGAGCTTTAAGCAACAGTTGGCACTCTCAAGTGAACCCCTGAAGCACGTTGGAAGGCTAGTCCAGAAATTTGGCTGTGTATTGCTGAATCATCAGTGACTAGGTTGGAGGTGGCTACTTAGGACACCCTCCTTAAAGTTAAACTGTACACAGCTAAGGCAAGTAGGTGACACAGGGATAAAGTGAGAGGCTTGGAATTAAGAAGACTCAAGTTCAACTTCCTGCCTGTGTGACCCTGGGCAAGTCACTTAACCTCTGTCTTCATTTTCCTCCTTGATAAAATACGGATAATAACAGCACCTACCCCTCCCTCTAGCATTGTTGTGATGATAAAATGAGACAATATTTCTCAAGTATTTTGTGAACCCTAAAGCAGCATATACATTCTAGCTAACATAAAAATATAGCTTGGAAATGTCAAAGTGAGATTTGGACTTGGGTCTTCAATGACTCTTTCCTCTAAAGCTATTAATGCTTACTGGATAGGCCTGGAAGGGATCTGAGAGGTCAGCTAGCCCAGCCCCTTCCATTTTATAGATCAGCAAACTCAAGCCCAGAAAAGCTCACTGACTTGTCCACAGGCTCCTAACTCCAAAATCAGGCATTTTTCACTCTGTCATGATGCCTCCCCATAAAGGCACAAACTGTTATGGATACACAACTCCTTAAGGCACAGTCTTTACCAGATAGTAAATTGCTAGCCTCACTTACTATGGGGTCAGGCACGGCACTGAATGAGTTCCAAATATTATCTCATTTAATCCTCCCAACCACCCTAGCAGGGAGGTCCTATTATTATCACCACTTCACAGATGATAAAGCTCTGTGAGAGCTGCAAATTAAACATTTTGGGGAGATACCTCTATCTAGGAAGCCACTCGCCGTCTCCCTGCCACTCACAGAATGCCCCAGCGGCAGCTGTGTTCTAAATCTCAGCCTTCCAAACAGTCCTTTCTCCAACCCACTGCTCTCCAGGAATACCTTCATCTGCTCCCTGGGGAGCAGTGAGGCTCCTCTCAGGGAACCCTGAGCGCTACAGGGGCTATTTGGGGGGTGACAACACTTTCCTGGACATCTGTGGGACAAGACCGTGGGATTTTTTCTAGCTTATAGCCTGATGGTGTCTAGTTCCTAATACCAAGAAAACATCAGCCCCTTGTGGCTTAGTTACAGGTTGCTGACTCATGGGTTCATTATAGAATTGTTGGGTGAGGGAAGGCAGCCAGGCGTTTAATGTGGCTTTGAAATTAAAAGACACAGAAAATCAAGGCTTAGACTAGAGTCTTTCTATAGAGAACTAGATAGCATATTAGGACCTTTGTGAAACTGTTAGGTACAACATAAAAGAAAGCTGAAAAAGGACAGAGAGAGAGGAGGAGGAGAAGGTGCCTTTATGGGGGGCAGAGAGAGTACATGGCCAGGAGGACACTCAGGAGAGGAATGAAGACATGGCTGTCCCGGGCCTCCTCCTTAAAACGAATATTCTGGGAGGACCCGGCCCATCAGAAGGAGAGGCCAGACAGAGAACACTGAATTCTCCTTCTAAACACATGATTTTTTTTTTTTGGCTTTTTGGAGGGGGGAAGGCAGGGCAATTGGGGTTAAGTGACTTGCCCAAGGTCACACGGCTACTGCGTGCTAAGTGTCCGAGGCCAAATTTGAACTCAGGTCCTCCTGACTCCAGGGCCAGTGATCTATTTACTGAGCTATCTAGCTGCCCCTGAATTCTCCTTCTAAACAGTACTTGTATATTTTTTGTATGAAATGAAATATTTGCCTCAAAATGATATTTTATTGAACATTTAGATGATATCCATAAAATCATAGTTTTTTAAAACACCCTTTACTACTACTACTACTCCTACTCCTCCTCCTACTACCACTACTACCCCCCATCTACCATTTATATAGCCCTACTATATGCCAAACACAGTGCTAAGCACTTTACAGTCATTATCTCCCTCAATCTCCCAACAACCCTGGGAGGTAAGTGCTATCCTTACCCCCATTTTACAGATATGGACAATAAAAGCTGTAACTAGGGGAGGCAATTAGGGCTTTGCTCCAAGGCAAAATTTAGCACCTGAAATTTAGCAGGTGCAGAGAGACCTAGTCCTCCATTAGCACACACAATGAACTGAGTTTAGCATCTAGTTTGCAGGAATGACTAGATTAGATAGGATTGCTGGAAGATAAGATGGTGATCTAAAGCCCCTTCCCCCAACCCTTTAAAGTCTTAAGAAGTGAATTTGAGACTCGGCCATTTGCCCCCAGGGTATGTTTTTCGGCATTTGCCCAACAACCAGTGTGAGTTATAGCTCCGATGACAGAATGTTACTGCAATAGGGGCATCCTGGTACAACAGGAGCTATGAGTAAACCGGTTTGGTTATTTCACCCCAGGCTGTACTACTTAGTCTCTGGACTTTTTTTTTTTGGAGGCAATTGGAATAAAGTGACTCATCCAGGGTCACACAGCTAGTAAGTATTTGAGGTTGCATTTGAACTCAGGTCCTTCTGACTCCAGGGTCGGTGCTCTATTGAGCCACCTAGCTGCCCCCTCAAAGAAATTTCTTTACCCCGTAAGGTAGTTCACTTACTCCCGGACTTCTCACCCTGGAAATGCCCTCCTCTCCTTTGGCCTCTCCTGATTGACTGGGTCCTCCCAGAAGCTCCATTTTAAGGAGGCCCAGGCCAGTCATGTCTTCATTCCTCTCCTGGATGCCCTCCTGACTATTGCCCCCCTCCCCCCATAAGGGCACCTTCTCCCCCTCTTCTTTCCCTTCCCCCACACAACCTATCTGTTGCATGATCGAAGGTCTTTGAGGGTGGGGACTGTTTTTCTTTCTGCTGGTGTATGTATTCCCAGCGCCAGGCACAGTGCGCATCATTAGCCCTTAACAAACACTTGTCCATCTTAAAGGGCCATATAAATGTCAATTATTACCATTATTGCTAGTTGTCTGACCGGCTCCAGTAAAATGATATGCTAAAATATGGCACGAAATCAATTGTGAACTGTAAACAAAACCTAAGAGGGACCCTGAACCATGGGCAGCACAGCTCCTGCCCTCCTATGAACGAACAGATAAGTCCGAGGAAGCTGCTAAGGACACCAAGTGTTTAAGGGACTTACCCAGGCTGGGTCACGGAGCTGACAGATGTCAGAGGCGAGCTCTGAAACCAGGGATACCTGACGCCAAGCCCCTGCTGCCTCCTGGGCCCTGAGATACCCAGCCGGCCAATAAGCCCCGTAGCTGGGGATCTTAATCAGAGATCCAGGGTCTTGTTTTTACATATTTTGATAACTATATCCACTGGAATTGTCTTTCTTTGTAAATCTCTGTATTTTACTTAATCCTGAGAAGGGGTCTGTAGGTTTCACCAGATTGCCAAAGGGGCCCACGACCCAACCAAGGTCAAGAACCCCTAAAACAGAGGGGTCCAACTACTGCGTGTGATTTCACATTGGAAAGGTCTAGCTATTACGGCCCTTTTAACCTAGCGACTTCACTGCTAGGATTTCATCCTAAAAATATAATGAAGAATGCAAAATGATGCCCTCTCTATAAGATATTCATAGATGCTTTATTTGGGATAGCAAAAGTAAAAGTAGGGGGGATGGAAAAACCTAAATATCCACTGTTGGAATGGCTGAACACACACACACACACAACACAATTGAAAGGAAACATATAAAGAAATCTGGAAAGATTTACATCAAATGATGCACCATGCACTGAGTAGAACCAGAAATAAATGTGTATGAGTATGTGTGTGTATTTTTTTTAAAAGCCCAGGATAACAATGTCTTAAACATTTAGAAAGAGCCACTGAGCAAAAAGAAGCAGTTTTTTGGTAAATTCCTTTGGTTCCATCTTTAATTCAATTAAAAAATATTGGTAAGCAATGCACTGTGCTGCATGATGGAGATTACTTTCTGGAAGGGTTTCTGCAGAGGAAGAGAACACTAGGTCCATCATCAGGATACCTGGGTTCAACCTCCCAGTGGTCACTTACTACTACTTCTGCGACTTTACCTCCACAGGCCTCAATAAAATAAGAGAGTCGGGCTAGATGACCCTAAAGCCCCTTCACCTTTAAGTCTATCACCCTATGAAATGCTCGGGGTTTCCCAGATGGTAGCTCAGCAGTGTGTTAGGCCTGGAATCTGGAAGACCTGCTTTCAAATCCAGTCTCAGACACTTCCTCAGCTGTGTGACTCTGGCTAAGTCACTTAACCTCAGTTTTCACAACTGTGAAATGGAGACAGCAATTTACGTTGAGGCTCAGAAAGATGATTTTTGTAAAGTGCTGGGCATACATGGCAGATGCTTAAAAAAATACTTGTTTCCTTCCTTCTATTGTATTCCTAACTTTGTGTATATAATATGCATGTGTCTATAACACGTATACACATATATAGATATACAATCTATATATACACACATGTATATTGGATGATTTATCTTTGCTAACGGCTCTTTAGTTTACAATAAAACCAGATGAGGACAAAACCGCCCATCGTTTTAGCGGTCCCTTTGCGGCAGGCAGAGGAGGCTGTCGGCTCTGTATTTCTGAACGTGGGCACCATCCCGTGACGATGCCATAAAAGCCACGGTTGGTCACAGCAGGATGCACGCGGGACCGCTTGTTCCTCCTCCCTTTGGAGGAGCGGGCGGTGGTAGGGGATGGGATCTCCCCATCCCTCGGCTTTCCTGGCCTCAGAACAAGTGTTCCCGGTCCCAGGTTCCACTGCCTGGTAAACAGGCTGGGCTCCTCACTTCCACCTGCTCGAACACCGCCTGGGGAACACGAGAGTTGTTTGAACTGATGGTCAAATCATTGACAGCATTTTACGCCTGACCCTGCACTGAGGTTGAAGGTTCATTTATCACAAAAGTGCTTCAGACAGAAAAAAACCAAACCCTCCTTAGAATGACGTGATTTCACAGCCGCTGGTGGATCAACAGAAGTCCTGACTCTGTTTTCTTTTCAGGGCAAATGTTTGAGTCTGTTTATACCAAAGGGAGGCGGAGGTGAAGAAGACTGAGGCTGGACCAGGAACCAAAAGGCTGTTCTTGGCTCTGCCATTAACTTACGGTGTCGTGGCGGCAGGGAGCATTTATCCAGCGCCTTAAAAGTTTGCCAGTTTATATCATCTGATCCTCACGACAACCCTGGGAGGTAGGGGCTGTTATTCTCCCCCTTTGACAGATGAGGGAACTGAGGCAGGGATTAAGTACCTTGCTCAGGGTCACCCATCTGAGGCTGCACTTGAACTCAAGTCTTCCTGACCAACTTTAAGTAAATCACTTAATCTCTCTGAGCCTTCCTTGCCTCCTAAAATTTATAGAACAGGGATAGTGCTTTTATTGTGCCTCACTTAGACCCACTTCATGGGGGTCAGGGCATCACCGCGTGACGTCATCGGTCCTCTGACAACGAGGGACAAGCCACAACAACGTACGAATGCCCATCCTGCCCTCCTCCCAGGATCATCGTGGGAAGATCCACTGAGACGATGAGTGGGAAAGCTCTCTGCGTGAAAGAGCAGAAAAGCTCCACGGCACGGGGGTCACAAATACCGTCACGTCCGTTCTGGCGACAAGAAGAACCAGCCCGAGGCAACGGACCGAGGGCGGGACCACGGAGAGCTGAGTTCTAATTCTCCCTCTGACACACGCTAGCTGAATGAGCACCAGCCAGTCCTGTTAGGGCCTCAGGAAACTCTCTGAAGGCCCTAAGTTACAAACTGCCAGTCTTCATCATGGGAGGAGTTAGCACCCTACAGTGAAGCGATCACAGGTGCGGACGGGGGAGGGGCTGAAATTATAGACGCCTGAAGGTCTGAACCAGTGACTCTCCGAATCTCGACAGCGGCGAGGGGACTGAGAGAGGAGCGAGTCCGAACTCCCCAGTCTGCACCCGCGAAACCAGTCCAGGGTGGTGAGGAATTTATATTATATCATATCATATTATATTATATTATATTATACTATATTATATTATATTATGTAGTATGCTGTATTATATTACATTATATTGCATTATATTATATCATATATTACATTATATTATACAATATTATATTACATTATACATTATACTATATTATATTATACTATGTTATATTACATTACATTATATTATATCATATACTATATTATATTATATTATACTATATTATATAGTATACTGTATTATATTACATTATATTGCATTATATTATATCATA
>CM053582.1:536008839-536054192 GCA_028627135.1 Pseudochirops cupreus
CCTCCCCTCCATCACCCCACCTCTCATCCCCCATCCCCCTACTCTTCTGTGTGGTAAGATGCCCAGTTTAAAGTTCATGTCATTCCCTCCCCAAGCCAAATTCCGTGAGAGTAAGGTTGACTCTTTACCTTTTGCCTTCCTCTTTTCCCCCTCTATTGTAACAATTCTCTCTTGCCTCTTCCATGCTCAACCAAAGGGGCATATTTTAAAACCAGTATTCTTCCAGTGTTATTTTTTCTTGGAAAACATGAATCATGGAAAACTATAGTCCTTGAAAAAATTCATTTGGGGGGGGGTCACCAAAAGGGCAATGGAGAGAAGATTGGATAGACACAGACTTCAGGACTTCGAATCAATGAAGAATTACACACTTGATATGGTGTAAAAGATATCCTCGAAGAGATGCTTCCTGAAAGAAGAGGCGAGATGGTCACGTAGGGAGAGCAAGGGACAACCCAGGGACAGCCTGTGTGCTCCACCACAACCAAAGGAATGTCCGGATTTACAGGGGACTGTCTGAAGAGTACGATCCATTGGATGGACTCTCTGGAGAGGATTTATAAGATGTGGACAAGAGACACACCGGATGAGAAGTAACTGGCACCGAAGAGCTTACCACAAACTCATTAATTGGTTGATTGACTGAAGGTATGGATGGGATGCGTTCTACACAGTTGTCAAGAATATTGACATTATTGACCTTCGGTAAGAATTTATTAACTCCTTACTATAGTATATATATGTATATATGCTTAAACACTACAGTACATATATGTGCTACAGCATATATGCTATAGTATACATGAATACACACACACACACACACACACACACACATATATATATATATATATACATATATATATAGAATTGTTCTAGGCAGGAGAGACACCAAGGGAGGGGAGTAAGTGTTTATCGTTATTAATCATAATAATAGCTAACATTTACAAGTGTTTATTTTGTGCCAGGCACCACACGAAGTGCTTTACAACTATGAGTTTATTTTGGTCTTTGTGATAATCCCGTGATAGGTGCTTTTATCATCTCTACTCAACAGCTGAAGAAACTGGGGTCACCACAGCTAGTGTCTGAGGCTGGATTTGAACTTAGTTCTTCTTGACTCTATCTACTTTGAGCAGCTTAATATAAGGCCAAAAAACCTGCCCTCTAGGAGCTTAAATGTTTGTTTGTGGGGGGGAGGGCATATGACATGTACACAGCTAAGGATAACTTTAGGAATAAGTAAAACACCCAAGTGGTGCAATGGATAAAGTGCTGGACCTGGAGTTGTGAAGATCTGAGTTCAAATCTAGTCCTAGACACTCTCTGGGTGACCCTAGACAAGTCACTTGACCTCATCTTGCTCCAGTTTCCTCATCTGTAAAATAGACATTATTTAATAATGTCTATTTAATTAATTTAACTAATTAATTTAATTTAATTATTTAATAATGTCTATTTTATATATACAATATATATTATGTTGTATATAATAGATACATATTTTATATATATAATAATTTATATACATATATACATATTTATATATAATATATACATATTTTATATACAATTGTATCTTCCTCCCAGGCTTATTGTGAGGATCATATGTGATACTTTGTAAAACACTTTGTAACACTATATAAATGCTAGCCATCATTATTAAGTTTAACAGATGGATGGAAGTGACCAAGTAAGGAGCAATCAATTATTGTTTGATGTGAGTTTCACCTCTTTTTAGGATGATCTAAAATGGTATCACTACTCACCAACACAGGCTAGGTAGGTAAACATCACAGCTTTCTTCCCCCTCTCAAGTAACAAACTGAAGTTAGTATTATCACCTATGTCCATTTTACAGATTGCTCCACAAAGTCATGATACAGCTAGGTCCAAAACTCACTAAGCTGGACCAGAGAGGATCCAAAAGGTGACCTTGGAAATTTGTGCTGTTAACTTCAGCTACAATTGCTTGAGCAAGAGTCGGCTTGACCTACCAAATAATATACAAATGCAGGAAATTTTCCATTATCAACTCCATGTGCCCAGACTACACCTTCCTCTGGAAATGGATTGATAAAGTTGAACAATGTGCTACTTAGGTTATTGGCTGTGGCCAGGAGTCCCCTGTAAGAAGCAGTCTGCAAAAGAGCTTTGTTTTTTTTGTTTTTCAGAGGGGGGAAGACAGGGTAATTGGGATTAAGTGACTTGCTCAAGGTCACACAGCTAGTAAGTGTGTCAAGTGTCTGAGGCCACATTTGAACTCAGGTCCTCCTGACTCCAGGGCCAGTGCTCTATTCACTGAGCCACCTAGCTTTTTCTACAAAAGGATTTTGTCCTGGAGGAACAAATGCTACCAGCAAGGCCAACTTCTTCACATGGAACAGTGGCCAAACTTCACAATGCCTTCTTCCACATTTTTCTTGAATTCAGTTGTTTTCCAGGAATGCAAATGCTTTCCTGATTTCCTTTCTTCTAGTAGTTAGGGATCTCTCCCTCCTGAAATCACTTTCTATTTCTTTTTGTTCACCTTTGTATATACCTCATTCCCAAATGAATAAAAACTCCTTCAGGACGACTCTTGTCTTTGTATTTTCAGTCCCTAGCAGTAGTAACTCAGTCAGTCCAACTGTAAATCAGGCATTGTGCTAACTGGGGGGATACAAAAAGGGGCAAAAACAGTCCCTGTCCTAAAGGAGCTCACATTCTAACGTGTCTTGCACTTTATAAATATCTCATTTCGGAGCGTTCATATCAGGCTTAGTTCTTTTCTAGAGACAATGGCTAATAATAGTACTTTGTAGTTTTCAGAGCATTTTATGTATTAATTATTTGCATTTCTATGTTTTAAAGTTAGCAAAATACTTTCCTCTCAAAACTCTGTTTTGATCTCCATTCTATAAACGAGAAAAGTGAAGTTTTGAAGATTTAAGTGACTTACTTGTTCATGATCATGCTGCTAGTTAAGTGTCTGAGGAGGGGTTTGAACTTACGTCTACGCTAGCAATGCTGATGTCTGGGACAAGCACTTCAAAAAGCACCTTGGGCAAGCAGCACTAAAGATACCCCCAAATCTGGGTTGTCTTGTTAACTTGATGGGTGGAAGATCCTAAGATGCCACCTAGAAGTTTTCTATTTTCACTAATTATTCCTGTTAATTAGAGCAAGTATCAGCTGTTTTACCTGTTGGGGTACATGTCAACACTTTCTCTGTTTTAGCACCCTGGGGCAAGGCTCACATAATTTTGCTGTGGTTACACTTCTGGTTTCTCCTGACTGCAAGTCTGGCTGTTCATTGTGTTATTATTTCAGTTATTCTCACAACTTGATGAGGTGGATAAAACAGGTATTATTAATAATTTTTGACAGCTGAAGACATTTAGGCAGAGAGAGCTTAAATTATTTCCTCATTGTCACACCTAGTTATCAGAGGGGCTGGGAAAAGCCTAAGCGTTTGATTCCTCAGTCAGCATTTTTGCCCTGACTTTGAGCCAAGAGACAGGAAGGCAAAATACACTATTCTCCGTACAGAACACACCATAATTATTCAACTGAACACACTGGGGATTTCTTCAACTCTCTTAACCAAATAAAGCTTGTGTTTCTGGCATTTTCACTTGGCTGTCTGTGCCCTTGGAAAGCTGATTTGGGTGGAAGAATGCCTGGCCTGACTAGGCTTGCTTCAAACACCCAAATTGGGTGTTCTTTATTTACAAACAGGATCATTTTTCTGAAATGCAGCTGATGGTTTTTATTAGAGTGGTATATTTTTAAGCATATCCCATACTTGGATGTATGGTTGCTGAAGATTTCTTGGAATAACCTTCATATTTCCTGACAACATTGATTGGAGATTTTTATGGCCAATACATAGCATTTTATGTATTCAAGGAGTAAGAGATAGCCTAATGAAGAAACATGTTAAAAAAGATTGATATGGGAAGAAAAAAGAGCTATTATTTATCTATCTTTAGATATGTATTGCTTCCCATACATCAATAATTCACTACCTCTTAAATCAATTTATTTGGACTTTATTAGGCCCTCTGCCCAACAAGGCAGATTCATTACTACCCTTTTCGTTCTGTGTGGTTCTTGCCTGTGTTGTCTCATATATCTTCCACTGAAGATATTTTATTGGTTTGTTGGAAAACTAAGTATTTTAACATTACATGGGTACCAGTACAGGCAAGTTACTTTCAAAATCTTTTTAAAAATGTGTTTGAAAGCTTTTCCATCATAATTAGATTAAGTTCACTTATTATTTTCTTCTGAAGTCCTCCTTTGGTGTCTCATTGTGGATCAAAAGTGTTGTCCAGGTCAGAACTGTAACTAGCATCTGGATAAACAGGATTTTGCCCCAGGGCACAGGCATGGTCTCCTCAACCTCAACTCCCTGTAGGATGGGTGGTATATTTCCTTCCTACACTGACCACTGTCCAGTTACCATGCAGTCACTGGCTTTCGCACTAACCATATTCCCACTGGGATATGGGACACCTACTCTCCCAGTATGTTTGCATCCAAACTTGGACTATATTCTGCACTGCTCTTGCATCCAATTGAATTTGCTCAAAGACACAAGATTTTTCAGCTCACTCTGGCGGAATGGGTGGATGAGAACAATTTGGTCCCACATCCAGGAAGGCTGCTGAAGTAGGTGCTGTGGAGGGCTTAGATCTTAGTCAGTCATCCAAGACACCAAGGTCATTCACTGCATCCCAGGACATCGCCAGTCATCTTGACTTTTGTTCTGCCACTGGACTTTTATGACTCTGGAAGAGAAAGTGAGGTTGATGATTTTGTGCAACTCTGCCTCACTAAAATCCAGTTCACTCCCAAGTCAAGACATCACCTCCATGATGTCATTGGTCCCTTTAGAAAACCGAGAATGAACACCACCAAGACCTAAAGGTTTTGAGACCCAGACTAGTTTCTTGTCCCAGCACTATTCCAAGACTGGAGACCGTCACCCCCAAAAGGCTGGTCCCAAGAAGATGCCATATCAACTAAATGTGCCGATGTAAAGGGTTTGTGATTGGCAGTGATGGTGGAAGCTCCCAAACACTAAGATAAAGGGTCCTGGGTGTAAGTTTCAATAACACTTATTCAGTAAGTGGCAGTTCATTTCCTACAATGTGGCTTCCTTCCTGCCTCTTGGAATCCATTCAGGTATATTTGCTTCCTGTCATGTAAACCATAGCCATAAATGAATGGAATGTAATTGAGTTGAACCACGGCAGGTGGACTTTGTCATAAAACAATCCCCAGTGCTGGCAGCTGAATCCAGATGGAAATTGAAGAGAATGACTCATTTACTGAGGCTACAACTCAACACACAGTATGCATGCACAAGGTTAGGAACTGAGAATGCAAAACCAAAAATGAAACTGTCCTTGAGGACAACCTCCAGGACCTTGTATTTGACTGGGGGAGGAGGGAGAACAGCATTTACACAGACAGTTAACAAAACTGAAAAGTAAAATCAAGGTAATCTGTGAAGGGAGAAGTTTCTAACAAGAGTGGGAGGGGCAGTCCTGGAAGATGTTCTATAGAAAGTGGCACCTCACCAGCTGGAAAAGGGTAGGGGAAATCTTAGATGTTATCTAGTCCAATCCTCTCACTCTACGTATTAATGACAAGACTGAGGACTAAAGTGATTTGTCCACGGTCTCATGACTATATAAAGAAGCAGGATTAAAATCCTGAGCTTTTTTTTCCTTTTCCCCAGTCTTCTAAAAACTTACTGATTTGTAGGATAATGGAAAAAGCCTTACTTCTATAGTCAGAGGTGCTGGGTTCAAATCTCCCCTCTGACACTTAATGTTTGTCCTTTGGCAAATCGCTCAAGTTCCCTAAGCCTGTAGACCAGTGGTTCTCAACCTTCCTAATGTCGTGACCCTTTAATACAGTTCCTCATGTTGTGGTGACCCCCAACCATAAAATTATTTTTGTTGCTACTTCATAACTGGAATCTTGCTACTGTTATGAATCCTAATGTAAATATCTGATATGCAGGATGCATTTTCATTGTTACAAATTGAACATAACCCACAGGTTGAGAACCGCTGCTGTAGACATTCCTATGCAAACAACTTTAGATTTGCAATGCTACAATAACACTAACCCCCAAGAAGGGAATACACATTTTTATTGAGGACCTACTATGATCTAAGCCCATTACAAATACTGTCTTATTTGATCCTCAAAACAACTCTGGGAGGTGGGACTATTATTATGCATATTTTATTGTTGTGTTCTTGCTAGCCTTGTCAGACTTCTCGACCCTACTTGGGGTTATCTTAGAGATACTGTAGGGGTTTGCCATTTCCTTCTCCAGCTTATTTGATATATAAGGAAACTGAGGCAAACAGGGTTAAGAGACTTGCCAAGGGTCACCCAGCTAGTATCTGAGTCCAGATTTGAACTCCCGGAGATGAGTCTTCCTGACTCCAAGCCCAGCAATCTATCCACTGCACCACCTAGCTGCCCCATTTTATAGATGGGCAAACTGAGGAAGGCAGTGGTTAAGTGACTTGCCCAGGGTTTCACAACTTGGGAGGGGATGCAAAAAGTTACCTAATAATAACAGCTAACATTTACATAGCACTCACTAGTGCCAGGCACTGCCCTAAGTTGCTCTACAATTATTAGCTCGTTTGAGCCTCGAAACAACCCTGGTGGGGGGTGTGTGGCTATTATTAACCCCATTTTGCAGTTGGGGACACTGAGGCAGGCAGCGGGTAAGTGACTCTCCCAGGGTCTCACAGACACAACACATTCCGAGATGACTGGCCTGAGGGGCAGCCAGCCAGGCCGGGCAGAGTGAACTTCAAACACTGGGGTCCGGGGGCATTCATCCCCCTGCACAATCCTTACTCTCTTCCCTCCCTTTCCCCCGGCCCCCCGTCTCCCTAGCATCCTTTCTCTCCAGCTTTTTTCTTCCTTTCTCTTCTGCACAGGGCACCCACAGGCGTGGCCCGGGGCGGTCAGCGGACCTTCCACTAAGGAAAACCTCGGGCGCTTAAATTGGAATTAAAGGCGGGGATGTGAGAGAGCCCGTGAACGCAGCCTAACCCACAGGATAGTGGCGGAAGCCTCACGCACGCGCACTTGCATTCTACTTGGGCTCCAGTCCTGCCTCCCTCCTAGAGAGCCTCCGAGTCTCCTCCCACTATCCCCGGCCGGGTGTCTGGGGTGGGCCAGCTGGCCAAGGCGCCTGCGTACCAAGTTGCTGGTGTGATCTAGCTCACGTAGAACGGGGTCCAGCTTGGGAGCAGGAGTGCGAGCTCCCGCCCCCGCCCTCGCGGTGAAGGGGCGGGGCGGGCTCGCGCGCCGCCGGAGGCTATAAAAGGACTTACGGGCTCCCTCTATCGCTCAGTCGCGCCGCTGCCAGCTGGAGGGGAGAGTCCTCTAGTTTACGGGCAAAGCGGGGTGTGAGCCAGAGGTGGGGGCGGGCGGACGGCTTCTACCCCACTGCCTACCCAGGTGAGAGGCGCCTCGCTGTCAGCAGTCCCCAGGGCCTTGCGGCAGCCGGGCGCCCCCTCTCCTCTCCGACCCAAACCGGGCTGGGGGGTGGGATGTGCAAGTTGGAGGAGGTGGGGGGGGTCGCCCCTGTTTACCATCTCATCCCCTGCTGCTCCTCCATCCGCAGCCGCTCAGGGGGACTGCGCTCTCCTGGAACCCCAGCTGCTTCCATGGGTTCCCTCGCCTTTCTCTTCAACCCCACTTTTCTCCTCTCTCCACCTCCTCATCATTTACTTTTTCCTTCTCTTCCTCCCCTCTCCCCCTGCGTAGCTAAAGCGCTGAATCGCCCCCCTTCTTCCAGCTTGGTCCTTCCCCCACGACTCCCCCACCTCCACTTGAGTAGTGGAGCAGCCCGAATTCTTAAGGGACCTGGATCCACCTTCTTGAATGTTCTTTCTGGGCGTGAAATTTACCAGCGCCCTTCCCCGAGGTCCCCTCGTACCTGTCCCTGGTCCCCCGGGTCTCCCCTGTTCAGGCGGGGGTGGGAGGATGGGAAGGGGGAGCTAGGGGGAACTGGGCGTGGATTTCTTGGCCTGCCAAGCAGATGGCTAGCATGAGACGATGGAGCGAGGCTGTCTCAAAGTTCTGAATCTCACTTCCCCCCCCCCACCGCACCCCAGCTCTGCCGAAAACTGGAAGCCCTGCCCTAGGTAGGCTCCTCTTGGTCTCTTGACAAGGCGTCAGAAGTGCCCAGAAAAGTCCACCCTCGAACTCCTCTGTTGCGCACGGGGGCTGTAGTGAAAATCTCAGCTGTAGAGTTTAAGTTCAGGGCCCAAGGTTCCGGGACTTCGTGCTCGAAGAGGAAATAGCCACAAGTTAGCTTGAGGAAATCGTCTTTTTAAATTTCCTTCCCTCCTAGTCATCTTCTCTGAAGTGAAATCGGTTTGCATTAAGTTTTTTGTAAAGCGTTCGGGTAGGGTTTAGTGTTGTGTGTAATTTGAAAGATTTCATCAAGTTAAGTCCAGCCTTTGTTTGGAATAGTACCTGGAGTGGATAATGTAGCAAAAGTGCTGTGGGAGGGGAGTACATTAATATTAGATCCTGTATTATTCCTCCTAAAAAAAGTGAATAATTCACTTTTGTGGAATGGGTGACTGCAGCAATTCATATTTCAAAGAAATCTGGTAACAAAATGCAATATAAAAAACACTGGAGCACGTTTAGGCTGGACTTGAGAATACTGTGATCGTTACAAGTTTGTACTCTTCTTTTTAAAAGAATGGATTGTGAAATGGAGAGTCTACTCTGGAATTGATGTAAGAAGCCAAAGATCCGTGTGCTTTAACTTAACTGTTTAAGATCCCAGTTTCTTGGAGGAGGAGTGAGTGGGGGGAAGGGGAAATACGTGGCAGCAAGATTCTTTCAACAACCTTTTTTGCTCACTTCACAAGAGAAAATAATTTATTTCTCTTTTATTTAGACTTACAGGTTAAGCATGTGGAATAGGTGTTATTACGATAGCTAGTTAAAAACACCTC
Source organism: Pseudochirops cupreus (assembly GCA_028627135.1). Lineage (NCBI taxonomy): Eukaryota > Metazoa > Chordata > Mammalia > Diprotodontia > Pseudocheiridae > Pseudochirops > Pseudochirops cupreus. The sequence goes on from CM053582.1 coordinate 536,017,845, forward strand.
CCACAAGGCAGGAATGGTAGTAGTTAATGCTTTTTTGGAGGGATTTTCTAGCTTTCGATTTCTAAAGGCAAAATGGGCTTTTTAAAAAACATAAATTTACGATATACTTGATCATTCAAAAGTATGCAAAGTTTTAAACAAGAGCTTAAAAAATTTTTATGTCTAGATTAATGCCTTTTATGAACTTTGGTTTTTTTAGGTGTGTGTTCATAAATATGAATTTCATATTTTAAGATGAATAACATTGGTCAGTCTGGGAAATGCAGATTGCATACTTTTGAAAGAATATGATCAATTTGGGTTTTGTTAGAGCATATACTTCTATGTGCTTTGTATTCTGTAGTCATTGTAAATGACTGAAGTCAAATGTCTGCTATAGACTGGAGATTGGAAATAAAGACTTCTTAACTTATACAGTCTTTGTTCAGTTGACCTCTTGAACTGAGTTGAACCCTTGAAGTACTGACAACCAAGACTTCAGTATTAAAAACAATCTACTTTTTTGTAAGAGGATTATTGCAATGGCTAGTCTGTGTTATAGAAACTAGAAGAAATAAAAATGCTAAATTGGCCCAGATATTTGTAATAGTAAGAATCTTTAAAATTCACTTTTAAAAATTGAAAGATAGGGAAAACCCAGGGACAGTACCGTGCTATGCAGTACCTAGCATAGGAGAATTAAATTAAATTCCTGGTTTTTTATTCCAGTCCTCTGACCTATGCTAGAGATGCTTATTCAACAAGCATTTATTAAATACTATGTTCCAGGAACTGTACTAATAAGCACTGGGGCTAAAAAGAAAGGCAAAAACAGTTGCTCTCAGGAACTCACATTTTGATGTCAGAGGCAACATGCAAACAGTTATTCATGTACAGGGTAGACAAATGAAGGTAATCTCATTGGGAAGATACTAGCATCAAGGGGGTTGGGAAAAGGTTCTTGCAGGAGGTTGGGTTTTAGCTAAGACTTGAAGGAAGTAGTACAAGTACAAGAAAGTAGTAAGGTAGCAGAGGTGAGGAGGGAGAGCATTCTAGGCAGGGAGTACAGCCAGTGAAAATGCATAGAACTTAGAAGCAGATACATTTTCTTAAGTGAGAGACGGCTAGGAGGGCAGTGTCGTTGGATCAAGTGGATGCAGGGAGTAAAGTGTGAGAAAACTGGAAAGGTAGGAAAGTGCTAGATTTTAAAGGGTTTTAAAATCCAAACAGAAGATTTTATATTTGATCCTGGGGGTAATAGGGACACATCGAAGTTTATTGAGGGAGTGGGGTGGAAGGTCAGATGTTTCTATCTCTTCCTTAAGAAGATCATTTTGGTAGCTGAGTAGAAAGTGGACTGGAGTGTGGAGAGACTTGAGACAGGGATACCAACTTAGCTTTTGAGCATTTGATTTCTGTGGAATGAGGCTCATTTTACTAAAAAACAACAACAAAAAACACACCAACCCAACAACAGTAATTATTCATTGGAATGGAAATATGGTTCTGTTATTAAAACAATGCCTTGGGGGATATAACACTTAGAAAATATTAGAGTATTCTTTTGGAATTTCTGTGCATCACATAATTTTCCTTTTTTGAAAACTGAGTTGGGCAATTGGTTGCTCAGTATGGTGGTTTAGATTCTGTTTAGATTCTAAACTCAAACTTAATGTACATTATGAGCAGACTTTTAGAAAAGGACAGAATCTCAGAACTGGAGGAGATCTAAGAGACTGGCTAATCCAACCCATATATGGACAAAAATTCCATCTATACATTTCCTAGCAAATTGGTCATCTGGATTTGCTTTAAGACTACTGATGAGTCTGACCCCAGTAAGTACAAGTGTGGCTTGTGCCACTTTTGGATGGCGCCCATGGTTAGGAAGATAGTCCTTATCTCAAGCTTAAGTTGCTTCTCTGGGACTTCTATCCATTGCTCTTAGTTCTGTCCTCTAGCTAACATGATATCCCTAAGTCTTCTTTGGACTGTGTAGCTTCGTTTCCATCAATATCCGAAGACCTGGTCGGATCCCACTTAAGAATTCCCATTCTGAATCTTCTTTCTGAACATCCCTGGTTTCTTTAAATTATTATTTACCAATTCTTATTAATGACATTTATCAATTCCCTACCCTGTGAGACTCCTTTATAGAAAAATTCAATCCAGCAAACATTTATCAGGGACCTGCTATGAGCCTGGTATTATGCCTAGTCCCTAGGGATACAAAGACAGAAATGACAACTATTTCTTCCCTCCCTTCAAGTAGCTTATCTTCTACTTGAGGGAGAAGGAAGGAAGAAAATGTCATGATGTTGAATGAAATGAGAGACAGAATGAATGAAATGACAGATAAGAGTTCAGTAGAGAAGAGTCCTTACACTTGAGGAACTGGGAAAAAACTTCTGTAGGTCATGATCTTGGAGCTAACTCTAGAAGGGTTTTTAGGAGTTCCAAGAGGTAGAGGGGGCAGAGAGGTCTAGGCAAGGGAGAAAGTCCACGCAGAAACACTGAGGTAGGATGTGGAGTATTATATGTGAGGAAAACACATAGGTTAGTTTGACTGGAACATAGTAGGTGTGATAGGATAATGCTCCATGATAAGGTACACACGTAATCTGGAAAGATAGCCTGGAGCTGGGTTGTAAAAATACCAGAGAAGTTTGTAGTATATCCTAGAATCAGTAGGAAGTTATTGGAGCTTCTTGAGTTGGAAAGTGACATAGCTAGACCCGTGTTTTAGGAATAGTTGTATGTATTGGAGAGGGGAGAGGCTAGATGCAGGAAATTGAGTTACTCTATTGCAGTAGTCCAGGTGAGAAGTGGTAAGGGTTTAAACTAGATTGGTGGTGAGTGGTGAGAAGGGGATGGATGGGATGGATGCCATCTTGTAGTGGTAGAACTAAGACTTGACTCTTGATTGGGCCTAACAGATGAGTGAAGAGCTGAGCATGATTCCTAGATGATGAGTTTATGTAAAGAATGATGATGCTCTTAACAGAAACAGATGTTAGAAAGAGAAGTGAGGGTGTGTGTGTGTGTGTGTGTGTGAGAGAGAGAGAGAGAGAGAGAGAGTGAGAGAGATGAATGGAATGTAACCTGAAATAACCAATGGGATGGACTGAGATGCATAGCAGCCAGTTAACAACTTGGAGCTAGAAGAAAAATGAGGACCTGATAAGAAGATTTGGGAGTTAACTGAATAGGGATGGTGGTTGAATCTATAGGAGTTGGTGAGTCTAAATACTCAAAGAGTATTTAGAGGGAAGAGGACTCAGTAGAGTGGTAGGATAGAGGCACAGAAAAGGGGTGACACATCTGTGATGATTCTGTGAAGGAGCCTGAGAAAGATCAGTCAAACAGGTAGGATAAGAACCGCGAGCCAAGGGGGAGAGAGTATCCAGAATACATGGTCAACAGTATCATATGCTACCAAGAGGTCCCAAAGGATGACTGGGAAAAAGATTGTTGGATTTATCAATGAAGAGATCCTTGACAAACTTGGAAGGAGAATTTGGTCAAGTGGCAGCGTCCAAAGCCAGATTGCAACAGATTGAGAAGTTAGTGGGAGATAGTATACACCTTTCTCTAGGAAGGTAGCTAAGACATAGCTTGAGGATATAATAGAATCAAGGGAAGGTTTTTAAGGATAGGAGAGATCTGGGCATGTTTATAGATTATAGGAGAGAAACTGATAGGATAAGGAGCAATTGAAAATTAGGACAGAGAGGATATGAATAAAGGGTCAAGTTCCAGAGAAGAGAAGAGGATGTAAGTCAAAGTAAGTAGAAGAGTTGGCCTTGGCAAGGAAATTTGGGGCATAAAACTAGGGAGAATTGGGAGCTTGTAGTAAATGGCCTCAGTTTTGTTTTGTTTTGTTTTCAGTAGAGTGTCAGTCAGGGTCCTCTGCTGAGAAGAACAGTCTGTATTTAGTTTGCGGAGAGATTTGGAATAGTGAAGAGATGCAAAGGAATAAACATTTATTAGGTGCCTGCTGTGTGCCAGGCACTGCACGAAGAACTTGTCAAATATTATCTTATTTACTTCTTAGAACAACCCCATGAGGTAGGTGCTAGTGTTCTTCTAATTTTATAGTTGAGGAAACTGAGGCAGACAGAAGCCAGGGTCACAGAGCTAGGAAATATCTCACATTGAATTTGAATTCAGCTCTTCCTGAGTTGGGGCCCAGTATTCTGTCTACTTTGAGACCTAGTTGCCTGGGGTGGCTAGGTGGTGCAGTGAATAGAGAACCTGCCTTGGAGTCAGGAGGACCTGAGTTCAAATGCAGCCTCAGACCCTTTACACACTTACTAGCTGTGTGACCTTGGGCAAGTCACTTAACCCCAACTGCCCTACCTTCCTCTCTCCAAAAAGGCCAAAAAAAAAAAAGAGAGACCTAGTTGCCTGGCTGGAATGGAGACTAGGGAATACAAAAACAAATAAAATAAATGGAGAGCAACCACAGGACAGGCAGAGAAGATGACCAGTTTAGCAGACCTTGTCAGCGTGCTTGTCTGACTTTTATTAGTGATATTTAACAGCAGTCAAGTAGAACCAAGTAATCCAGGGTCAGGTTTGGGAAAAGGAAGAGCTAAATTGCCTTTCATAGCTGTGGATACAGGAAAGCTTCACTAAATAAGGAATAGAGAAAATTGCATGGATGATTTGTATTGTATAAAACTAAAAAAGCTTTTGCACAAACAAAACTAATGCAGCTAAAATTTGAAGAGAAGAGATAACTTGAAAAGATCTTTGTAACAGATTTCTTTGATAAAGATTTCACATTCTGGATGTGTAAGGAATTAATTGAATTTTATAAGATGTAAGTACCATTCCCCACTAGATAAATGGTCAGAGGCTATGAACAAGCATTTTTCAAAGGAAGAACTCCAAAGTATCAAAAACCACATGAGAATGCTTCAAAATCACTAATAATCAAAGAAATGTAAACTATAGCAACTCGGAGAGTTTATTGCATACAAATACAAAGCTGTGAATTTGTCCAGCCATTCTGGTAGTAAATTTGGAACTCCTTCCTCCCCACCAACTGCATGCCCCATGACCCAAGTTTGCCGCTCCTAGGCCTCCGTCCCCAAAGAGGTCAAAGAAAGAACAAAAGGATGTATAAAAATATTTATAGAGGTTCCTTTTGAAGTAGCACCCAAGTGAAAGAGGGCTTTCCACTATTGTGGAATGACTAAACAGATTATGGTGAATGAATATAGTGGAGTATAGTATAAGAAATGAAGAAATAATTTTAAGAGGAAACTGGGAAGGCATGCATGAAATGAACAGAACCAGAACAGTTTATACAATGACGACAACATTGCCAAGAAAAACAACTTTAAAGGCTTTAGGACTTTGATCAGTGCAATGGATGATAAACCATCTTAAATCCGGAGGAGTGAAGATGAAGCGCATCGCTCACCTCCCGCCAGAAAGGTGATGAACTTAAATTGCATAATGATACATACATTTTTGGACATGACCAGGATGGGAATTTGTTTTGCTAGAATACACATATTTTTAATGAAGGTTTTCTTTCTTTTATTCAGTGGGGGTATGTGGGAGGGAGAGATAATACATGTTTGGAAAAATATTTTTTTTAAAAGAGAAGGATGAGCCTAACTACGGGCAAGGGGGCAAGAATTCAAGGGAGAGGACAGTGTAAGGTTGAATTAGTTGGAAAGTGAATCCAGAGCCAGGGGTGTTGCCATGGGAAAGCCAGGACAACTGTAGTGATTGCTGGTGCTTTCTTTCTTTGCTATGTGGGAACTCCCTGTAGGGATACCCATCTCGACTCGATTTAAAATTAAAGAGTTGCTTAAACTTCAGAGAAGTTGTGGTTTGCCCATGGTCACACAGCCAGTAAATGTCAGAGGTGAGATTCAAACCCAATTCTTCTTGGCTCTTAAGTCCGGGACTGTATCCACTCACTGTCATGCCTCTTATCTTGAATAAATGGTAATTTTGACATGACTAGTGTAATGAGGTCAGAGATTTAGTTGAATGTAGAAAGCTATTTTAGGGTTGGAAAACTGTTAATATCAAGAGGTGAATTCATTGGAACATGTCAGACTATACAGTGGAGAAAAACCCATACTGCAGATTGCAGTCTGGCCTCCTCACCGAACAATTCTCTTCCCAGGAGCTAGCACGCATCATAGAGAGAACGTTGGGTTTGGCATCAGTGCTTGTGGGGTCGTGGTTGTGCCCTGTGACCTTGTATAACTTACTGAATTTCTCTGACATTCAGTTTTCTTGTAAGATAGGAATTCTGCTTGGACTACTAGCCTGAAAGCCGTTGTGAAGAATGAATAGATAACGCATGTAAACACACTTAAAATTAACCAAGTGCCACACAAACATAAACGAAATGGACTTCTGGTCCCTTGCTCTGCTTTGCTGTTACTTCCCCCTCTCAGATTCTTCCCGCCTGGAAGGCCTAGCTCAAGGCTCCCCTCTCCCTCCTTCTCCATCGCCAGCATCGGCAATTCCCATCTTTCTTCACCTTGGCTAATTTGCAGAGTAAAGTGAGATTGTGTTTTTGCATTTAGCAAACTCTTCATTCCAAGTTTGTTGTTCGAAAACAGAGTTTATCCTACACAATATAATTTTCTTTCCTACATTGTTACCCTAAATGTTTTGTTGGTAGTTCTTATTGTCCTGAAACAATATTACTTTTAATTGTTCTTGTCTCATCCTTTTTTATGTATGGATACTCCTCTCCCCAGGTCTACTTTTGTTCTTATTTTAAAAAAGCAACAACAGAAATTCTGGCAAAATAGTAATGAATCTTAACAAATTGGTGAGTGGGGGTAGAGGCCTGGAATTTGAGGTTCTCTATCCTGTATGGGAAAACCAAATGACATTTTCTCCCTGAGACTGTGAAATGTTAAATCTCACCAAGGTTGTGTGAAGATCTTAAATGTAAGGTATGCAGCTATAGCCTATCCTTACAAAAGGATTGGCACATTTTGCTGTTATTGTAGTGAATAAATAGAATCCATTTCTTCTTTCTCAAATTTCCCCTTCACTCTACTTTTATTTGGAAATCCTACCCGGGTTAGAGGAACCTAACCTTTTTGGTCCTATTTAAAACAGATTTTAAACACTGAGTACAAACAGCTGTCTTATTCCAAATGTGAGTTCTTTCCTAAATGGGTTAACATCACTTTAATTCTTTTCATTGGTTGAAACTAAATATTTGTTAGACCTTTTAGCCAATTAAGAGGTTGATGTATTTTAAAACAACATTGAAAAAACACATTATTGGTGATTTGGAGCTAGGGATGAGGAGGAGAACAAAACTGGAATGTGTGCAATTAATTTTGTTAAAATGGAATCACGTTTTAGTAATAAGTTTCAAGCCAGGGTTCTTTTACAAGGTTGAGGATGGCAAGGACTGTGGGAAGCACTTACCTAGTGGTTCTTCTTGAGACTTTTTCTTTTATTTAAATAATTTTTATTGTGACATTTTGTTTTGATATCACTTCAGTGTGCCCTTCTGTCCCCTTCCCTTTCCCAGCTCATTTGATAGAAAAATTTTTTTAAGAAAAAAAAAGATGAAGAGAACAACCTGCCCCTTAACCAGCAATACATTGGGGGGGGGGGGGGAGAAATTTGGCAAATCTATATATGTATACGTGTGTGTATATGTGTATATATAGATACATGTAGACACACACGCACAAACTCTATGTCCCATATCTATGAACTGCCTCGCCTCTACCTCTTTGAGGGAGTTGTTTTGGGGAGGGGAGGGGGCAGTGTCATCTCATATCTTTTACCTGGGATTAAGTTAGTTCTTCGTAATTTTGCAACATTCATTTTCAATTTTTCTTCCCATTTACATTGTTGTAATCACTGAAACTTTCTGGTATTTTTTTTTTTTTTTTGGCTTTCTGGAGGGCAGTTGGGGTTAAGTGACTTGCCCAAGGTCACATGGCTAGTTTTTGTATTAAGTGTCTGAGGCCGGATTTGAAATTCTGACTCCAGGGCTGGTGCTCTATTCTGTACCACCTCTGAACCACCTAGCCACCCTTTTTAAAAAAAAATTATCTTTGTGTCATTATATTTTATTTGTCTTGTTAAATTTTTCCCAATTGCGGTTTTTTGGGGGAGGGGCCATTGGGGTTAAGTCACTTGCCCAAGGTCACATGGCTAGTAAGTGTTAAGTGTCTGAGGTTGGATTTGAACTCATGTCCTCCTGACTCCAGAGCTGGTGCTCTATTGACTGCACCATCTAGCCACCCCATCACTGAAATGTTCAAGGATGCTTTCATGTGCATGATTTTATTTGATCTTCATATCAGCTCTATGAGGTAGGTAGTAGAAGTATTCATTCTTCTATAGATAATATCATCTTTGGATCAAAGATGACAGGTGACTAGCCCAAATTAATAAGAAACCTAGGTCTTCTGACCCTTCCTCTGGTGCTTTATTTGGTGATATCAAAGCAGTAAGGAAGGGAAAAGCTGGATGGTTGGGTGTTTAGTTCAGTGAGCATTTTATTAAATGCCTTTATAGAAAAACAAATATAATAGCAAGCCTGGTTTCAAGAAGTTTGATATTTAGGGGAGAAGATATTTGATCCTTAAAAGTCAGGGAAAATGGACTTTCCTGATTGTTTCAGAGAAAAAGCTGTTTTGCCTCAGACATGTACCTTGTATTTTTGAAGTAAAGGAAAAAAGCAAGGTGCTTGGAGAGGCAAGAGCACGTTACCCTCTCCATTAGTATTAATTTCACATTTGATTTAAAAATATCTGCTGTGTGACTACAACAATTACAATAACACACCTTAATGGGCTAAACCAGATAGATGCTTGTGTTGAGGTTCTTTCAGATTATTGGAAGCTCTCAGAATTCAAGGCTTAGTACAGAAGTCTGGGACAGCTTACAATTAAGAATAAGGAGGAAGATATGAGGAAGATCTAATTAATAAGTAGCTGTATGGAGGGTAACTGTGGTGTATTGGGTGACTGAGAGAACAACCTAGAAGCTGTAGTTTATCATTTAAAATTGAGGTTACAATCCATTAAGTGGATTTTTGAGGAAACAAAAAAGGTTGACATCAAAGTTTGTCATACCTCCTAATTCGTATTCACTCTATGTATTTACTCTATTTACTCTATTTTTTTGAATTTTTTTTCTTGCAAGGAATTTGTTTTTAAAACAGATCAATATTTACCAAATTCTGTGTTCTAGCAATTCAGTGAATATCTTGTACTACTAATTCAGTGAATCCTGATAATTCCAAGTTGTACATATTTACAGTATAGTAGGACTGTTTTGAAATCCATGTACAGGCTTTATTGATCCCACTGCAAATGTGGAGCAGGGTTTTCCTGGAACAAGTGTGGCAGTGAAGCCTTGTGTTTGCATTAGTAGTCCTCTTCCATCTAACCTTACCTGAGAGGAAGGGAATACTATTGGACTTCCCAAGAGCCTTTGCTACTATTTAAAGCCAACATTTGAACCTTTAATATTCTAATAGTGTTTGCTTTGTCTTTATTTACTCATTCCAATATTGATGTTTGTTAATTTTGAAGTAAGCCATGCTTTTGGGATGTGGCCTGAGAGATACATCCATATTTTCCATCTTAATATAAAAGCTTGTTTTGATTCTATTTTAATAGTTTAGTGGGGATGTGGAGGAGAAAGTATCTGTGCCACAACTAGCCAGAGCTCTTTTTTTCAAGGGGCTGACTTTGAACTCAGTTCCTCCTGACTTCAGGGCAGGTTCTCTGTTCACTGTACCACCTGCTGCCCCTGTAGGCAGAGCTCTTAAGGATCTTCTGGGGGTGTTTGGGTCTGAAATTTTATAGCAAATTACCTGACATAAGATCATTAGTAGAGTGAGACAGGACAAATCGGAGTAAAGGATTGATGGTGATGGTGCTATTAATAGTTTGTATTGAGGTAGCAATACTAAGGCTTAGAAAACCCTTTCATCATTGCACCCTTTGAGGAAAGTAATGCTCATTATTATTATTATTAGCATAAAATTTTATGTTGGGCTTCAGAGTTTGTCAAGCATTTCATGTCTTCCTTTGAGCCTCCCAACCCTGTGAGGTAGGTGCTTACTACAGGTGGTGTCATGTCCATTGTACAAAGGAGGAATTTAAGGCCCAGATGTTAAGTGCTTTTCATGTGGCAACCACAGCCCATGTCAGAACAGAGCATGAACTCAGATCAGGTCTTCCCGACTCCACATCTGGCACTTTGACCATTGGGCCCCACTGCACCGCAGGTTTCCTCCTCATTTCAGGCATGAGATACTTGCTCAGGATCAGCTCGAGAGGGAATGTTATCTGGGACTTGAATCAGTGCTTTATGGAGGCAATGGGACAAAGATGATAGGGTTGGTTGGTCAGTGAACAGTAACTTAGCAGGTGATAGAATGTCATAGGCATTTGGAATACTGGAGGAGAACACTTGAAATGAGCTCGTTGTAGGTGTTTTTGCAGGCTAAATAGTTCAGGGTTTCATGTGTACATCAGACAGGACAGAAGACAGGGAAACCCTGGACAAACTATTAAGTTCTAACTGCTTATATCAGAACTGTGACTAGAGGAAAACTCTTGGCTAAAGGGATAGAGGAGATTACAAAATAGATAGTTTCCTTTAAGTGATGTAGAAAAGTTTTGCATAAACTGTGCAGCTAGGGTGAGGGAAACTGCCCATTTCAAGATCTTTGGAACTGATATTAAAAATATGTGTGGAATTAATGCATCTCTGGTAATGGTCTATAATTTGTATATAAGAAATTACTACAAATATATGATTGAGCCATTCCCCAATGAATAAATGGTAGTAGTGTACACACACACACACACACACACACGCACACAGTTTTCAACAGAAGAATTGCAAACTTTTGACCACAAGTTTGCTCCAAACGTGAGAGAAATACTCTCAGATTTCACCTTACATTCAGCAGATTAGCAAGAATGACAAAAGGTAGAAATATTCTATATGAGAGGGACTGTGGAAAGATAGACTGTTGATGGAATTGGTACAGCAATTCTGGAAAGCAGCATGTAATTATACTGAGAAAACAACTTTAATGCCCATAGCCTTTGACCTAGAGATAACTTCTAGCTATATGCACCACAGAGGTAAAAAGGGGAAAGGTCCCATCTTCACCAAAATAATCATAGCAGCACTTTTTGTTGGAGCAAATACTTGGAAACAAGGGGGAATGCCTCTTGATGACTAAACAGATTTTGGTACTTGAATACTATGCCACAAAAACCAACAAATATGAAGAATTAAGAAAAACTTGGGAAGATTTGTGAACCGATACAAAGTGAAGTAAGTAGAATCAGGACAATAAATACAGGTGAAATGGTGTATGTGGAAAAAAGCAGTAAAATGGAATAGAATATTATATGGTTAAAATGACCAAATTAGACCTTGAAGAGTTGAAAAAAATGTACTGCCTTTCCTTAATTGGAGAGGTGGGCTCACACATGATGAATATAGAAAGATTGTTACTCTTACTAGGTATGGTAGTAGGTGGTTGGTTTGGCTGCGTTTTTTTCTTTCATGTTTTGCATTTTTATGAGGACAGGCTGTGGGGGGGTGTGGAGAGGAGTGACCGGAGATATATTGTGAAAGAGTGTAATATGAAGGTAGGTGATCAATAAACAAAATTTTAAGAGTAAGAAGAAAAAAAGATGAAAGTAAATGAGTTGTGTTCTGATGTCAGGAATATCTAAACTTTGTCCGGGAACGAGGCGCGCCATTAAGCTTTTGTGACGTCTATTATTGGAAGGGAAACGCGTGCCTTTATAAACGGCACGTTATTAAACTAAAAGCAAGTGATTGAAGAAGTCCTATTTGAGTAACACCGAGAAAATTCTAGGCTCCTCAGTCAGTGCAAGGCTCGCACTTTGGCAGGGTCCCAGGAGAGGAAGTCTGTTCGCCTGTTACGTGCTAGAAGCTTTTCCCAAAGAGGCTGTGTTGTCGCACAGCCAACAGAACAGTTTTTATTTCGCTGCTCTGCGTTTTTTTGGAATTGTGCAGTACACATTTGGGTGGAGACTTGAATCTTTTTTGGAATATTTAATTATGATACAAAGTATCAGAGATTTAGACGGAGAAAAGACTTTCAGAATAACCTCCTTTAACACTGTCATTTCACACATGAGGCATCTGAAGCCAAGACAGGCTGAATCTCTTGCCAAATGTCACATCAGGCAGTAAATGGCAGAATCAGGATTTGAACTGAGGTCCCCAACTCCAATCCAGCATTCTATTCATTGTGCCATGTGTTTTATTTTGTTTGAGAACCATCTTTTTGAATGATATGGTTTGCACATTTTTCTCTGATTGCGTTTTCATAGATGATGTCATTTGTTGTAATAAAGCCATGGTGAACCAGTAGTAAGAAGACGGGGGTCTTGTAGCTCTCCTCCAAGCTCAGAATGTGTGACTTTGGTCAAGTCTATTTCCTCCTCTGCAAAAAAAGAATTTAGACTACATAGATTCTCAAATCCAAGTCTGTCCTATGATTATGGAAATCTATGCCTTATGAGATCAGAATTGAATGTTTTTGTTTGTCTACCACTGTAATATGTTTTTGATAGTTATTTTAAATAGCACAGAAAGTAGCCTTGAGATTTTTGTTCCTATCATTTAGCTATTTAATACTTTTATGTTTGATTGTTTGGCATTATTTCTAATAACTAACAAATGAGTAGATTATATATTTAAATCTTGTGTCTAAACTACTTTAAATGTAAACTAAAAAAATTAACCTTTTCCAAGGCTTTAAAATCCTATCCTAAAGCCCCTTTCTGGGGCTTTAAATGTTTAAAATTCTTCTGAGATAAGAGAGAGTTTCTTGGGAGAGTTAGGTAGTTGTAAAAGAGAAAGGGTGTTATTAAGTGCTGCTGGAGAGACATACAAGTCACTCTGTGCAGAGGTAAGAATAAGAGGCAAGTTCTTTCTCCTGCAGAAAACTTGTGATTAGGGATTGTCTTTTTGTAATAATTTTTCAAATCTTATTTGCCCTGACTTTTTGGTTAGTTGGAGCAGGCACAGGAGAAGTCTTGTTTGTTCTGTGTTCCAGACAATGCCTTAAGCTTTGGAGATCAGTGAGTGTACTTTGACCACTACCAGATCAAATGCTTTTTTTTTTCCTTAAAAAGTTTACAAATAGCAGAATTTCAGAGTCTGGTTGGAATTGAGGGCCAAAAAATACAAACCATTCATAAAAATGAATTCCTTTCTATGCCAGACCCAACAAATGGCCTTCAAGCTCCCTCCTGAGGGAGTTCATCCCACTTTCAGAAAGCTCTAATTATTAGGAAGCTTTTTCCTTTTCCTCTTTACAACTCTTACCCCTTCATTGCTCTTAGTTCTGCCTTCTAGGGCCCAAGCAGAACAAGACTAATCCTTCTTTTTATACTCCTTTCAGTACTTGAAAAGTGCTTTCCTGTTCTCTTGAAGTCTTCTCTTTTTCCTGTTAAATGTCCCCAGTTCTTTCAAGTGGTCCCCTTATGGTGTGAAGTTGGGGCCCTCCACTCTGGTTGCCCTTCTGGACATTCCTTCTTGGTGCTCTTCTTAAAATGCCATCCCTGGGATTGCACACTTCGTTCCCCTGTCTTCTGACGAGGGTAGTACTTGGTGTAGTTCTTAAAGACGGGGTTTCATTGGACCAGTACTCACTTGGGACTGGATTTAAACCCAGATCTCCTTGACTCTAGCTAGGCCCAGTGCTCAATGCACTGTGGAGCTGCTTAGAAGTTCTATCTTTGTTCTTCCCCTTTCTCTTCTGTTCCCTCCCCTCCCTTCTGAAAAAGTCATTCCAAACCCTTCACTGTGAGCCCAGCCTATCTTTTCAGAGTGCTCACACAATCCTTCCCTCCCCCCCTCCACACTCCTAGTTTTAGTCAGACTGGCCTAACTTGCTTTGTCTTTTATGTGAGGTCTGTCTCTCATTCCATCCTTGGAATGCTGACCTCCCTCCCTTCACCTCTGGGAGCCCTAGGGTCAAGGGATTTCAGAGGCTGGCAAGCCCAGCTCCCTGGTTTTCAGATGAGCAACCTGAGGAATAGAGATATTAAGTTACTTGCTTCCTGACTTGTTTACCATCCTATCTATTACAAAGAAGCTCAGTGCTCCTGATCCCCTGAGTTGTGCCCCCCCCACCCCAGTATTATTTGGTATTGACTTCTATACATACACATTGTTTCCCTTTGTATACTATAAGCTCCTCCAGGGTACAGTATGTATTTTTCCCTTTGTATCTATACAAACACTTCATAAATGCTTGCTAGTCAAATTGATATTACTTCATCTCTAAATATAATATTTGATAGCATTGTTTGCATTGATCTGTTTGAAAATTGAGTATATTTTCCATTAAAATGTCTGGTGTACAATGCGTATAAAATCAATTTTGATACATTGATAGGTTTTGCAGAATTTTTTTCTTTCTCTTTTTCTTTTTGTCTAAAAAAATCCATTCTTTTTTTTATAATAGATGACTATGGGGCTGGCAGTCAGCGTGGCATAGGAGGAAATCGTGATGGAAAAACAAAAACTATCAATAAAAAATCTATTTAAAAATATCTAGTGTAATAGAATGTGGATTTGGGATCCTGCCTTGGCTCCTTATTCCTGTGTGATCTTTTGGCCAGTCACATCTCCTCTAAACCTCCATTTCTCAATTGGGTGAAAAGGAGTTTGAACTAAATGCCCTCTGAAGTTCCTCCCAGCTCTAATTCTGCTGTACTTGGTAGTTCTGCCAGCCTGAGTGGGACACCACTGACCCCTAATGTCAGGGTACTCTATATACAGAATGAAGGAATTGGACTCAAGCGGCAGATTACAAAGTTAAAAAGGGGTAAGGGATGACGACAAACTTGTAGCTTCCTTGAATAGCTGAAATAATAATTCCAGGGACTGATGACGAGAAAGCTGTGCCAAGAGGACGCTTTTGTTGACAAACAAAGGAGTTCATCTTAATTGATCTTTCCTCAGCTCTAAGCTCAGAGCTAGGAGGGACCTCAGGCCCCTCCTATTCCAGGCATGGCCCAGGTTGGGCAGGGAACTTGCCCGAGTACACATGTAGAGGAGGGAAGAGACTTTGAACGAAGGTCCTCCTACTCCAGAGCTAGCTCTCTCCCCAGTGGACCTTGCTTGGCAAGATTACAGAGAGCAGAAAGGATTTGAACTCAGTTCTTCCTGATTCCAAGTCTGTTCCTCAGTTGGCTTCAACATCTAGCTGCCTAGTACAGCATGGGCGACAGGCTGTGACACACCAACCTCATTACCTATTTTCGGACAGTTGCTTGTGGGCAGGGTGTTGGACTTGAGTCAGGAAAACTTCTTCAGACACTCTCTAGCTGTGAGAACCTGACCTTACTTTGCTTCAGTTTTCTCATCTGTAAAAGGAGGTATTGGTGATGGTGATAGCTTCCATATCCCAGGGTTTTTGTGGTGATCAAAATCACAATATATGCAAAGCTCTTGGCAGACATCAAAGGCTATGTGAGTGATAGATATTATTTATGATGGGGAACACCACAGATACAATTTATATTTTTACAATTTTATCATAGCATTGGATATCATGCTATTCTTATGGAAAAGATAGTGAGATGCAGGCTAGAAGATAATACCATTAGATGTATTTAGAATTAGTGGGATGGCTAGACCCAAAAAGTAGTTATTAGTGGTTTGATGTTACCTTGAAAGGCCTGTAGTGGAGTATCCCAAGAGTCTGTTCTTGGTCCTGTGCTCTTGGCCTGAAAACTGAGAAGATTCAGTTCAAGCCCTGTGTTTGGCACATATGTCGGCTGTGTGACTCTGGGCATGTCACTTAATTTCCAAGTGCTTTAGGAAACTCACTAAGACTGTAAGTTGCAGAGAAGGTAGCTGCCCACATTGGTAGAGCTACCTCCCACAACAGTACTACCAATATAAATAGCCCTAGTGCCTGTCCTTATCATTGACTTGAATAAAGATGATACATTCACCAAATGGGTATGAGACAAACCTGGGTGGGCATTACAGCTGACTAGAAGACAATACAATGAGAATATAAGATCTTTCAAGGCAGGACCTGGGTCTCACTTTTGCATTTGTACCCCCAGTGCTTAATGCTTGTGGATTCAAAAAGCTCTTGACAGACCATCTCATTGGGCTCCGTCTAATAAGGTATTTCAAATACTAGCTGACGTGTTCTTTACTTAAATTGCAAATTATCATGTATGAACCTTATGGTGATCCTGTGAGGTACGTGCTGTTCACCATTTTACAGATCAGCGAATTGAGGCTGATTTGCCCAAACTTTGTATGGTTAGTAAGGGCTTGAAGCTAGATTCATACCCAAGAATTCTCAATGCCAAGTCCAGGGTTATGACCACTATTCTACACTTGCACTGGAGCTTTCACCGCACCCCCCCCCCCAAAAAAAAAAACCAAACAAACAACTCAGCTTCCTAAGTACAAGCTCCATGCTTGGTAAGCTTTAACTTGATAAATGCTTGCAGACTGACTGAATTTGAGGGGAGGCGGGGCTAGATGTGACTTTAGAAAGATTGCTAGGTTTTAGTGTGTCCAAGTGTGTGGCATGTAAGCCAAGGAAAATAACAGTCTGAAAGAAGCATGTTTTTGAATGAGGTGGCAGCCCTGCCGTGCTCAACCTGGGAAGACCAATCTGGGAGATTCTTAGTTTTGGATGCCATAGTTTTGGGAAGACGTTGAACTAGACAGTGTCTAGAGGAGAGCAACCCGAATGTTGAAGGGCCTCACATTCATGCCTTAAGAGGATCAGTTTAAGGGACTTGGGGATGTCTGAACTTGCCTGGTGAGAAGATGGAGGTGGCAGAACTGCTGTCTTTGGGTATCTGAAGGACTGTCATGTGCCCCCCCCCCAAGAAAATTAGAGGGGCTGGGTAGGGTCGAAGAGGTGATTTAGGGCTTGATATAAGAACATTTACTTAAGAGAATTATCTCGCAGTTGAGTGGTTTACCTTAGGAGATGTTGGGTTCTCCTTCCATAAATGCCTTTAAGGACAGGTTAGATGAAAGAAGAAAAGAAATAAGCATTCATGGGTGGCTAGGTGGCACAGTGAATAGAGCACCGGCTGTGGAGTCTGGAGGACCTGAAACAATCCGGCCTCAGACATGTAGCACTTAGCAGTCATGTGACCTTGAGCAAGTCACTTAACCCTAGTTACCCAGCCTTCCCCCCTCCAAAAAGCAAAAAAAAACCCAACAACCCAAAAACACAGAAATAAGCGTTCATTAAATACCTTCTGTGTGCCAGGAACTGTACTAAGTACTTGATAAACATTTCATTTGATCCTCACAATCCTGAGGGGGTAGGTTCTATTATGAACTCCATTTTACTATTGTAAAAGCTGCTGCAGACTAAGGTGAGGTGAATTGCCTAGGGTCACGGCTGTAGGAATTGTAAAAGTCGGATCTGAACTCGGGTCTTTCTGATTTCAGGTTCCAGTGCTCTATCCTCTGCACTAATCTGTTGTGAGTTGTGTTGTAGAGGGAATTATTTTTCAAGTATAGATTAGACTAGATCATCACTAAGATTCTTCCAACCCTGTTTCCAGTTCTGATTCTGTTCAAAATAATTGGTACCGCCATTCCCTTAGGTTGTTGTTCTGAGGGAGAGATGTTTTTATATTTGGTTCTCTGTGCATAGAACTTACCCCTTTCAGCAATGTAAAATGCCTATCAAAACAGCCTCACTGAGAAACAAGTTGTAACTGGTTTCTGACTGTCACTATCTCACTCTATTGAGAAGTTCAAATCTATTATGTAACAACAACATTTAGGGATTTCATTCACTAAAAAAAAGTCACAAAAACCTGAATTCTTCAGAAAGTTAAAACACCAATTGTGATAATGTCCTTTTCTAGGTCTTGTGATTGTCTAGAAAATTACACCTTCCAGGATGTTCTGGTGCATGTTAATGATAGCACTCCTGCTTCACCCTTCTCTGGCCCACACTGATTTCTTCACTTCAATTGGTAAGAACTGGTTCTATTTTTATGTAAACATATTCGCTCAGTGTTTATGTTACTTACTGCTTCCCGCCCACCCCCCATCACAGCACTAACCTGGTTCTTTTCTTCCCATCCTAAAAGCCCCTTCTAATACTAAAAATAAAACAAAAATTCCAGGTCCCTTAAACAAGCTCCATATCGCTATTGTTTGACATGAAGCTTAAAGGTCTTATTGGCTGCTATAACTGCCTAACCCTATAACCAAAACTGTGACTTGGATAATGCATATATTTCTGTGGCTCTCCTAATCATTTTCTTTTAAAAAAGTAATCCTTTTAAAAATGCACTTTTAATTTGTTGTTATTCTGAGCTAGATAAATTCCAGCAAACATGAGCATTCCCATACACAAAGAAAAATAGGAAAAGAGGATTGTGCAGGAAATCACAAATTTCCGTGAGGTATATAGGTTGGGTTGGTTTTTTTTTTAAACTGTATAACACATCAAGCGCATTAATTCCAAAGCAGCTCTGTTTGTCTCTTTAGCTCTGGATCTCCTGTTCTTTGCATTTGCTCTTTCTTTTTTTTTTTTTGGGCAACACTATTTCCCCTTTTCCACTCTCACCCCAATAAAAAAAAAGAAAATTAAAAACCTCTTCCTTATAAGAAAAAGGGAAAGGAACAAATATTTATTAAGGGCCTACCATAGGCCAAGTACTGTGCTAAGTGCACTACAATTATTATCTAATTTGTAACCAGTAAACAGAGTCAACTGTACATCAGTGACCCCCCAATCATAACAATTAACATGAAAAATAATGGAGTGGTATGGCGTGGTTTAATGAGAAGACCAGTGGACTTGGGGTCAGGAAAGATCTGAAGTTCAGGTCTCACCTCAGACTCATTGGTTTTGTGTCCATTGGCAAATTAACCATCTTCTCTAAGCCTCAGTGTCCTTATGTGTAAGACGGCAGTAATGCCTGAAACGTTATCTAATATCGTTGTTGTGAAGAAAATGCTCTGCAAACCTCAGAATGCTTTACAGGTGTTTGTCATCACCCATTGTGACCATTTCTTGATCAAATCTCAGTAGTGAAGTACTGTAAGTGTATTCTCTTTTGGATTAAAAAATTAAAACTCAAGTATTTTTTTTTTAAGTTTGGAGTTTTAATTCTGGGCAATGAAATATGTGTATATGGGGTTTTTTTTCTTTAAAATTTCCAGCTGAAAAGACAATTTGCTAACCCAACTGAAGCTTGGGAAATTGAGTAGCTTAAAAATTAGAAGTTGAACACATGTTCAGAGAAATTTTTGGCTACATCTTTTTGTTTACCAGAAGAACATCTGGTAGAACAAGATTCTTTCCAGTTCTCAACTCTTTTCCAGTTAAATTTTATAATAGAATTCTCCATGCGTTTACCACTTTTCAAAATTTAAAAGATTAGAGAAAATTGGTAATATCGCTCTTAAAATTTCTCCTGTTTAGGTCATATGACAGATCTAATCCACACTGAGAAAGACCTGGTAACGTCCCTGAAAGATTATATTAAAGCCGAGGAGGTCAAATTGGAACAAGTAAAAAAGTAAGCAGCCTGTTTCACAAATGTGCTTTGGCGGGGGCAGTTGCAAGGATGTGTGAGGGATGTAGCGAGGGTACCTAGACCTCAGATGTTCCTTTGGAAAGGGAAGCCATGGAAGGGATGAGGCCCTAGCCAGGCCTGGAGTAAGGCATGGGGAGGAGGGAAGCAGCACACAAGGACAAGGGCTGAGCTAGCTGTGGGGACCGGGGCTGGGACAGTGAGTGTTTTGGACAGGACTGTCCAGAGAGATCAGAGATAGGCCAACTCAACCACTTGGGCAGAGATAGAATATAAAAGTCTATCAAAAAACGAGAAGATTAATTAATAATACTAATACTGATGATAAATAGCAGCAGGGCACTGGGGATGCACAGTTAGCCTTGGAGTCACAAACATCCAGGTTCTAGTCCTGCCTTGGACACAGGCTAGCTGAGGGACTGTGGCCAAGTTATTTAACATGTCAGTGTCCAAGACAGCTCTTGAAGACAGAAAATTACAGATGAGTTCCATGAAGTCAATTTTCCCTAGAGTTCCCCTCACCAATGAAATCATAGGTCTGAACCAAATCAAAGAATGATATTTCTCTAATACCTTCACAGAATGTCATTTGAGCCTCAGAACCCTGTAAAGATCAGTGCTATTATTCCTATTTTACAGAGGAGAAGACAAAGGCTCAGAAATAAAGTCGGCTTGCTGTTACCATCAGAAGTGGGGTTCAGATGTAGATCTTGATTCCAAGTCTGCCATGCTACCTGCTACATTTATACAAGTCATGAGGCTTAAATTCCAAGTGACTAAGTCAATCTTTAACAAAGTCCTCTGTGGCATCTTTATTTGTTAAGTTGGGTAAACACAATTTGAGTGTAGCAAACTGAGTTACAAAGTGATTTCTTGAGCTTAAGGACAAGCAATAAAATTTATTTTTAGACACATACTTACATGGACCCTTTCAGAATAAACTTTCTGAGATACAGGGAGGTGCTAAGTCACATTGTCCCCACATGAGACATCTCAAACTGAGGATTAAAATAGGCAGGTGCAATCTCTCAGTGTATAGGCATACAAGCAAGTCAGGAGATCACATCCACCACTAAAGTTTGGATGATTGAAGCCATCATATCTCACGTGTGTGTGCGCGCGCGTGTGTGTGTGTGTGTGTGTGTGTGTGTGTGTGTGTGTGTGTGTGTGTAAAAATAACTGATAGCCCCACATTGGCACATATCGATGAATGGAGAGCTTCATGGTATTGTGTTTAAAAAGATTTCCCTTTTAATTGATATATATTCCACTTATTTGTTTTGTATGTTTAGATGGGCAGAGAAGTTAGATCAGCTAACCAGCACAGCTACAAAGGACCCAGAGGGGTTCCTTGGGCATCCTGTAAATGCATTCAAGCTAATGAAACGACTGAACACTGAGTGGGGTGAACTGGAGAATCTGGTCCTTAAAGACATGTCAGATGGTAAGTCTGAAGAGGCGACTGCTAAGACTAAGGATAGTTAATCCTGAGGCACTGAGTGTTTTGTACAGTAACTGAAATATTATCCAGGTTTGCTTTATCTGTGATCTCAATGTTTTTTCTGCCAATAAATCTCCAAGACTTGGCTAGCCAACCTGGTGCCATGTACCTGGTGGCATGTTCCTGCTGCTATCATCCTTGATTGCAAGAAGAAGGATTCAACTGTTCTTTGTTGGTTCATTGGTTCTCTTTTGCTTTGTTCTCTGAAAAAAGAACATAATGCTTCTTAGCTGTTTTTTTTTAAATTAGAAGTAGTATAGGAAAATATATCAGGGAAGTAGAACAAATCATAAATCAAATCAAATGGAAAAAGTTACAAGTTAGAGGTCTTATTTAATTAATCCTAGTTTTTCATGTAAGCTATCAGGAATCTAGACTTCCTTCTTTCATGTCCCTCTTCACCTAATTGGTGCTCTTCACAATCTTGTCTAGGTTCAGCTACCTTGGTCTTATCTGAATTAGATGATAAGTTTGACTCCAGTCTCTAAGTGATGGGTTTGGTTTGGTAGCTTAGCTCCTTCAGACTCTGTTTCCCTAATCAGAGCTCTGGGTGGGGAAGCCAATTTATAAGAATTCCTATTTTTTTTCTTCCACATGACAGATTGTTTGTTTGTTTGTTTGTTTTGGATTTATGACCTTGAAGGAAATTAGCTGTTGGTTTATGGGAGAAGTCTTACCTAGGCATCTAAGTCCTTGTCTATCTAGACTCCAAAGATTTCTCCCCCTTCATGTGTCTTCAGACCATAAGAAGCTTTGGGGTTGCCTTCATCACCTTCTTAAGGATCTGGATGCTTCAGATTTTGGAAGTGCTCTCTTCTCCCACACCCCTTGTTCTGGTTGGTTTGCCTGAAATAAATTTCCCAGTGGGATTGTTCTGGTGGGTCCTGATTTAGGTGTGTGTGTGTATATATGTTTTCTTTTGGGGTGCTTGCCTTTTCCAACCTATTTCTCTAGTCTGGCATCTAGACCCATTCTTGTTGTGTTGTGTTCTGGGACTGTGAGACTGCATCTCGGTGATTTAATCCTTTAGCTTGGTGTCTCCATGACTTCCTCCTCCACTTTCCTCTTTAGTCTGATTCTATACCCTCCAGTATATTCTATACTTTCCCTGACTTCCAGCTTATTAGGAAATCAGAGATGATATAGTCATATCCTTAGGGGCAATGAACAATAATAGGTCATTGTCCCTGGCTAAGTTCCTGACTTCAGTGACTTTCTTTTCACATTGCTACCTCATTGCTCACTCCCTAGCAGAGAGGTTTGCTTGGATCCAGGTCCAAAAATTAAAGAAATTATTTGACCACTTAACAGTGACAACATATCTTGTCTTTCTTTTTGCTCATTCCCCAATAGAGTATGATACCACATTTGACTCATTTTGAGTTTTTTATTAAAAAAAATGCAGTGACTTTTGTCTGGAATTTTTTGCTCATAACTAAAAGCAATAGCAAAGAAGTTAAGGCTTTGAAAGCTATCCACTTCCAGTCTTGATTACTTGACAAATAATAATTTGATGGTGATAGTTCTAATTAGGCCCCTCTGTTAAAGATGCAGGTGTTTTGTTTTAAGTACAAACATTCTGAGTATGACTATTTCTAATTAGCTGTTCTGCTGGCATACAGTTGCTAAGTAAATGCTTGTTTAATGAATTAATTTAGATGTTCATGAATTTATATTATTATGACTTCTCCCTTTCCAAATAATTTTCAAAAAAGTGGCTGGCAAAATATTAAGAATCAAAAACAAATAGAGAACAGGAATGGAAAAAAGTAGCAAATATATTTATAAATTTGAGTTGCCTTGAATATATTTTGATTAGCAACTTTGTAAAATTTGATGTGCTGCCCTGACCCACTGAGGTACCATGCATTGATTAAAAAAAAATGTTGAAATACTGACAATCTCAAGGAATCAAAACTGATTGTTGTGTTGTGTCCTGGAGTAAAAAAAAAGAAAAGCTGAAGTTAAGCCTCTGAAGAGTTGAGGGTATAGTTTTATCAAGAAAAAAAACCCCACACCTTTGAAGTCAGTGTATATAGTATTTTAGTCTGATATAATTCTCCCCCCTCTAAACTTTAGGAATTGTTAGTATCAGTCTTCTCAGACTAAGCAACAGCCAGTGTTGAAAATGTAGAAACAAAGT
The DNA here is from genome assembly GCA_028627135.1 of Pseudochirops cupreus. Classification (NCBI taxonomy): domain Eukaryota; kingdom Metazoa; phylum Chordata; class Mammalia; order Diprotodontia; family Pseudocheiridae; genus Pseudochirops; species Pseudochirops cupreus. The sequence goes on from CM053582.1 coordinate 536,041,051, forward strand.
TGTCCACATGGAAAAGAAGTGATAAGAAACTGGGTGTTTTACTTCTCAGGAGTTTGTAGGATTCTTTCTCATCTATCCCCTGCAATTGGGGTGAGGCTCCTCATCTTTTGATCAGATATGTTTTGATAAATGCTTTTACTTATCACCTTTTGACCCCATGATTGCATGGCAACTTCCCTGTCCAAAGTTACCAGTGATCTCTTGATTGCCCAGCTCAGTGGCCCCTTGTCGTCCTCATCCTCTCTGGCCTTGGGGACCTCCAGCTTTTCTCTGGGCTTTGGTGACATTGCTTTTTCTTTGTTTTCCTTCCGGCTTCTCGACTGCTTCTGTTTGATCTTCTTTATTGGATCATCACTCATTCTATGACCTCCAGTTATGGATGTAATCTCAAATACCCGTGCTGAGCAATTTTTCTTCTCTTTATCTATACTCAGCGACTTCTCTAGCTCCAATGGGCTCAATTATCTCTACATAGAGATGACTCTCAGATTACATATGCAACCTGTTCTGTTCCTGAGTCTTGGTTCTGCATCATCAAATACCTATTGAACATTTTGAACTTGGATGTCCCCCATAGGCATTTTTCTTCAGTACAATTCAGAACAACTTCTCTCAGAACCTCCTCATCTTGGAACATCCATCTTCCCTGCAGCTTTTTCCCCTGGGAGCATCCTTCCACCTTCTCCCATTGGTGAGCTCCTTTCAGACCCTTCATTCTAGGGAGGGACCCAGGCTGGCCCCTATTCTGCATTCCCCTCCCTTGTCTGCTTCTTATTTTCTGGTTTTTGCCACTGTGCTTCAGCTCCTGTCTCACCCTGTAACTTTCCTCAGTGCCTAGAGCCTTCTCACCCTGAAATATGCCTCCACTCTTCTCCCACTGGGGAGTTCCTCCAGGGGCCTCCATTTTGGGGAGGGGCCCAGGCTAGCCACTCTACACTCTCTACATGGCTCTGGATTGAGCTCTTGCAGCAATTCAAGGCTGAGGCTTGCCAGGTACAATTGGAAAAATGATGAAGAGGCTCAGGACTCAAAAGAAGAGAACAGTGTGGAGTTGAATTGGTTCACCAGTGAGTCAAGCTGAGGAAAAGAGGGGAGAGTAGCTAGTATGGGGGAGATGGCTTGAGTGAGAATTGAAGGAGAAAGGGGTTGGAGTGTGGATGAAAACTAGGGTTTGGGAAAGGAAGGTGGAAAGAGAGGTAGCAACCCAGTAGATAATGGTTGGACAAGGAGATTTCAGAATTCTCCAACATGGAGATGGTACATTTGTGAGTGGCAAGATCAGTGATATATGTCAGATACTTAATACCAGAATCATGTAGAAAACTGAGTTCAGCTCATGCCTTAGGAAGCTAAAGCCTCTGTGGACAGAGATCTAAGCTCTCTATGGAGTGCGGGCCAGATGATCACAAAGGCAAGTACAAGACAAGACATTTTTAAAGGGGGAGGTGTCACCCACCGTATAATGATCTAGTCACAGATCGAAGTAGTTGTATATGGGATTATTCGATGTTGATCTATAGGAAGAAACCCTGAAATGCTGACAGAAATTTGTTTTGGTTTAAGAAGTAAGACTGATTTAGAAGTCCTTTACAATGTTAGCCTCAATGATTTAAAATGCAGTCATGCCCCATAATGCTATTATAAACATGCAGTCAGCTAATTTCCTTTTTTTCCTTAAAGATTGCAATACTTGTGCTTTGTTATGAAAAAACACATTTCGAAGTTTTCCCCCTACCCTCCACATGGAATTTTTTTACATGTTTGGGAGTTGGTATTTCAAACTGAACATATTTCATTTGACTTTAGACCTCTTTGAACTAGATGATGAGTTAGGGGGGTGTCTGCCCCCAATCGTATTAAGACTTCCCTTAGTGGAATGGGTAGATGAGAACATTTTGTTCCAGTGCCCATGAAGGTGGCTTAGGGCTTGGTCAGACATCCAAGCCGCCAAGGTCATCCCCTGCATCCTGTACCATTGCCAGTCTTCCTGACTTTGATGACTCTGGAAGAGAGAGTAAGGCTGATGGCTTTGTGCAGCTTTACTTCACTTAGACATAATTCACAAGCAAGTCAAGACATCAATGTCTTTGGTCCTCTTCAAAAATGAAAGACAAACAAGAAATCATTCCCATGTCAAGGGGCATCTACTTTTCTCCCAATTCTTTGCTCCCACAAAAAGTGGACTCTAAATACTTTTTGGTAACTGGGGTCTGTCGTTCTGTTACTGGCCTTCTTGAGGTAGGTACCCAATAGTGGGATCTTTGGCTTTAAAGGTGTGGACGTTTGAATCACTGTCTTTGTATATTACTTTCCAGGATGGTAGTATTGTTCTACAGCTCCACCAATAGTGCATCACTGTGTCTCTCTTTCCATAATCTTTGTCTTTTGTCATCTTTGCCAATTTGCTGAGTGTGTGGAAGAACTTTAGTTTTGTTTGATTAGCACTTACTTCTGTTGTTATTCAGTGATTTGGATCGTTCTTTCATAGGATTGTTAACAGCTGGCAATCTTCCCTTGAGCAACATTTGTTAATATCCTTTGGCCACTTTGGTCTTGTGGAATGGCTTTTGATCTTATATAAGACAACTAACAGAAACCCATGTCTTGGATATCAGAATCTTTTTAAAGACTCTTTTTACTTGTTGAATGCCTGAAATCAAATCATGCCTAAAAACAATACTACTAAAGAAGCTAGAAACATTTATTCTGGAGTCCAGATCTTACCTTGCTTACCTAGCTTCAAGTTGCCATGAAAAACCTGTTGCCACAGAATTATGCAATTTGGGAATTGGAAGAGATCTCAGTGACCACATAGTCCAACCTGTACATGAAAGGAATACCTACTACTATAGCAAACCTGACAGAAGGTGGTCTGCGCCTCTTCTTGAAGACCTTCATTGTAGGGGAGCCTAGCCCCTCTTAAGGCAGTCCATTACCCTTTTGGAAAGCTCTAATTGTTAGGAATTCTTCCTGACATTAAGCTTTAATTTGCATCTTTATGACTTCCATCCATTATTCTAGGTTCAGCCCTCAGGGACCAAAGATAATGTATCTAATCCTTCTTCTGTATAACAACTCTCCATATATTTAAACACAATGATCGTGCCCCCCCCCCCCCCCTTCTCTTCTTCAGACTAAATATCTCCAGTTCTCTCCACCGCTCTTCATATGACTTAAACCTCAAGGCCCTTCCTCACCCTTTGGACATCGCGCCATCCTTTGAACATTCCCCAGTTTATAAATCAGTGTTTTCCTCAAACTGGTATCCAGAATTAAACACAGTACTCTAGATGTGATCTGGTTAGGTCAAGAATATACTTGGATATTCTTGTAAACTGTTCTCTGGGATAGTTTCTGGAAGCCATTCATTTCTTAATGCAGACCAACATTACGTTAGGTTTTTTGGGCTACCATGTTGTACTCCTGACTCATGGTGAGCTTGCAGTCCATCAAGCCCACAGATCTTTTTTTCTTTTCTTTTTTTATGTCTTTTTTTTTTAGAGGGGGGAAGGCAGGGCAATTGGGGTTAAGTGACTTGCCCAAGGTCACACAGCTAGTAAATGTTAAGTGTCTGAGGCTGGATTTGAACTCGAGTCCTCCTGACTCCAGGGCCAGTGCTCTATTCACTGTGCTACCTAGCTGCCCCAGATCTTTTTTTTCTTAAAGAACTATTATCTAGCCAGACTTCCTCCATCCTATTCTTGCAAAGTTGGTTTTTTTTTTTTGAAAACCAAAGTGTAAGACTTCACATTTATCACTTATTAAATTACAAGCTATTATTAGATTTAGTCCAGTGGATCTTTTTAGGTCCTGACTCACTCATTGCGTTAGCTTACCTTCCCATCAATCTATGACTATATCTGAGTCAGGGAAAAAATAAAAGCAGTGTAGAGCCAAGCACAGATCCCTTGAATCCTCCCCTGGAGACCTCCTTTCACATTGACAGAGAGACATTCATGGCTGTTCTTTGAATCTGGCTGTTCAAGTCAGTTGTGAATCTCTAAAATTGTATTATCATCTGGCCCACAACTCTCCATTTTCTCTATAAGAAAATACTTTTATATGCTTTATAAGTATATTACAAGTATAGAAGAAGATACTTTTATCAAATGCTTTCCTAAAATCTAGGGAAACTAGATAGTATTTTTCTAATAATGTATGAAGTTTAGTAACTCTTAAAAGGGAAACACAATTTCCTTGTCTAGCATGACCTTTTTTTTTATCATGACCTATTCTTGATGCTGACTTGATGATTTACAATCACTGCTTCCCTTTCTAGGTGTCCATTAACTAGCTCTTTAATATTCTAGTCTAGAATTTTTCCAGAAAAAGAGAATAGGCTTATTGGCAGATAGTTTATATACTCCATTCTCTTCCACTTTTTTGAAAATCCCCTCATTTGAAAATCAGGACAAGAATTGCCCATTTATATGTTCTTTACAGTACCTCTCTTATTTTCTGTGATGCTTCAGATATTACTGACAGTGGCCTAGCAGTCACATCTGCCAGTTGTTTCAGGATATACTTCATCTGGGACAGCTGACTTAAATCTATCGAGGACAGCCAGGCATTCTCTGTCTTTTGCTTTCCTTATCTTGGGTATCAGTTTCTTGTTAGCAAGTTTTTGTCCTCTCATTTCTGGTGCAAAGGTCTTCTTGACAGAGAAAAACCAGTTATTAGAGTCCAATTCCCCCCTGCTCTAAGCAAAGGCTCTATCCATCTTCTTTGATAGTCCTTTTCCTCCCAATATTGCTAAAAACAAAACAAACCAGCAGTTGTGAGCTTCCATGGGCAGCCTCAGTTCACCACAAGTTTTAACACTTATGGAATTATTTTTTAGAGGATTGTGCCTTGTCCTTAACACCAGCCTCTTTAACCTACTTTTGCTTCCATATTCTGTACATTTCTTTTTAACATGTAGGTTAGTTGGTAAAGTTTCCTCTGAATCCATAGTGGTCTCTTCAGACATTTCTCATTTTTCTTCCTCATTCAAATTGTTTCTGTGTCCTCAGAATTTCATTCTTGAGGATTTCTTACCCCTGCTGGGCTGATTTTCTCCTGTTAAATTTTAGTTTATGCAATTCTAACAGTCTTTCCTCTCCCTTTGAAATCTTTTTTTCCCCTCAAATCTAGGGTACTTGTCAGACTACCACAAGATTTGCTCTCTGTCACTGCCCTTCTTTCCTCTTCTCTCACCACTTCTACTTCAGTAATTTTCCCCTATTGGTGAGAATTAGCTCCAGAATAGGATTGCTCCTTGTTGGTTCCCTGCACATTTTGGAGGATGAAATTGTCATTGTCAGGTTAAGAAGTCATTAGCTGCTCTTACTTAGAGAAAGAGAGGGGAGAACAGGTGCCTGAATAATTGACATCTCCAGTCACTGCTATTTCATGGCTTATGATGTTTCCCCAAATGTCTCATCTGTCTTCCTCTCTGTTTTTTTTTTTGGTCCAGGTAATCAGTAGTCTTGTTTTTAATTGTGTCTAGCTCTTTGTAACCCCGTTTGGGGTTTTCTTAGCAAAGATACTGGAGTGGTTTGCCATTTCTTTCTTCAGTTCATTTTACAGATGAGGAAACTGAGGCAAACAGGGTTGAATGACTTGCCCAGGGTCATGGAATTAGTGAGTGTCTGAGACCAGATTTGAGCATAGGAAGACGAGTTTTTCTGACCAGTCCTGGCACTGTATCCACTGTGCTACCTAGATGTTTAGATCTGTAGTCTAGTCCATAACAGAAACATTTCTGTTTCTCCCTCTGACCTTCACCCAGATGCTCTCCCCATGTATCTTCCTCTTCTGGTTTCTGGATTTCCTTACATAAATTAAACATACTTTCCTAATATATAATCTTCCATTCTCTTACCCCCCCCCCCCAATCCTATTTCTATACCTTTGCCTGTCCTGTTTCTTTTGAATAAGGAATGCTTATCTAGGGTCATATTTACTCATGGGTTTCATCCTATGTCTAAAATCTAAGTGATACCCATGAAGTCAAATTTGTCTCCTTGATTTTGGTCTTCTGCTTCCATTTCTGTATAGATGTTTGAGACCAGGTGTCTTACTACTGGTTTCTTTCTTGGATTTCTTCTTTTCCTCCTGTGAACCTATGGACATCTCGAAGGCTATTCTTCCTTAACTGTAGCTATGTAGGACATAAGCAGTCAGTCTCCTTCCTGCCTACTTCTTTTTAGTTGAAAGCCCTTTCATTTATTAAAATTTGTTAATAGACCCAAGAGTTTTTAGCTTAAAAACCACAGATTTGTTTACCCTTCATAAATCCCTTATGATTGTGCTTCCTGTTTTCTTGCCAAGCAACATAACCACCAATTCCCCAATGCTGAATTTTGAGCCTATTTTTATCCCAATTGTAGGTGCTGATATGGAAGAGAGAGACCCAGATTTGTTTCTGCATTCTATATTAAACATACTACAGAATTTTGATCAGATGGAATCCATTTCAGTCACTGAATTCTTAACAAATACAAAGACTCTTTATTCTTTTATCTGTAATAATAGTTTAATGGTCTTTCTTTACAGGTCTTTGTGCAAACTCTGAATTGATGAACTACATAGAATCTGGAGGCTTAATCCTTCTCTCTCTCTTTTTCCAGGCTTCATTTCCAACCTGACCATTCAGAGACAGTATTTCCCAAATGATGAAGATCAGACTGGGGCAGCCAAAGCCTTGTTGCGTCTCCAGGACACCTACAATTTGGATACAGATACCATCTCAAAGGGTAATCTTCCAGGTAAGATGAGCTCGTGCTTTTGCAAAACACCTGTCACCTCCTGATCTGCTCAGTCCCTTAGTACTCTGACAATGTGAAGAGCTTTTGTATTTTCAGATCTGTAATTGATAGTATGACTGGTAATCATGAGGCCTGAAATAACCTTCCTTTTTCTAGCACTTGATAGGTCAGCTACATACTAGAAATTGACATTGGAAGGCAAAATTGGTGTAAAGAAATAAGAAAAAAGGAACTTTTCCAGAATATTTTTTTCTTAGTTTTCCTGCTTTGTATAGAAAATTTCTAGAAAGTTGGCTATTACAGTACATATATACCATGTTTCAAGACGGGACATGTGGCGGATATGCACAATCAGATTTTTTTTAAAGTGTTCTGCATTGTGCAGGATATCCTGCTTTTTTACTTATTTCTGGCAAAGGTCTTTATCCCCTTCAGCTGCCAGCCGGGCCTGGGATATGAAGTCTCACTTTGCCACCATTCTGTGCTTATGGGGATTTCCTTGGTTCTATTGCTTAGAGAAATAGGAAGTTATACCTGCTGCTTCTGCTTAGATTAATGCTAAAGTGACCTTTTGAATTGGCTGATTTTGTAATTTGAAAACAACAGTGGAACTAGTTTTTTCCCAGTTGAAAAAATTGAGGTCATTTGCTGTGAACTTCCTCTTCCTCCCCCCATCCTGTCACTCAAATGCCTTCTGATATTCTCCTCCATTTCACATGATGAACTTGGCTTACTCCTTACTGAGGCCAACCCCTCTAACTGGCCAAGTGATCCCATTCCATCTCATCTCCTGCCCCAGCATCCCTATTCTTGCTTATTTTCAATCTCTCTCTCTCTACTGGCTCTTTTTCTGCTGCTGCCAACAAACATACAGGCCCATGTCTCTCCATGCTGAAAAAACCCTCACTTAATCCTTCCATCCCTGCTGACTATTGTCCTGTCTCTTCTGCCCTAAACTCCTCCTAAAGGCCATCTACAATGAGTGCCTCCATTTTTTCTCCTCTTAACCCTTAATATTCTGGCTTCCAACCTTACCATTCTACCAAAACTGCTCTTTCCAAAGTTACTCAAGATCTTTTAGTTGCCAAGACCACTGATCTTTTGTCTATCCTCATTCTCCTTAATCTCACTGCAGCCTTTGACACTGCTGATCATTCTCTCATCCTCGATACTCTCTTCTGTCTAGGTTTTCAGGACACTGTGCTTTCCTGGTTCTCCTACTCCTCTGACCATTCTTCCTTGTCTTCTTTGGTGGATTCTTCTCCAGATCACTTCCTCTAACTCTAGTGTGCCTCAGGTTCTGTCCTGTGTCCTCTTCTCTTCTTTCTCTATGACAGTGGTTCTCAACCTTTCTAGTGCCACGACCCATTAATACAATTCCTCAAGTTGTGGTGACCCCCAACCATAAAATTATTTTCATTGCTACTTCACAACTGTAATTTTGCTGCTGTTATGAATTGTAATGTAAATATCTGATATACAGGATGTATTTTCATTGTTACAAATTGAACATAACCCACAGGTTGAGAACCGCTGCACTGTACTGTTCCCCTTGGTTATCTCATCAGCTCCAGTGGATGTAATTACCATCTCTATGCTGATGATTCTCAAATTTGCCTTTCCTGCCCCAATCTCTGCTGATATTGAATCTTGTATCTCCAACTGCCTTTCAGGCATCTCAAACTGGATGTTCAGTGGACGTTGTAAACTCAACATGTCCAAAATAGAACTCATTATTTTTCCCCCTAAGACCTTCCCTTTCCTCCCTTCTCTATTACTGCAAAACAACACCATTGCCTAAGTCCCTCAGGCCCCCAGCCTGAAGAGTCATCCTGGACTCCTCACTATCTCTCACTCTCTCCTCCCCTTCCCCGGCCCCAACTCCCACCCCCCACACCCTGGCCCCAGTACCCAAGCTATTGTGAAGGGCTGCCATTTTTACTTTGCAATATTTTTCATATATGCCCCCTGTTCTCCTCTGACACTGCCACCACCCTGGTACAGACCCTTATCCCCTCACACTTGGGCGGCTGCAATGGCTTACTGGTAGGTCAGCCTGCTACAAACCTCTTCTCACTGCAGTCCTTTCTCCATTCAGCCACTTAAGTGGTTTTCCTAAAGTGCAGCTCTGACCGTGCCTCTTGCCTCCAGGGGCAAAACCAAAATGCTCTGCTGGGCATTCAAGGTCTTTCCTAAACCTCCTCCCTGCCCAATCTTCTTTGACTTGATTCCCCTACCCATATTCTGCGATCTCATGACACTGGCCTCAGAGGTGTTACATCAGTGGTTCTCAACCTTCCTAATGCCACGACCCTTTAATACAGTTCCTCATGTTGTGGTGACCCCCAACCATAAAATTATTTTTGTTGCTACTTCATAACTGTAATTTTGCTACTGTTATGAATCTATCTGATATGCAGGATGTATTTTCATTGTTACAAATTGAACATAACCCACAGGTTGAGAACCACTGTGTTACATGGATAAGACACTCTGTCTTTGGGCTCCGGGCATTTTCTCTGACTGTCTCAAGATCCTAGAACACTCTGCCTTCTCCATTCTGACTGCTGACTTCTCTGGCTTCCTTTAAATCCTGACTAGAATCTCACCTATAGAAAGTCTCACCTAACCTCTCTCAATTCCAGTGACTTTTCTCCATTAATTATTTCCTATTTATCCTGTATGTAGCTTGCTTTATGGACTTGTTTGCGTATTGTTCCCTGTGTTAGATTGCAAGCTCCTTGATGGCAGGGACTGTTTTTTGCTTCTTGTATCTTCAATGCTTAGCACAGCCCCTGGGATGTAGTGGGCACTTATTGTTTATTGAAGTGAATTGAATTTAATAAAGGTTACATTTTCTGCTCATCTTCTCATTTCAGAGGAGTACCCGGTGAAAACACTAATCCTAGTATAGTCTATAAGCTTTCAAAGGTTCATGACATTTTAGCAATGTGCTCTGTTAATATACTTTAATTTTTTCTGAGAATGACTGCTTGTTATAAAAAATTAACTTTTGGTTCCTTTGTTTCCTGTGAATTTTCCAAGTTGCTTGTAGTTTATAATTAGTGTTTGAAACATTCATTGTTGGGTGAATGGCTGAATAAGTTGTGGCATATGATTGTGATGGAACACTGCTTGTCCAGGCCAGCTGGACTCGGGGGTCCCAAAGTACCTACCGTAACTGCTCTAAGTCTCCCCAACGACTCCCTGCAGTTGCTTTCAGTCGCCCCAATGACTCTTCAGAGGAAAACTCCAGATATGGACAGTCAGACACACCTCAGTGGGATGGCTAAGTGTCTTTATTGCCGTACAAAACTCTCTGCTGCATCCCCCACCCCAAGCACATCTCCTTGCCCTTTATCCCTTCTCCATCTGCCTCTAGTCACATGTCCTAGCAACAAGGTCCCGATAGGCGGGGGGGTGCTCCTTCGTTGATGGTGCATGCTCAATGCATACGTGCCTGTTGTCCCCCAAAGCACTCGTTCCCGTGAGAAATGGACTGAGTCCTTGGTAAATAGCACCAAGGCAGAACGGACACCCAGATGCCTCATGGACCCGCTCCAGGTTTCCCTGTCAGCAAGGCCACACTGACTGAGGTCAGACATCTAGTCAAACAAATGGCTTAAAGGGCCCTTACAACTGCTGCGTTGTAAGAAGTGATGAACAGATTGATTTTAGAAAAACATGGAAAGACTTGCATGAAACAATGCAGAGTGAAACGAGCAGAACCGAAAGAACATTGTATACAGTAACAGCAATAATGTTCAAAGAGTAACCCTAACCACCTTAACTGTGCCCCCCCCTCCTGACTCCTGACTCTAACCCTAATCCCAACCCTAAAATGATCAAGCTATTCTGAGTAATATGAACATTCAAATTAACTACAAAGGATTTATGAAGGAAAATGTTATCCACCTCTAGAGAAAGAACTATATAGTGAAGTATATAGTGTGGGGTTCCACATATGTAGCTGTATCAGATGTTGGCCTTCTCTAATGCCGGGTTGGGAGGGAGGGAGAATGACAACTAGCAACTCAGAATGTGAGACTTCCTCCCCGCACCCTCAGGAAAGAAAGAAGCATTTGTCATTATCCATCCAGATAGGACAAACTCTGGGTTTAATCTGCAGCTTTGCTGTTGCTGCTATCCACTGACAGCTCAGTCCCTTCCTTATCTTAGCAACCTGTTACTGAGGTTTTTTTGATGTAGAGAATTTTAACTCATTACTTAAGTTCATCCTTATTGAGAAAGTCCGTTGTTTTGATTTGAGAAACATTTCTAAAATTTTGTACTCTTAGGTTACTTATTTTTCTGTAATTTTTTTTGTATTGTAATCTTAACATCCAAAAGAAATATTATTAAGCAGGATGAAATTTCTAAAGTTAAAATCCTTTCAATTTTTACTGAGGAAAAATGCAATTTTAACCATGCGAGCAAGAACATTCATCTGCTTTCTGTCCCATTCCGAATCCGGTGCTGTGCTCTTGCCTTTCCTTTTAATATGATTGCAGCCAATAGGTTTTTATTTCTTTTGACCTTGATTTTGCATCATTTTATATATTTAATTTCCAATGTTTTTACACTTTTTACTTTGACATATTTTATGGCGCCATGATTTTAATATATTTCATTGGATCTGTGATCTTAAAATAGTGCCCATTGCTACTCATCTGTTATGTCTTCCTGGGTGACTTGTCTTCATGTCCTTTTTCAGCAGGGGTCTGCTCAACACACAGGGAGCTTCTAGATTGCTTAGCATTGAATGGACACTGGTGGAGGACGCAGGCTGCCCATCAGTCATCCATTGCTTCTGCTATCTGTCTAGCTATGTTCCTTTTCTGGTCATCCATCTCTAGTATTTTTTATGCTACTTCCCCTACATGTTTCTTGATTGGTAATACGTTGTATTTTCTTTGCTCATACTGGGTACCTCTTTACTCATTGCTCTTTGGATGACCTGTGGTTTCAGAGATGGTGGTTCCATGATTTACAGCTGTATAGCATCTCCCTAATTTGGGAGTTCCTGCCAGTAAACTAGATCATCCCCATTCACATCTGGGTTCATATCTTCCCAAAAGTTTGCTATAAGGAGGCCTTCCTTGTTTTCTCTTGCCATTGGGGGAAAGGGAGGGAGCCACCTACTTTCTCACCTGTCATCCTTCATTCCTGCCACTTGCACAGCCCATCTTTTCTTCCTTGATGATATCTTTACTCTTGTTCTTCATAGGAGTTCCTTGTCGGCTCTGTGTTTCAGTGCATTCACATCCATCATATTCTTCTCCTTTATTCTCTTTGTGATATTCGCTTTTAATTCTTCAGAGGTAATTGTATCCTATGTCTCATTGCTATATAGTAAAACTGGTGGAATGTTAGTATTGAAAAGATGGACCCGGGGTGGAGCCAAGATGGCAGCATAGGAGCAGCAAGGTATGGCAGCTCCTACACAGCCACATCAAATACCCATAAAATATGACTCTAAACAAATTTTAGGGCTCTAAAATGCACACAGATTTACCTCCTACTGAAGGCAGCTCAGCTTGAAGGGACCATCTCAGCGCTGGGAGCTGAAACCAGCCCAGCCTGAAACCGCAGCTTGGCCCCAGGGGCAGCCAGATGAGCCGAGCTGAGCTGCAGCTGGAGCTTCAGGAGAGTGGATCAGCGGCAGCTGTGGCAATTTCCAGAATTATCAAGCCATAAGAAAAAAGGACTAAGTGAAAGGGCAGTGGAGCTCGGCTAAAATTGGGGGAGAAAAGTGGGTCTGGCCAAATTGCCTCCAGTGCAAGGAAGCTGCAGAAGTGGAGGCCCTGCAGCCGCCTCCACATTGCTGCTTCAGAGCTCCCGGCCTGCAGACTGCAGGGGTGCCAAGTGATCATTCAGAGGCCAAGTGCTCTTGCATTTAGTGGCCTGGATCCGGATCGTGGTCTTGGGTGGTGGTTCTGGGGTGCATTTTCAGTGAGCCAAAGCTGGTGGGGGCTACAGCAGCCTCCTAAAAGCTCCAGCAGCTGGGAAACCCCCAGCAATTTGGGACAGAGCTTTCCCCTCTGGAAGCAGAGTTCCACACAACTAAAAAATTATTGACTTGCCAACCATGAAGCAGGCAAAGGAAGCAAAGTAAGAACAGCAACCAAACTCTAGATTCCTTCTTTGGGGATAAGAAGGGATTAAAGCATGGAACGGGAGGAAGACAACACAGTCAGAACTCCTGCACCAAAAGCTTCCAAGAAACATGAAGACTGCCTAAAAGCTAGAGATCAGCTTAAGAAGGATTTTGAAAACCAAATGAGAGAAGTAGAGGAAAAATTGGGAAGAGAAATAAGAATGATGCAAGAAAATCATGAAAAGAGAGTCAACAACCTGACTGAAGAAATTAACACCTTAAAAATAGATTAACTA
>CM053582.1:536054692-536119108 GCA_028627135.1 Pseudochirops cupreus
GGGTGATGAGGGAGGAAGAGAAAGAATCTAGAATTTAAAGTTCTATAATCAAATGTTAAAAATATATATGTATACAATTATTATTATTATTATTATTTTTTTTTAACTACATCCAACTGGGACTTAAGATACACAGGCATTGTGGTAGGGAGATCCATCCTGCCCTACCGGAAAGTCAGGGGGGTGATGGGGGAGGACATAGGAGAGAATAGATTGGGGGAGAGGTTATACAATGGGATGGCTGTTTTGGGGTGGTGGGTAGGGAAAAGATAGGAAGAAAATTTGTAACTCAAAATCTCGTGGAAATGAATGATGTAAACTAAAATAAATAAAAGTTAAAATTAAAAAAAAAAGAAAAAAAATGGACTCTTGTGGAAAGCCTGAGGTCAGGAAAGGAGCATTTGCCCTTTCCCCAGGATAATCCAAACCACTTTCTTTCTCTTTGTTTTAGGGCCCAATTCATTGTCCAACATCAGATTCTGTCAAGGAGAAATGTATTGATGACCCAGATCTATAGGTCATATGTACAATTGTATATCTGGACAGCAGGCTTTCTTCACCCACTCAGTTTTTTCTGTATGAATAGTTAGATTGAACTTGTGAGAATATGGATCTCTTTTAGGTGGTTCTGCAACATTCTGGGGCTTCATTTAATTAATATAATGTCAACCACAAATGGGCATCTCTGGAAGAGCCAACCACCCATAGGCAATCCCTCTTCAATCTGGATTCTCTGCTGAACATCCTGTACTATGTCAGGCAACTTTGGCAAGGAAATGTCTTATGTTTTCTTTTTTATGCTTTGCTTATATTAATATTCAGTGTCATTGAACAAGTTTATCTGTTACCTTTTAAGCAATCTCAATATACATGGGAGACTAGCTTGTTAGAAGAGGAGAGCCTATAAAAATGTGGCATTTTGCTGTAGAGAAGCAAATGCTTGTTTATATTCAGTGCACAATAAGCACAGTATATACTTGTATTTTCTTTACCTTTCAGTCAGTTGTGTGACTATACAGTTCTGTTTTGTTATAGGCTATCATTTAGGAAAGCTTTCCTTTTCCCTTTTCATACCTTCATGAAAGATTCACCCACTGCATGTACAGATCATTCTTCTAAAAAATTTGTAGAAGTGGGAAAGTAGGCGTATGGATTGATGGTTCTGGTATTTTCTCTGATGTCCTTTTTGGTAATAGGGTCCATGATTTTTCTCTAAGCCTTTGACATATTCTGCTTTTTCTCATATCTTGAGAATTAATCCATCAGTGTCCTCAGACCTGTGTTGCCTCCAGCATGAACCCCTTCTATCTTGCCTGTTCTAGTCCGTCTGCTTTTTCACGCCTTTGTTTTCTTCCGAGCTACGTTTGCTTCTTGTGCAACAGATCAGGGATGTTAGGGACCAAATGTGGGTGTTTCCCTTGTCATTGACAGAGAAGTGTGTTGTAGAACTCTCTCGGTAATGTCTTTTCAATTTATTTTGTTCATTGTTCTTTTTCTCATTTTGTCTTTAAATGTCCTTGAGATGTCTTGCCTTAGTCAGAACTCTTGTCAGACTTTTTTAGACTTGTTTTTTTCTTCCAGACTTCTCCTTGTTTGAGGTACTACTGTTCATAATATTTCACCATCCTCCTGGGTAATATTTCACAAATGAATTTGTATTCTTGTGGTTTCCTTGCTTGTCAGATCTAGCTGCCTGGTAAGGGAGAGCAAGTGTCTGGTAGCTGATGAGGTTTCTAAGCTGCTTTTGTCTCATTGTGGCAATTGGTTTACATCTGTTAAATTTCCTTAGGAAATGATAGTCTGTTCTTTTTATCCATTTTTGAATGTGTCAATAGCTTGTGTAAATAGACCAGATTTGGGGTTGTCTGAATTGCAAATCATGATTTTATTTTATAGATCCGTATTTTATTTATATTCTTTTATATTGGTATGGCTATTGGGCTTTTTTCTAATTCAGTAGTCTGACTATGTGAAGCTGATTTAGAAATGATTCTGACAGTTGTTTCCTGTCTACCAAAATAGAACTAATTATAATTAACTTCCTTGTTTGTGATATTATTTGGAAATCACCGTGCTCATTGCCTCCTGACAATCTTCCAGAAGAATGTACTCATGTTATATGTGTAAGATTTTTTGTAATAATCTTTAGTATAATAATCTTATAAGTTTTTTATAAAACTCTTTTGTTTCTTACTCTTGAATTGTTTTTGTGAACATCTTGCACAGTCTTCTGTTTTACACGTCTTTACATTTAAGTTACCACGTTGAAGTTATGTATATGATTTGATTTGGAAAGTCTCAGTGAAGGCTTTGTTCTTTGCGGCCTTTTGTTTTTATACAACATTCATTTTCCAGTATATTCTCAATGGATCTTTTGAAGAATTTCTCCACCTGCTGACCTCTTTGCAATAGATAACTGCAGTTAAGTCATAGTAGTCATTTTGCAGATGTATGTTGTGGTTACAGCAGGATGAGATGACTAGGTGTCCCATGAAAAGTACCTTCTTGCTTTTGAGGAATGAAAAAATAATTCCACCTACTCCTTTATTTTTCCTATATAAGGAAATGTGAAACATTCTTCTGTTTAGCTGCAACTTTCTTTAGTCTTCTCATTTAATTTATTGTAAGAATGTAAAGACTAACATGATTGAGTTCCTTAAGTAGTGTATCTAGCCATTCATCTAACTGTAAGACAAAAATCTTACATTTAGAATGCCAATAGATAAATCGGTATTTATATTTGGTCTAAAAATGAATTATTCTCACTGCCCTCTGTTCCTCTTTCTCCTGCTCTGTCACTGTGAAAATATAAGGGAACTATGAAGGACAGATGCATTTACTATTTTTGTTTCATGGGTTGCCATGGCCAAAGAACTCTCACCAAGTGGCCTGCTAAGAAGCGATGAGCCTCTTTGTATTTATTTAGCTGGCCTGATCCTCTAAAAGTGGATGGTTTGTGGCTAGGACCGTACTTCTGAGGTTTTTCCAGTATAGTGTAGCACTTGCTAAAGTGTACACTCTGCCTGAAGAGTCTTTTAGAACTCAGAGCTACCCACACACTATCATGAGGCATCGGATTAGGAGTCTCTGGGGGCATATTCATATACCTTAATTTATTCAACTTTCTCTAATGGTTGGACATGCACGTTGTTTTTGTCCCTGCCCCGCCTCCATACAAAGACACTGTCAGTACTTTTGTATGTAGGTCCTTTTTCCCTTTCAGTAACGTTCTTGGGATGTAATTCCAGGAATAAGTTTTGTGACAGGTACTGTATATGGTTATATTGTTCTTCAAAATACTTGTATTTGCCTATATTTGCTTATATTTCCCCCCCATTGCAACATCAAAATGAGTTTTTATCGCATTCATATTTTGCTAATTTAATGACTAGAAGATAGTATAATGTCTCAATTAAAATTTTTTCTTCATTTTGTCCTGTATTTATTAGACCATTGGATTCACATATTGTAGGTAAAGCTTGAACAAATTAAAAAGTCATCACCTAAAAGAGGACAGTTTTTTGTTTCTTTAAAAACCAAATGATTTATAGTTAAGTTAAAAGATGACGCACAGCACTATTATCTTTGTTTATCGATTCTCTGAGGACCTATCATGCACCCTGTAACCTCTGTCAACAATTTACAGTTTTAGCCCAATATGGTTTGCCCTTACGCCATCTCTTCCCAAATAAATGCAAATTGGGTTTGCAGCATTTGGCTTCAGAAGATACGGACCCGAGATAATAACTGGAGTCTGTGTCCAGCCCTGTGTTTGTGACTGGTGCTGCTGAGGTGCTGGCTGGGGACCTCTAATGACAGGAAAGCGAGCTGTGAAGCTCCAAGGGATGTTGCCGAGGAGAAGCCTGAGACTGGTGCTGCATTTGTTGCAATTGGATATGCTGTAGCTCCTGCTGTATTTGGTGTTGGTGGATTTCATGGATACGTTGGTGCCAATGCAAATGCTGTTGGATGTGGTATTGGATTTGCTGGTGCATCTTTTGTAGCTGCTGTTGCAACTGTATCTGATGCTGTTGGGTTTGCCCTGAGATGGTGTGGCAACCATGGCTGTTCCCATCCACCTAATTAATGAGGCTGAAATGTTTGTTGGTGTGTTGTCTGCAATGGTAGCAGTAGCTACAGTCTGATTCATTGGCAGCCTCATGGTTAGTTCTTTAGGAGCAATTACCCTGGGAAGTGACTGTGGATGAGTCTGACATTGGTACATGTTGAGAAAGAGGAGAAGGGAGGATGATAAATTAGTAGACGCCCGAGCCTGCTGTAATTGTTTGTGCTTCCGCCATTCTGCAGCAGGCTTGGAAGCAAGACTTGCCTGATAAACAGCAAGTGCCTTTAGGTTTTCTTTCTTGGCAGTCTGAGTTTTCCTTTCACACTCCTGCTTTTGTCCTTCACCCAGGCTCTCCCACGTTGGTGCTGCAGTTTTTGAGACTTCTCTAAAGGTTGCATTGGGGTCTTGACCTTTAATTGCTGCTTCTGTGTCTCTGAAGATCAGGGCATAAGCTGACACTGGTTTCTGTGGCTCATTGGGATCTTTCTTTTTCTTTCGAATTTTGGGATTCTTGTCAGAATTTGGAGCAGCTCTTCTTTCTCCAATGACTCTCATCTGCATTATCTTCATTGATAGAGCTTGATGGGGAAGGAGTTACTGATTTGCTGGTGGGGAGGTGAAGGCAATGTGTGAGGTGTAGTGGGGCCCTTTAAATTTAATGCCAGTTGGGCACTGAGCTAAGATTAATTATTGGTTGTGAGGTGGGCAGCAAACACTTCCAGAATGAGCATTATTATCATATGGACAATAGACCTCATGATCATGGGATGAGCTTGATGAAATGGCAGCATGCTCCATATGCAATCCTCTGTCATGGATTATACCGTCCTGTTCCACAGGGTTTCTTGATATTGTAATAGAAGAAAGATTCAAGGAGAAACTGAGGTGTAAATTCATTTCCTTGTAGGTCTTGAAGAGGGTAACAATACATCTGACATTCCCAAAGTCTGACTCTGGAGGTAGAGTGGTTGCTGGGATTTTAAACTCTTCATCCCCAAAGCTCAGAGTTTGGAATGTCTCACTGGCAGCAAGGAAGGCATCAGTTGCTTCATTTATAGTCATATTCATATTGTTATAGTTTCCACACTTCTGAGTCAGTTGGCACCAAGGTTATGTTTTAAGGGAGAGAGTACTGGTGTTCTTCATAATGTGAACTTCAAAAGGTGCTCCTTTTTGTCTCATGGGTGGGTGACTTGCTGTAGGTGTAGTACTGTTCATATGTGGTTATTATCAATTTGTATTTTTCCTTTCAAAAATTTTCTTGAGGTCCCTAGACCAGTTCTTCATTGGGAATGGTGTATTACTTTCCAACTCCTTGTTAACTCTAAACGTGAGACCTTTAGCAGATATATTTATCAGAAGTATTGTTTTCCCAACCCATTTTCTCCCCTTATTTTGGAGGCAACGCTTTTTGTTCTAAAAGTCAGATCCATTAATTTTTTTGTATGTTCAATAATTTCTCCAGTTTTTCTGTTAGCATTTTTTCTCACCACCATTGATACAAGCTTCTTGAAGGCAGGGAGCAAGAACCATTGGTCCTTTTGTCTTGTGCCTTGTGCATAACAAGAGCTTAATAAGTGCTTTCTCATCCCTTTTCTTAGGTGAAAGTGACCTATCTTAAAACTATATGTTTGGTAGTTAATATTTTGTTGCTGAGTTCACTTCAATATTCTATAACCAAAAGATTAAAAAAGTAACATGGTGAGCCCAAAAGAAACTTCCTTTTTAGGCAGAGGACACTATGATTTTCTTAGTTTCTTTTAGAAAAGCCTTAGGTTCCCTGTAGGCTCCAGGAGCAGGGAATGACAAATGATAAACAATTAGCAAAATGAGTTTAGTTCCACTGTAAGACTCCTGCTGGCTCTTGATTTGTCTCTTCCCTGGAAATAGATAATGTAATTGAACTTTATTTCTAGGTTTAAATAAACATGAGAAACTGCTGCACAAATATTTCTTTATCATATTTTGAAAACACTTTCTGAGGGCTGTGTTCATAGAGTTAATTTCTACCTAGTTTAATTTCTGCTCATAACTGGGTAAAGATGAAAAATAAAACATCCTCTCTAGAAGTTTTAAATTGCTTCATAGCATCATAGCTTGACTAAATTGCAATTCTGAACCTGCTCAAGAAGCTTTCAGACCTTTTATCTCCAAAACAAAATAGTAGTAAACCTAGTTACAGTGAGTTCCGGATGTATTATATTCAGTCCCAGATGCTGGCTCTGTTAAACAGATTTTTAAAATAAGCCATAAATTCCTTTTTTCCTATCCGCTTTGTAAGTCAGCTTATTTAATGCATACAGAATTGCCTGCCTCCTCAAATAAAATTCTGATTCGCCTGCCTTTGATGACTTTTTTTTCTCATTTTACCTTTCTTGGTGCAAATATGCTGTCTCCTAAGGTGAGCTTGTTTTCTGAATCTGTCTTAGAGTGGGAGGGGATACATTGTGATGAGCACTTCTCTGTTAGGCTAAGGAACAGAAACAGTTTTTGTTTCATTGTTTTCTCTCACATGCCAGATGGGCTTTCGTTGTCATCAGAGTTTATACATCTTGTCTCTCCGCCCCCCCCCCCCCATAGGCACTAAATTATAATAGCAGAAAGGAAAATCCATAGTTTTCTCTATTTTCTCTGCAGGCCTTTCATTGAGCATTCAGAAAGGCTCCCGTGTAGCATCCTTTTCTCCAAGGGAAAGCCTGATTTCAGAAATGAGCTGTTCCCTAGGAGAGGCAGCAGAGTCAGAACACCCGGATTTTAATCTTGACTTTGCTCTTTGCTACTTGCTGCTCCCGGGGAGAGTCTGTGTGGTATAATGAGAAGAGGGCTGCCTTTGGAATTAACCTCTCTGAGTTTCAGTTTGCTAATCTATAAAACTGGCACAGGGACACCTTTAGTACCTAACTCATGGGTTGAGGAGATGATATACCTAAAGTGCTTTGGTGACTTTAAAGCATTATTAAAATGTTAGCTTCCTTTTGTGACTTTGGGCAATTCACTTAACCTTTCTGGGCCTCAGTTTCCCCCTTTATAAAGTAGCAGGGTTGGACCATTTGATCTCTAAAGTTTCTCATTTCTATTACTGTGATCTTCTTCTCTGGCTTCAAGCTGCTTTGAACTGACAAGAGCTCCTTCTCTAGTAAATATAACATTTTATATTAGTGTCAGAATTCCCTGTATGAATTAAGAGGAACAAAATGGTGGTGCCGTGCTTAGATAAGCAACATGTTTTAATTACTTGATATGCCGGTGGCATATTAACTCTGGGAGATCTATTAAACATCTTAGGAATTTAAGAAAAAAAATGTTACTTGTTGTACCTACAGGAAGGATTTTGTTGTGGAAAATAAAAGGATAGACACTTGTGGCATAAGCCTCTTCATGTCTTATGTGCTTTGTTCTTTTTGTAGGAGTAAAACACAAGTCTTCTCTGACAGCTGAGGACTGCTTTGAGTTGGGCAAGATAGCATACACGGAAGCTGACTACTACCACACTGAGCTGTGGATGGAACAAGCATTAAAGCAGCTGGAAGAAGGAGAAGTGTCCACCCTTGACAAAGTCTCGGTTCTAGACTACTGGAGCTATGCTGTGTACCAACAAGGGCACTTGGAGAAAGCGCTCATGCTCACCAAGAAGCTCCTTGGACTGGGTAGGCTAGAGCTGATCCTCTCCTGACATCATTCCTGACCTGGTCTGCCTGCCCGCCTGCCTGCCCATTTCTTCCCTTTCACATTCTCAAAAGACATTTCTAGGGAACGGTTCTGATAAAACTAGACAGTGCCCCTCTGTTAAAGACTGCCTGAGTTTCTCTAACCTATTCTCTTAAGGAATTTCATAATCACATTGTAAGATGGCCTATTCCATCTAAAACTAATGCTGTATTAAATTACAGCCTGCTTCCTAATTTTTATGGGTATAGAGTTTGGTATGGGTTTTTGTTTGATATATTGTACTTTTCTTCAAAATTACATTGACTTAAAATAGATTTTCCCATTTGTCAGTACTTTGAATTTAAAAACAAATTATGACCATGCTGATGATTTGGGGGAGATATATCATATGGATTTAATCCTTAAGCAGTTATAATTATTAACATATCATAATATGCATTATATATAAGTTATATAGCTTATATTATGCAATATAAATGCTTATTTTGCAAACATTTAATTAGTTTGAAAAATGGGGTTTATACCCTGTGACTCAACTTAGGTTACCATATTTATTAATTAATTAATAAAATTTATTGATTTACATTATTAATTTTACTATCTTTCTAAAAGAAGTGAGGTTTATTTCCTGCAGAACCAGAGCTCTAAGATTCTCTTGAAGTTTGTCTGGAAATCTGGTTCCCATTTCCTTCCTAATATCTTTGTTCTGCAGATGCATAACTGTTACTTGGCAGGGCATATAGCATAATGTAAAAGTAACCCTTGAAATTCAGAAAGTGTCTTCATTTTGAACTCTTTCTTAATGGAGAGTAATTGGAATCCTAAGTATTGTGGATAACATCTGAACTATCATCAGAAGTCATTTTATAATCTGGATAGATACAGGTTTCTAGACTTGTTTTTACTTGTGTGATATATTTTTCTCTTCAAAAGTTTCAACCTCTCAGCCTTGAAGGTAGCAGGAAGCTCTGACTAGCAATTATATTGGCTTACCTGGAAGTTATGAATTTAACTTATTTTCCTCTTCCTTCTTGAAATGTTGGGATTAAAATGCTGCTAAGAATTCAGAAGTAGACCAATTCTGCTATCATTTATTTGTGGTGGCAGTTGCTTTTTGACCTCTGCCCAGTATTTTCTTTATACTTAAATAAGATCTCTGACTTCTGTCTGTATGACATTCCTTTCACCAACACAGATTGCAGACCCTCTGTGACTTAGTAGATTCTTTAAGAGTTGCTAGAAAAAAATTCATCCCACTATATCTATTCTGATGATTAGTCTCTGTGAACTTAGCTATGGAGGCATCATGGTATAATGGAAAATGTTGGATTCGAAGTCATAGGACCCGACTTTGGATCCACTACCTGTATGACCTTGGTCAAGTTCATTTAACCTTTAAGGCCTCAGTTTCATCATTTGTAAAATGAGGTAGTTGAATTAGATGACCTGATATCCCTTTGAGCACTAAATCTTTGGTCCTAGGTTGGTCCTTTGATAGATGTTGATGGACCAAAACTTGAAGTCGTTGTATTTCAGCATAGGAGCTACCAAAGCATGTTCTCCTCTAGCAAAGCCTTTTGGGAGCCAAGGGTCACCTCTGTGACATAATGAAGCATCAGAATGAGAGATGTCAGTAGACATTATTCCACATAATGATGATTTTTTAAACTTTTGGTCTTGGACTTTCCCTTGTTCTGGACACAACCAAAATGGGAAAGACTTTCTTCACTGATCACCAAACAAGTTGTAGTTGATTAAATTTCCAAAGTAGAAGTGTAGTACTTGGTAGCCTGAAGTAAATGTTTCTCCTTTAGGACTGCAGTGTTATTACTGTGTGCTGATCCTTAAACATCTATGGTCTGTCTTTCTTACTGTGTCACTAGATCCTGAACATCAGAGAGCCAATGGAAACTTAAAGTATTTTGAGTATATAATGGCTAAAGAAAAAGATGCTAATAAATCTACCACGAAAACTGCCGATGGCCAGCCTGAGCAGGAAAGTGCTTCTAAGAGAAAGGATTACTTGTCCGAAAGGCGGAAGTATGAAATGCTGTGCCGTGGGGAGGGTCTCAAAATGGTAAAGTGGAACAGCCAACTCGTGTGTGTGTGTGTGTGTGTGTGTGTGTGTGTGTGTGTGTGTGTGTGTGTGAGAGAGAGAGAGAGAGAGAGAGAGAGAGATTTTGAAAAAATAGGCACCTGAAAATGCTGGAAATTGATATTCAGAGCATTCTACTACAGGGAAGGTAAAAAATGCTTTTATACCCAGAGAATGGATATTAAAGTAGTTGCATAGATAGAAATTTTTCTTATAATAATGGAAATGAGCTCCATGGATTTGTAAACATAACATTTGTGTTATCCAGTCAGCCTACATGATAAAGATTATTGAAGCCATTTCTAATGTTGGTCCACAGGGACTTGAGGCTCTGCTATACTTTAATGGGGTCTGTCAACAGGCATTTGTTAATTATCTACTTGTTGTAGACATGGTGGTGGGTGCTGGGATGCAGAGAAGCTTAATAGACCCTGCCCTCAAGGACCGCCTTACATTCTATTTCAAATACAGATTCAAGTTGGATTCTTTAGAAACATCACTCATTAGGCTATGTAGCATTGTTCTTAGTAGCATCACCCATAGAAGGCTGGTTGGTTGCTGTCCTTTGCTCTTGAAGAGGACAAAAATGACATCACTTTGCTAGAATCAAATTTCAGTATGTCCGACTGTGGCTGATCAGACCAATATGAGCTTGGAATGCTCTGCCACAGGTCAGGCACAAAGAGTCCACGTGAACATTTGGGCTGGATACTTCAAATTTGCATATCCTGAATTTCCTTTGAGTTGTTTCAATTCTGTTTTGCTCTTAGAGCACAACACCTTCTCTAATCTGGGCACACCATTATGAGTGGTCCTGTGCCAGTGTCTCTCATGTCACACAATCAATTCCAGAGTTCTTAAGAGAGACCTTGAGATTGGAAGGGATCTTTCTGGTCCTACCTTCGAGACCTTGCCAGAATCCTGTCTTGCTGTATCCTGGACAGGTGTCTGAACACTTAGGGAGGAGCCTCACCTCCCATGGTAGTCCTTTCTGGTTTGAGGTAGCCACTATTTCACAGAGTTCTGCTCCCTTATGACATCCACCCATTGGTTCTTGTTCTGTCCTAATCCTCCGGAGCAGGGTAGAGCAAATACTCAATTCAGTCAACAGGCACCTGTTTTGTGAAGGGTCATGTGCTAAGTGTTATCTATACAAAGTCACAGATGAGAGGCCTCGGTTCGAGGAGCTTGCATTCTATGGTGGGATGCAATGTATGCATGGATAAGCAAATATAATAGGATGTACAAAGTAGTTTGAGAAGAGAGAGACAGAGACAGAGAGAGTGCTTCAACAGTGGGGAGTGGGAGGGAGGAAATGACAGTTCTCGCATAGAAGGTGGCACGTGAGCTATGCTTTGAAGGAAACTGGACAGTCTAATGGTCAGACAGGTGAAAAGAGAGTGTATTTCAGACATGAAGCACAGCCTTTGTAAAGATGCAGAGGTGAGAGATGGAATCCCATGGGTGGAAAACCGCTACTAGGCCAGTAGACTAGAGAATGTAGGAATGAGACTAAAGATAAGTGGGAGCCAGATTGTGGAAGACTTTAAGTGCCAAGTTGAGAATTTTATATTTTATCTTAGAGGCAATAGGAAGCTAGTAAAAATTGTTATTATTGTCATTATTTTTAAAAGGGTCAGAGCTGTATTTTAGCATTTTGACAGCTATGTTTTGGAAAAGTGAAGACCTGAGGCAAGGATATCTGTTAGGCTGTTGCAGGAAGAGAGTGAGTGGGGCTGGTGAGTGGGGAGGAGGTAGATGCTGGAGATGAAGAGGGGGTCAGTGACAGTGGTAGAAGGTACAGAGAGCTCAAGTAGGAAAAGGACTGAAGGAAGACTGGGTTTAGTGGTTAAAAGACTGTTGTAAAAGATTGTTGGTAACCTTGAAGAGAACAATTCAAGTGGTGTTGACTGATAAGAGGCTGAGAAGTAAGAAGGAAATGGAGGTAATGGGTGTGGAACCTTTCCTCACATGTGATAGCTGTGAAGACATTCGTGAAGATAGCCACGTTTCCCTCCACTGCTTACATTTTGGAGTTCTCTTTTCAGGTCTCAATTACATTTAGGCTTTTCCTACAAAATGTATTTTATTTACCACTCAGTAAAAGGGAAATGATGTCAGTATTATGTGGAGATCTTAGTAATGTCTTAAGGAAGAATGGTCAGATCTTATCAATATTGGTAGCATACCTAATGAGTTATTGTGCAACATATAGAATCCTGTGAATATATCATCTCTTGCAACTTGAACCAGTCTGTCTGGCACTGCATTTTGTTTTATTAGTTTTATTCAAGTGAAAACTTCAAAGTGCAGTGATTCAGTTGAAAAAATTTCACTTTAACATAATTTCCTTAATATACACAAAATGTTTCTTTAAGGTGTCCGAAATACTTAATTTCCAAGGTCATTTACTTGTTCATAATATGTAAATAAGGCATAGGAAAAGGAAATAATGGCTTTGGGCAGGTAGTATCTTTTGGAGAGGTATAACCACTTAGAAAAGGGAGATGTTAATAACTCATATATATTCCTTATGTCTGCCACTAATGAATTCAAACATATTTGCTGTAACAAATCTATCTGCTGAGTGAGTGTTGTCAGCTGGCTAATGATCAGCATCAGAAAGTCATTCATCCATATACTCATCGTTTTTATCAGGCACCAACTATATGTATAAAGTGTGCTAGGCTACAAAGAATGAGCTTACAGCCCGATGTTGTCTGTGAACATGTGCCTGTGCATGTACGTAGACACACAAGGCAGCGCCTCATACTTTAGTGCACTTTCCCACTCTGATAGAGGTGAGAGAGAAGTTGTTCATGGGTCAATACTTCAAAAATCGAATGGCTTGCTTGCATTTTAGTTGTACTCATCTGACACTTGTCCTGCTTAGGGACCCCCAGGTCCATCTAAAAGGTGTAAAATTAATCACCAACCTTCCCCTCAATACCCTTGTCCCCAGTACAAAGAAACAACCAATCTTAGGAATCCGAGGAAACCAATTAAAATAACATTTTGCAAGTGTCAGTAAAGACTTGTGTTGCTCTTTACAAAGCAGAATGAGGTCAGCAGTTATAAGTTAAACCAGTAAGTAAAGAACAGAAATGTAAACAGCTCACTAAGTTTCTGATTTGTTGTGGACATTAACCAATTGACTGCTTTATCTGTGACACATCTTTGTCCATTTTCTGGGTCAGATCAAATGGCAGAATATGAATTTAGCTTATTTTTCCTCAGGATAATCAGAATGTCTATCCCTTCCTGAGACATTTCCTTTTGCCTTTTTTTCCCCCAAGGAGGTAGTCAATGGATTGATTCTGTTGTCACACTGCTCTAGTTCTGAGAGATCTGGACATTTCTCATTCATGATTTCTTAAAATATAATGTCCAGGCCTTTTTAAAAAAATTATTTTCAGGGGAATCCAGTGATTCTTTTTTTTTTGCTTTTTGGAGGGGGAAGGTAGGGCAATTGGGGTTAAGTGACTTGCCCAAGGTCAGAGTACTGGTAACCTCAGGATCTCCTGAATCTTGGGGACGTCCCACTCCGAGCTCTGTCCCTCTTCTTATTGCCAGCCCCCTGTATCTTCCAGTGGCCCCACTGTGGGCATTCTCTGAGGGCTTTCTATTCTTCTTGCCTCCAGACACAGAGCTTTGCAGGCCACACCTATTTCTGGCCCATCAGGTAGGAGGTTGGCATTATTTGCCATGCTGGCTTTTCTTATGGTTTCTTTTTCTATTGCCTGAGGGCTTCTGGCTGACTTTTTTTGCATAGTTCTGAGGTTGAAAAATCACTTATTGTATATTCCCATTGGACTTTCTGGTCATTATGTAGTTGGGTGTGAATGTCAGCTTTTTACTGCAGTAGGTAAGTAGGAGTTGGGCAGTTTACCCTTCAGGCAACAGTCTTAGCCAGAATTTTGTGCATAGCTTTTAAGTGTTAAAAAGAGGATCTTAAAATTAATCCTAGAGGTAATTGCCACTGGTTTATTGAGCAGAAAAGAGATTTGGTTGGACCTGTGCCTTAGGACTGTCACTTTGGACACTATATGGAGAGGGAGAGACTTGAGGCAAGGTAGGCAGGAGGCAGTGAGGGTGTGAGAGCACAGTGGGGAGCATTTGAGAGATGTCTTCTTAGATTTGGCCCAGCATTCTAGACCGGAAAGGTCTTTTTGAAACATGACTCTGCTATTCAGTATGTTAGCTCTCCTTTCCAGTTTTGTGTCTTATCCAAGTCACTGAAGTTAAACCGTGCAGATCCCTGGAGGCGTTCCACAAATGTTCCCAGGTCAACACTGGACCATTTAAATGCCCAGCCACTCAGCCAGTTTGGAATTGAGCTAACTCTGCCCTTGTGAGAGCCCTCTTCTGGTTATCTTTTTCACAAGAATAGTATGAGAAGAGACTTCATCACTTGCTTTGCTAAAATCTAAGTAACGTCAACGCTACCCTGATGTACCAGACCCTACAAACAAAAACATGTTTTGTACCAGTCACTCTCTAGTGTATGCTCCCCTTCTCTGCTACCCTCTCCTTTAGTTTATATAGTTTTTTCCATATTTCACTGAATTCCTTATATTTGTAAATTCTATTCATATGCCAGTTTTTTTCCTTAGCCATCTTCCAATTGATGGGCATCCATTTTGTTTTTAGTTTCTTTGTTTCCGTGAAAAGAAAGTACAGCTATAAATATTTTGATATAAGGGAACTTTCTGTTTGGGACTTCCTTGGGGTTTATACCTTGGAGTTGAATTTCTGGGACAAATAAGAAGAGTTTTGTGAGTTTTCTTGAGTTATTTCAAATTGGAATGACCCTTTCTTGATGTAAACCCTCTGATTCTTTGTGATCACCCCTTCCTTGGCTACGTGTTCACTAAGCCATTCTTTCCCTAATACAGTGTAGAATTTTTGCCAAAAATTGAATTAAAGCTTACAGGCTTACAGTTTGCAGACTTTATTATCTTTTTTTTTTCAAAAGAGAATGAAGACATTTGCCTTTTTTTCCCATTTCACCAGCACCAGCTCTATTCTGTATGATGCATCAAGGGTATCTGGAAATTATTTGGGAGAGTGGATTGAAAACCAAAAGAAAGCACTGCTTTATATCAGGGAAACTAGGAATCTTTGATACCTGGAATTTTATTTTGATGAAAAACACCCATTTCTTTCTTCATTGCCATCCTCTTTCTCCACAAAAACAAACAAAGACTCCTTAACAAAATTGATTTTTGATTCTGAAAGTCAGGTTGTTTTTAATTTAAAGAAGACTTATTATTTGTCAGAGCTCTTTGAGATGGTTTTATTATATGAGAAATAACCCTCTTTGACCATCAAAGTAAATTAAATTTACCTGGGAATTTCTTACTTAGCCCTGTATCTTTTTTAGTGATTGAGTATTTATTGCTATTCACAATACAAAGACTATAGTGTTTTCCTGATAGATTGAAAGTTTCCCCTACATAGGACCAAAGAAATGCATAGCTTCTGCTTTGAAGGCGACCAGTTTACTTACAGGTCTGGAGTTTCTTACAAAGTACTTGGAGAATCTAGTTTTCAGACTACAGAGAGAATTTTGAACTATTTTTCCTTATCCCACATTGTTTTCTTATGTTCTCCCATTTCTTTCACCTTTATTCTCAGACCCCTCGGAGGCAGAAAAAACTCTTCTGCCGCTACCATGATGGAAATCGGAACCCTAAGTTTATTTTGGCCCCTGCCAAACAAGAGGACGAGTGGGACAAACCTCGCATCATTCGTTTTCATGAAATTATTTCTGATGCTGAGATTGAAGTTGTTAAAGACCTAGCAAAACCCAGGGTAAAAAGTTCATTTGAATTTTTTGGAATTTTATAGATAGTGCTGCGTGTCTAAGAACTTGGTTTGGTTTTTTTGAAGAGTGATATAATTTGACAGCAGTGTTTTTTTTTTCCTTTGTAAAGACTTCAAGAATGAACTGAACTAGATTGTGATTTATCGAATCTATTTTTGTTGGGTTATGGCTTCCCCTAAACTGGAATCTTAGTAGAACATATAACTTTTTATGTAAATGTAGCAGTTAGATTTTGTTTGTGCCAGTTTCTTTCCCAGTATATTGCTAATACATGCTGAATTACATTGTTTGTGTTTGAACTGCATCTTTGAGAAAAACATATATGATACTTCTTTTTTAAAGATAATTCTCCTTTCAGCGTTATGCTCAGACACTTTTTATGTTCTGGAGTTTTGTAATCCACTCATCTGGGAAGGTTTTTGCGTTTTCACACCTTCAGTGGAAAATGCATTCAGAAAATATAGTTGAAGTATTTCATTTAGTTTTGGTCCCTTGTTCCTGTATTTTAATGCTTGCTTATATGTTTGTAGTCTCAACAGTGTCCTGCACTGTTGTAGGGGAGAGCATAGCCCATCACTTTCTGGCTACTGTTTATGATTCTTATTCCACCCCTTCTAGCCCTTTTAATAGCTTAATAGCACAAACGTGAGCATGTAAATGATGAAAATGAATTTTTATTTTGTAGGAGTGTGCCAGAAACTAGATTAAAATGTCAATTCATGGTCCAGGCCCTCTTTTTTTCCCCCGTTAGCTCATTTTAAAAGATGTTTTGTAATTATAGAAGTGAACCAATTGCTTTTGATTGTGTTGGACAGGAAACAAACTGCCACCATTTGCGTACAGAATACAGAATAAATGGAGGAGATTGTTAATTTAATGTGAATAGCTTCCTTGGTTCCTTCAGAAACAAAAGGTTAAAGTTTCTTGAGCCTCTTAATTGAATTTTAAAAAAATCTGAATTAAGCCACAACAGCTGTTCAAATTGGTATTCTTTAATTTCCTACCAACAGAGGAGTACTTTGTAAATTGAGGAAAAGTGGTTTACCATGTAATGGTTCTCTGCTTTAGCCTTCAATGCTGGGACTCTGAAGTTGAAGGCTTATATTTTATAATCTTATGCAAAACAACTCTGCTACTGTGTGGTATCAATTCGTCTCTGAATTTCTGTCTCAGTGAATCATGTCCTATAGTCATCCCTGCTAAATAATAACGGTGTGGTATGTGTGCCCTTGACAATATTGAATGCAATCAGAGGAAACAATTAAGTCTGTGTTTAGAATCATCTGTCTTTGAAGATGAGTCCTCATCCTATATTGGTCTCATAGGGATGGTGTCTGTAGTTAATAAGTCCCTGATCTTAGCAGCAAAATTTATTAATCTTATTTGGATGAGACAGATCCTTCCATTTTGAACTCAATGTAGCTACATCCTATAATCTTTAAAATTTAAGATGGAGCATTTTAAAAAATCTGCTTTTTTTTCCCTTTGGCTGAGATGAAAGTAACTCTAAATGTTGCTGATCTATCTTAAAGTGACTCCTTAATGTATTATTTGCTAAATGGGCAACACTTTTAGGAGGAGTTTCTTCACTTAAAAAAAAAAAGCAACTAAAGGCAGAACCTAAAGGGCTGTTGGAAATATCCATTCTTAAAAGCAATAAACATTTGAAATGTCCATTCTTGAGAGATGTACACCTGCCAGTTTGAAAAAGATAGATTCTAGCTAATAAAATGCCGCTTAGCATAGGATGGAAAACTGACCCCAGAGTCAAAAAGACTGGATCAGGTCCTACCCTGATACCTACTAGGTTGTGTGATCTTGGAAAAGTCTCCTCTCTTTGCTCTAGTCAACTCTCCAGGACCATAAGCTGTAAAACATTCATTGATCTGTTTTGAAAGAAGAAGTTTCACCACTGGGTGTTCCCTGTATCAATGGGATCACAAGTCTAGATTTTAAAAAAAAATCATATTTGTAATTGCGTACGTGTAAAAACTCTAGTTGTACTCCCAGTCCTCACCATAACCCACCTCCCCCAATTCCTTTAGGGAAAAAGTAGAAAAACTTAAATAATCTGCTTTCAAGGCTCACATAGTATCTAAAGCTTATGTGAGTTTTTCATTCCCTGCCCCTCATCCCCCAGCCCCTACCTCGGGATTCTGATTGGTCGGAGAAATGTGATGCAGTTTTTGTTTTATAATGCAACTATTTTGATGGTTGGCTTCACAGCTGAGGCGAGCCACCATTTCAAATCCAATAACAGGAGTCTTGGAGACGGCCCATTACAGAATTAGCAAAAGGTAAGAGAGACAAACGCTGAATATTTTACCCTGTAATGAGTGTTTTGTACTTCCCACAGGTATTGTGCTCATTCAGGGACAGAAGCTTGTTTTCTAAAGCAATATTTTCATTTTTGAGTCTCCCCCAAGTCACTGCCCTTGTAATACAAGTAGAGAAGCTGCTCTTGTGTTTCACAGGTGGAGCCCCTCAGCTAGAAGTGAGGGCTTTAGTTTTTAGTTAGTTCCAGTCTTATTTTCAGGGAGTTAATGTGACATTTTGTAGCTTTGATCTTGAGATACAAAATATCCCTGGATGTGGTCTGATGTCTGTTTTCTTTTGCTTCATCCCTGCCAAGAACCCTAGGCTTAGATGAGTGTGGCAGCCCCAGATGCTTATTAATGCCCATCGCTTCCAGTGCTACAGAGCACTCACATTCTCCGCTGTCACTCTGGCATCAGCCTTCAGAAGCATTTGTTCATCAGTCACATAAAATCATTTTGTCCAAAATCTTACATCTGTCTTTGTCTCATTTGGATCTTTTTTTAAATTTTACAAATTTGCTGACTCAAATTTGGCACTGAGAGAATAGAGCAATTTTTTCCATCTCTCAAGGTATTTTTCCAAAACCTATAACTGGTGAACTCAATTGTCTTACTGTTTTCTCCAGCAAAATGCTAAAAAACAAAAACAAAACCCAGAAAACTATTTCAATAAATTATTTTTTAAAAAGATGAGTTTCTGACAACTTCTAATCAGTGTTGATTTTCTTCATGGAAGTCAACTTGATTATTCATATTGTTCTCTCTGTGGATGAAACCTAGATGAGAAAAACAAGATGCATTAACTTCTAGAGTCTGGGGACTTCCTGTGAAACACAGTGCTAAAAGTTATTTGTAGAAAGCTTCAAATGACTTTTTAAAAAAGTGAAAGGACAACCAATTTGCAACTAAACCTGTTTATCCAATTCTCCTTGATTTGGAAGTGGCTCCCTTTGCTGCCACCTTTCTAAATGTCTCTGCCAATTTGAGAGCATTGCATACTATCCAGACCAATCGGAACCTTTCGGATCATCTGTGGCCAAAACAAAGCAAAGCAAACAAACCAAAAACAAAGCCTCCTGCGAGAGTAAGTTCTTGTCCTTTCTCTTTTTTGTAGCTGAGCCGGGCTACAGTACATGACCCAGAGACTGGAAAGTTGACCACAGCACAGTACAGAGTATCTAAGAGGTAAGGGGAAAGTAGCCAATGAACCACGTGTGAAATTAGGAATTCTCCAGCACATCCCAACTGGGTTTAATCTTCTGGCTTTTTCTTTCCGTTGTTTTAACTGGGAAGCGAAGGGGAGAATTTACCTGTGCTTATGCTTGCTGCTTTTTGGAGAATGTAAAGTTTATGAAATGTAGTGAAGTGGTATTTTAATAGTGGTGGTACTAATACAGGTTACTTGCCTACCTGCATGCATTTTTTAAAATGCTAAGTCAAACACATCAAGTGAAGCTGGGCTGGTTATTATTAACTCCCTTTTTAGGCAGAGCTTAGAGAAGAATGGTTAAGGTTGAAGCCTCTCTATTATCACTGTAATCCTTTGAGTTACCTAACAAAAAAAAATCCCCAGAGAATACAATTCATAAATGAAGAGAAAAAAGAATCAGTCCTCTGAATATGTGAGGCTGAGATTTCATTGCAGAAGCAATTAGATTCCCCACAATAAGTCATACACGATGCTATCTCTTTCTCTTCTGCATGGAGAGGGGTCAGCAGTAGAGTTGTGTAATCCTGAAGATCACCAGTAACCAGTACTTGAAAATAGGAACTTTGGAGATGAAGCTAAAACATTAGACACACTTGGAAGTGAGTAGGCAGTTTCAGCCTATGGAGGGTAGAAAATTCAGCTGAAATCGCCCTTTGGTAGCATCTGTAATTCATCACCTCCATGGTGCCAAGGCTAGAAAGAGAGCCTTAATTTAGCATTTCCTTACTTTGGCAGCATCCCATGTATCCTTTAGTGTATTAGCTTAGTTTTCAGTGTGTGTGTTCTTTTCATAAACCAAAATAATCCAGTGGCACTAAATTTGTATTTAGTGCTTTTAGTTTGGGCCATATGAGGAGAATTCCATTGAAGGAGTCTTACTAAAAGCTGCCTGTTCACAGACAGAGTCTACTCTTGGTAGCTGGACTTGGAGACTGCCTACTTCCTTAGGAGTTAAGACTTTTAAAAGTCAATTTTTAGTTAAAGTATTCTTAAACCTTGAACGGTTTATCCCAATACCAAGATAACATGACCTCTTCTTTAAAATCTCACAAATTAAGGGAAGTCTGTGTTTTTTTTTTACACAGAAATTAGGCTGTTATTTATTTTGGAGTCTATGACACTAACTTCTGAATGCATAGATTAGACCAGTTACTTCAGTGAACTATCCAGAGAGTAAATAAAAAGTGCGAACTTAGTTTATTAGAAAACTTTTTCAAGGCATGTTGATATGTAATAGGCTTTTTGAATAAATATATTGCCCTTACAGCTATGGGCTTTTTGAAAATAAATCACTCCTGGGAGAGCAGTCTATAAACATAACTTTTTTCTCAGTGACTAAATATTTCTAAACATTCCAGGTTTCCTTAAAAAGAAAAAAAACCAACCAAATCCCACACATTAAAATGAAACCACTCTTCTGAAAGACAGAATTCCTGGATTTCTGGGAAGGGCATAGTCACAGTTGATGTAGAATGTGGCAAAAGAAGGCAGTTTAGCCAGTAGCATCAGGAGTCATGACAAACTGTGAATAATGCCAGAATAAATTCAGTGCTGGTGAAGAACAGATATATGTGTGTGCTTTTAAAGCAGCCTGGTTAAAAAAGTTTCCATGGCACAGTGAGGTTCAGAGAGTCTGTCTTAGGAAAATTGGACCTACCACCTTTTCTTTTCCTTTTAAAACATTCTTATTGCCCATAAAGCAAGAGTTAAGAAAGCAGTTCTATATAAAACTTCCAAAATGATTTCAAGTCTTGTCAATATTGTGAGTTTTTAAAAATTAGTTTTTAATACTCTTCTTCCTGAGTTACTGAAACTAGTAGAGTGATGTAGTTGTATTGAAATAGAATAACATTTAGACTAGTGAATTCTACTTTTCTGATAATTTATTAAACTTTTTCTCTCTTCATTACAAATCTCATTTAAAAAATGTGGTACTCTTAACTTGATACTGTGTTTAAGTGAATGTTTTATGTTCTTTCGTGAATTATTCTGGGGGTGGTGGTGGGGAGAGGTGGGAAGAGAACCTCTTTCTCAAATACAACATCAGAAAAGATTTATGTGTGCTGAGGTCAGTAAGTAGTAATTTAATCTATTGCTCTGAGACCATCTTTATCTTGAAAGGGTCAATGAAGTACTTCAAAGACTATTATTTTTTAAATTTATAAAAGATTACATCATCTTCAGCTGAAATAAGAATTTGCTTGTTCTTCCAAAAAGGATTTCTTAGGCAAAATGTGTGTATAGCTCTCTTTCTGTTAGAAAAGAGGACTTTTGTTCATTTCACTGACCATCTGCATGTTGCTGGCAAGTCACCTATGTCTTTCAAACCTAAATTTTGAAATACTTTTTGTTTAAGAGTCCTATCAAGGAGGAGCTAACTGTGGCTTAGTATATAGTCAATAAACAGGGTTTAGTGTCTTGTAAATGGTACTCTGTAGGCAGGTTAAAAGGGCCAGCTAAAGTTGAGAAATCGGAATTTATAATAGCATGTCTTAAGTTTCAGGAGAAAATTTTAAGATATTTTATGCTAATAGCATATTTCTGAGGTGATTTTTAATATTTTTACCAAAAAAAGTATACTTTGAATACTTACAGAACAGTTGGTGACAACAAAAACCTCAAGTGTCTTGGCACAATCGAATGATGCTTATCCCAGTACAGGGATTTGCTTTGGTAAAGAGAAGGGTGAGGAAGGAGGCAGTGGCAGAAGACATCCGAGTGGTGGGAGATGAGGAGGGTGGGAGAAGAGAGAGCTAATTGCCTCAATTTTTTTTCAGTGAAAGATGAGGCAAGATTGGGGATGTGAGAAGGGGGAGCCGTGGGAGGATTGAGGCGGGCTAGAAAGGCTGAGGAAAACCATTGTCTAGAGTAGAATAGAGGGTTGATAAGGGAAGTATAGAAGGCTTGCCCGATTAAGGTTGTGTAACACAAATTTGTAGTGGATCTGACCAGCATAGATTCATGATTTTTTCCAGCTTTATTCAGCAGTGTATTAAGGCCTAGAAAAATAAAGATGATACCTTGACCCTGAGGCAGGCCCAAGGTCACCCAGGAAGTGGCAGAGCCTAGGATTTGATGTACCCATATCCTGTGACTCCAATCTGGTGCTCTTTTTACTGTTGTCACTGGGAGGTAGAATCATTTTAGCAATAAGGATAGGAGGTAGATTCAGATTCTTTTGGTTAATGAATAAAAGAAAAGGCCAATGAGTATGCTATTTTGTAAGCTGAGTGGGGGTAGGAGTAGAAGTGGACATGAATTTTACTTTTCAGGGTAGGGGGCATGACAAGAAATGTATATGTATGCCCACCTTTTGGCCCCAGTCCCAATTGCCATGCCCACGTCCTTTTTCTGTTTAGGAGAGAAGGATTCACATGAAGTTTATGATGGATGGTGGAGGGAAAGACCAGAAAGATTATTTAATGTGTGGTTTTCCCTCTGAACAATTGTTCACAAGAGAAAATAGTTTTTTTGGCTATTTGTCATACCCTTCAGGTCTTGAAGGACTGCCTACATTGGTAATTAATTTTGTTTACTTTTTGCCATTCTGAGAGACTGCATGATTCACGCAGCTAGCACCATGAGCCACGGTACCTTGGTAGCTTTAGCGTGTAGGCATTTGCTAATGTAGACATTGTAGAATAGACTTGTGATAGCCAGGAAATTGGACATTAGGACATAGCTTCCGTTGTCATAGACAACCACTGAAAAATGTTAGAGACAGTTCTTGCTTTATGTAAGTAGACTGTTCTGCAGACTTGTGTGTAAAGCAATTTTTATGTAATGTGAATGAGAAGGGAGGGAGGGAGGTGGAGGGAAAGGGGCCAGCACACAGTTCAAGGACGGATTGGGGTCAGGGATTGAGAAGGGAGAACAGGAGGAGGAGGCTGGGGCCAACCATGTGGAAGCCTGGCTGTAACCAAGAGGAAAAACATGGAGGTCAGATAGGAGAGCAGGGTGCCCACACATGGTACCTGCATGCAGATGGGCAGAGTGGAGCAGTAGTGGTCTCTCCCACCATCTGTTCTTTGGCTTTCACTTGGAGGGGTTGGCTTTTTTTGGGGGGGCATGGTGCGGCAGGAGGTTTCAGAACATTGAGCCAAGGGGTAGGAGTGGGGAGAGAGAGAAGAGAGCACAGTATTGCACAGTATAGTTAACATAGGTGTTTTTTTGGATTGCGGATTTCTTTTAGAATTCTTTATTTAAAGTCAAAATTTGCATAATATGAATTTACATAAAGTGAGAACTGTCTATGTTTTAGACAATTGTCTTTGAATCCCTTGCTAGAGCATGTGAACTCCTTGCAGACTAATAAAATAATGGAATTGTTACTTAGGATTTTTGTTTTTGCATCAGTCCTGTTTGAGAGATCAGAAGAACAATGCCAATTTCACATAATATTTTATTTTATTTTATTTTACTTTTTTTTGGAGGGGGAAGGTAGAGCAATTGGGGTTAAGTGACTTGCCCAGAGTCACATGGCTAGTTTTTTGTATTAAGTGTCTGAGGTCAAATTTGAACTCAGGTCCTCCTGACTCCAGGGCTGGTGCTGTATTCACTGTGCCACCTAGAAGCCCCTCATATAGTATTTTAATCTTAGAAAATAGTGGGGGGGGGGGGAATTTTATGACCCTTCTTCCTCATGTTACTAGATATTTGATTAGAAATATCCTAATATATTTAAAATATTTGCCTATGGAGTTTAAAAATTTTTTTAAATGATGTAAATTAGGAAGAGGAGGGAGAGATTCTTGTGGTACTTTTTGCACTTAAAGATTCAGAGTAATTCTACCACTCTTCTCCCTAACCCATCTTAAAAACACGATGAAACCTTGCTCTTCTGTAGAATGAATGAGTGAAAAAGCATTTATTCAGCATTTATGATATAATAAGCCCCACAGTAAGAGTTTGACTGGAAGTATAAACAAAAAGACAAGGTTCTCTTCTTCACGTATATTGTCATTTTTAATAACAAATCCACTGGCACAGATCACAGTTGTTCTTTAACTTAGTAGATGATTTTTGAGAGATTCTGTGATTGAAAAATGAGTTGTCCTGTGGCCAAGTTGCTGATGAGTCTCTCCAGATTTACCCAGGCTGGCCCTGGACAGCAGACACATTACTTGAAAGATTCTGAATTTGGTGCAACCCCTGCTGGAGCTTTCCCTTGGCTGCTATAAGATCTGAGAGCCCTTCATGCCTCAATGATGCTTCAGAATAAGACTTTAGAGGAAAAATGTCTGTACTAAAAGGAGAGGGTGGGGATGGGAATCGAACAAGCCAACTGGTTAACTGCCTTAAGTTAAAAGGCTAATTAGAAGACTTTGCCTTGGAGTCTTTTTTCTAAATGACAAGCATTAATGAACATATCGTATTGGATTCCTGCTGATTCAAGTGATTTTGGTTTTGGTTTTAGTGCCTGGTTGTCTGGTTATGAAGACCCTGTGGTGTCTCGAATTAACATGAGAATACAGGACCTGACTGGACTGGATGTCTCCACAGCTGAGGAACTCCAGGTAGGTCACTCAATTAAAAAGGAATACACTTCACCGGCCCCATCACTCCACTTCAAGGACCTTTCATCTTTGCCATTCCTAAAGAGCTCCTTCTTGATGTGTTTCCCAATATCACATTTGAAAGCACATCCAACTTGTCATTTTAATGTCACTTGTTGCTCAGGCTCCAACTGGCAGGTGAGAG
Organism: Pseudochirops cupreus; assembly: GCA_028627135.1. NCBI lineage: Eukaryota > Metazoa > Chordata > Mammalia > Diprotodontia > Pseudocheiridae > Pseudochirops > Pseudochirops cupreus. The sequence continues at coordinate 536,079,578 of CM053582.1, forward strand.
AGGCTCCACTGTAGGAGAATTCACAAGGTGGCTTCCTTAGGCATTTCTGCCTTTTTTGACGTTCGTTGGATCAAAGCGCTTGTCTTTCTAATGTATTTTTAAGACTTGTTCTGCTCTTGGAGAGAGAGAGACAGAGAGACAGAGAGAGAAAGACACAGAGAGAGGACAGAGAAACAGAGAGAGGAGAGAGAGACAGAGAGAGAGAGACAGAGCGAGAGAGAGAGACAGAGAGAGAAAGAGAGGAGAGACAGAGACAGAGAAAGAGAGGAGAGACAGAGACAGAGAGAAAGAGAGGAGAGAGAGAGAGAGAGAGAGAGAGGAGAGACAGAGAGACAGAAACAGAGAGAGAAAGAGAGGAGAGAGAGACAGAGACAGAGAGAGAAAGAGAGGGGAGACAGAGACAGAGGAGAGAGACAGAGACAGAGAGGAGGGAGAGACAGAGAGAGAGAAGAGAGAGAGACGGGGAGAGGAGGATAGAGACAGAGAGAGAGAGTGAGAGAAAGTGTGTGTGTGTGTGTGTTTTAAAAGACTGGGAGGAAAGGAATGATGTGTCTACAGAGTCATACTAGACAAGCTTAAATTTACAACACACACACACACACACACACACACACCCCTACACACACCCACACACCCACACACACAGAATGTCTAGAAGGCCTGTGGACCTTATGTTCAGTCAGTACTTTGTTGTTTTTCCCTGCTCTGGTCTTCACAGAGTCCACTAGCTAATACCTCTCCGCTCAGTAGGCGAGTCCTGCCTCTGGTCTTTGTAGCATGGAAAGGAAGCAAAGCTATAACTACCAGATTAGGAGCATTGAGCAGGAAGGGTTGTGTGCGGGTTTACTTCTTCCCTGTTTTCAGTTGTTTTTCAGTTGCATCTGACTCTTTGTGACCTCATTTGGGGTTTTCTTGGCAAAGATAGTGGAATGGTTTTCCATTTCTTTCTCCAGCTCATTTTACAGATGAAGAAACTGAGGCAAACAGGGTGAAGTGAATTGTCCAAGGTCACACAGCTAGTAAGTGTCTGAGGCTGGATTTGAACTCTGGAAGATGACCCTTCCTGCCTTCAAGTCCTGCACTCCATGCACTCCTTAAATTAAAAAAAAAAAGCCAAAAAACACAACTGGCAGGACAAGGACCTAGTCTGAGTACAAAACAAAAGCAGTTGTGGATTTGCTGCCATTTTGGACTTTGGAAGAATCCTTGATCTTCACTGACCATTTCCTTTGAGATGTTAATGCTGAGCCATGACGTTGTACCTGCATTGATTTTTGAGTGAGGACACTGAGGGAGAATTGGCTTTTCCCAAATTTTGGCTGAAGGTGATCATGGTAGCACACAGTAAATACCTCCCGTTCCCTCCCTGACTTCCCAGGATCTGTAACTGCCTTTAGCTATGTCGCTTCTCATTTCACCGTAGGTTGCCAACTACGGCGTAGGAGGCCAGTACGAGCCTCACTTTGATTTTGGAAGGGTAAGTGCAGCTATTCTATTATTTTGTTCTTTATGTGCATTGTTTCTCTCTTTCAGGTGGCAAATTATGGAGTGGGAGGACAGTATGAACCCCACTTTGACTTTGCACGGGCAAGTAAAAAGATGAAGGGGTGACAATAATCCGCTGAAGCATAGGCAATGCACAGTGTTTCTCCACACTCTTGCTATCATTATTATTTTTTTTAATTATTTTTTTATTATCGTTTTAAATTTTTATTTTTAAAAAATCCCTTGGCCTACCACCTCTTTCAAATTATTTGAGTGAAGCTCACTAGACCACGAGGGGAACAGATGAATGAAGCGGTCACCATTTAACTTGTCAGTTACAATCAAGTCAAGAACGTTGTGGTGAAAATGATGCATTTTATATATAACTTCTTTTTAAAAGTCCAGAACCAGTCAGATGTGTATTGTTCCCTTCTAAGTCACATTGCTGGTAAATTGTTCTGTACGTTACTGGTGGATTGGACCTAACTTGATTGGAGTAATGTGAAATTGAAAATATAAGTGTCACTTTCAGTTAGGAAAAAAGTACCAGAAAAGGGGTCCTTTGTGTTCCCGTTGCTTGGATTTCCTGGAGTTCATTGTGCTTTTGACTAAACTCAAATCTGCCTTCTTTACAACAATAATTTTTTGTGATTTCCACATGTAGCTATTACTAAAATGCCACTACTGAGTTCTAGTGATTTTGGGTGTCTCTGCATTAATATAAGGGGAACACTAATGTGTTGTTGACTATCTACTAACCATCATGTAAACGTGTTTTGTTGGAAATCAGTAGGATGAAAAACACTTGTTTTCTTGATTATGGTAGAAACTAATACATATACATATTAATTGCATGAATCAGCTTCTGAAATAGTCTAAAATTCATACAAACCAAATTAATTCACATGTGAATGAATGACAGGAGCATATCCCTTGATTATGGAGAAACAAAAACAATTTTAAGGTAAATCAGTAAAGATTAGCTTTATTCTTTTAGTCCCAGCAACAAAATTGGTACTGTTTGATACATAGCATGATTTTGTCATTGCCTCATAGTCTCCTAAATGAAGGGAGGGAGAAAGTGTTTAAAGTATTGTCATAAAATAGTAATTTCTCCATTCTTCAGAGAGTTTATGCTTAGGTTTACTATACAAATATTGTCTCCTTTTATCTTCCAAAACAAAAATCCTGTTTTAAACTCCAGCATTACTCGATTGTAAAATCAGGGGTCATAGAATCTTTGAGGTTGGCGGGCATTATCTAATTATATTCTTTCCTGCATTGTGAATTTATTCTACTAATAGAAACCTGTCAAGATCAGCCCACCCTTCTGTTGTGGACAGCTTTGTTAGGGAGTCCTTCCTTTTGAGCCTAAATCTGCCTGTTTTCTTAATATCTAATTTTAATTAGCCTAGTTTTTTTATTCTGCATGACATATAAATAAATACTTGAAGACAAAGATTGTAGTTCCTGTAAATCATCTCTTCCCTAGAGTAAACATCCCCAGTTATTGTGACCAATCCTCCAGTGTTATAGTTTTGATCAAATGGCCTCTTTCTCGTCTTCTAGACATGGTTCAGTTTGGGGCGCCATATTTTGGGAAGGTGACAAGTTGAACACAGTATTCTAGGTTGGTTCTAACTAGGACAGGATACAGTGGAACAATCACCTCCCTTATTATTCTAGTAATGTAACTTAACAGAATTATGAGAAATAGCACATCTTGTCATGTTGTGCCAAATATTTCACTTAACTTCTTTAGACTCCTTAATGTTTAAAAACAGCTAAGACTTTGTAAAAAGGATTGCACCAACCTTTGTGCTGTACAACCCGTCAGTGATTTAAGCAAAATTCCTAGATCCCAAATCTGTTTGTGCCAGCAAAAACGCATTTCTCAGTCCTTATATCTTAACAAGCTAAAAATGACTCATTTTAAATAATTATGTGAATATGAGATTTAAGAATAACATGAATTCACCCTACTCTCTGTAAAAGTAGATTTAAATTATATTTTCCTGTGGAGAGATTAAAATACTAGTTGTCCAAAGTGAAAGATAATACCGAATAACTTAATTTTTCTGAAAATTTGCCCTTGGATAGGTCTCATGGTAGAGAGTGCCTTGAACTTTTTAGCCTACAAAAAAACCCAGAGTGTGACCTGTTTGTACGTACTCTGAAATGTCTTTCGGTAACTGCCAGAGGAAGATTAATTTCTTCAATTGTGGAAGTTACTTCTGTCCTTTAGAATTTAAGAGGACTTTCTAATCAAAGATCAATTGTGTGATCAGTGGATAAACCTCCAGGCAACTTAAAAAAAAGTAGATGATGGGCCCCACATATGAGCACTACTCAGAAGAAACTTCCTTTTACTATAGGCTCTCATACTAAGGAAATTGGATGTGTCTTCTTTGCTTTGTTTCTAATTGGTATAAAATGAGTAGTAAGTGATGATAGGTGGTTTCTTTTCTGTTAGTGTTTTGGTTTAAAAAAAGTATTTGGCGTACATGTATATTCGCATGACTTTTCAAATGTCAGTCAGATATTATGTGGAAAGCACCGAACATGCAAAGGAAACTGGTGTTTTGGCAGAAGCTTCAGCCTGCGATTGATCAGTTGCCGTTGAATTGGCTGTTTGGTTCATAAAGGTTGACATCTGTTTGATCTTCTCCGCCTTCTCCACAGAAAGATGAACCAGATGCTTTCAAAGAGCTGGGCACAGGCAATAGAATTGCTACATGGTTGTTCTATGTAAGTTCCCCTTGGGCGTTTCTGTTCTCTCTGGGAAAGTTGTCATGAGCCAAATTCTATTAGAACAACAACAAAATCTCTGCATGACAAGGTCTTCTCTATTATTTCAGGCACTATTTGACATGATTTTGGCATAACCAGTGAATTGACCGTATCATAGTTTGTTTGTCCCATAGTTTAACACCCATACGATAATAATGTTTAGTTTTATATACTTTTTTTGGTTAATACTGGATAAAAATAGTATAAAAAAAGCCTTTACATAGTGCAGAACATAAGGTTTGCAAAACACTTGACATGTATTGTGTCATTTTGATCCTCATGACAATCCTAGGCGGTAGGTGCTGTCCTCATTTCACAAGGGAGGAATCTGAGGCTGAGATGAGGGGATTTGCCCAGGGTCATACCGCTAACAAAGTGCCCAAGGTAGTATGTACTCTGTCCGCTGTGCTGCCTAGCTGCCTACAAGTTGGCTACATTAGTCTTACTAAAATAAGTTGACTTTTAACGTCCACATTTAAGGTTTTCACCAGATTTGAGGAGACACAGATGCTTAATTTTCCCCTCATCTGAATCGTAATGGCATCATCAGTGCAGTGATCTTCTGACTATAACATGAGCGTCACAAATTCTGACTGTTTGAGAGCTAGTAAAGTGATGTGGTCAGCCTCAGTATCTGATTAACCCGACACCCCATTCGCTTTGTCTTGAGTTTCTCTCTGATGATAGTGTGTGAAGTAGTGAAATTGGTCCCCACTTTCTTCCCCACCTCTCCCCTTCCCCCATCCCAGGTTGGCCCAGCTTGAAAATCTATGTGGCTTCAGAGGACTCTGCATGGAGCCGCCAAAGTCCCTTTAGAATGATGCTTGTGGGCTTTCAATATTTTAACATCCTCAAAGATTCCATCATCCTTTTTTGTGTCTTTTGTAGATGAGTGATGTGTCAGCAGGGGGAGCTACTGTCTTTCCTGAAGTGGGAGCCAGTGTTTGGCCCAAGAAGGTAAATCTTGCCTTTAGACCTAGGAGGGCAACTTCTCCAATTTGTGGTCCAGTTAAAAAGCTGTGCGGTTTAAATTCAGTTACAGTTGTGTATCTTTGTGAGGCATGCCTGCTGACACATGCAATTTGTATGCATGTCTATGTGGGGTGGGGAGAGAGAACACTGAGGGTCTGTGTTTTAAATCTTCAGGCCCAGAATGGGAGGAAAGGCTCATTTGGGACCCAGGGAGTGGTGGGGTGACCCTCACCTACCTCAAAGAGAAGAAGGCTGAAGGCGTTTGACAGTGTAGCTGCTCTGATCTCATCCCTGGGCTCTCCCTCGGGGCCGATTGCAGTCCTGCCGCTTCTTCTTATCTTGTTCACTTCTTAAAAAGTTTAGGATTTTCAAGTCCTAAGGAGTTAATTCTCAGAGACATGGGGATTGGGGGTGGGAGGGCATGATTTTGCTTGAGAAGAGTCCTCCTTTATAGAAATGCGAGGAGGTTTGTTTTAAATATTAAGGGGAAGGGTAGCCCGACTTACGACTTACGTGCTGTTTGAAGATGAGTGTTTTCTTCTCTCATTTCCCAGGGAACAGCAGTGTTCTGGTACAATCTATTCGCAAGCGGAGAAGGCGATTATAGTACGAGGCATGCAGCCTGTCCAGTACTAGTTGGAAACAAATGGGGTAGGCATTTCACATCCTAGGTTCTGCTGAAGATTTGAAACTTTGCCCCACACAGTAAGATACAATTAAGTATAACTTTTTGGAACCAGTCTTGTGATGTCACTGGGATATTTAATGCCTGGGGAGGAAATTTCCTCCTACCCAGAGCAGTTTGGTAGCTGCTCTGCCCCTTGGGGTAGTGAGGGGAGGCTGCAGACAAGAGATAGGACCTGCAGGGTCAGGCAAGCAGCTAGATCTGAGGCTGTGTTGGAGACAGGAGTGAGCTGAGTCTAGGCCAGCTGTCCCCATTACACTGCCCTAAAGAAGGCTTGTTTTATTAACCAGCATCTTTTTAAAAACTGATGTCATCCAGGAAAAGGAAGGGACAGGTAATTTTAAAGCTTTGTAGACACTGAACTGAGGAAATTTGAAAGTTACATGGCACTTACTTAATCTGTCTCACTTCTGGATTCATTAGTAGAGTCTTTGGGTTTGGGGCCATGATATTTCTTGCCTTCAGTATTTGTAGCTTAAAACAGTGCCAGTGGCTGGGGCTTGAACAGAAACTTGTATTGCCTGTAAACAAACAGTAAAAAAGTGGGCCATATAGAAATAGATCAGTCACACAGCTAAATAAGTAGATAGCTAAGGACTGAGTTCTGAAGGCCTCTCTTCTAATAAAGGGAGACTTTCGACTGCACTCCTACGATCTGTTTTCTGAATGTGTTGCTTAGATTTGTGTGTGTTTCATAGGAACACAAGGGTGGTTGCCTTTAAAGCTTCATTTTGAAAACAGCCAACATCAGGAAGTGAAAACAAGCTGAATATCTAGCAACTTTATGGTTTTTCCTGTTTTGCATTTTTAGTAGCAGATTAGATTTAAAAAATTCTTAGCCAGGTTCTGATTTCTTAAATTTTAGCCCATATTGGGTTTTTATTGATGATTTACCTCTTAGAGATCAAATAAATGGGAAGAGTTCACAGGAATAATAGGATTTGGCACTTAGAGGAGCCTCCTTCGGTAGTTCTTAACCCGGGCTTCAATCTGCTTGGTTTTGTTTGTTTTACTAGTTTGATAATTGAATTTCAATGTGATTTTTTGGGGGGGGGCAAGCTTATGTATTTTATGCACTTAAGAACTTGATTCCAAGAAGAGGGTTGCCCATAGACTTCAGCAGACATTGCTAGTGGGGTGGGTCCCTGACACACACAGAAATCATACGCGGTGTTCTGTTTCGGTTTTTCAGATGATAAAACTGAGGCCCAGGGAAGTCAGTGTGCCTTGTCTAAAGTCACCAAGGCCAGTACATGGACATGGGATTAGAATGTAGCACCTCCAAATCTGGTGATCTTACCACTCTCCCGGGGAGGCTGGGGAGGCTAGAGAGGCAAAGAAGAAATAAACTCTACTTTTTTTTTTCTCTCCTAGTATCCAATAAGTGGATTCATGAACGTGGACAGGAATTCCGAAGACCATGCACCTTGTCAGAGTTGGAATGATACCGACTTTCCCCGTTCCCTCCTTTCTTCCTGTCCTTTAAATATGTGTATTGTATAGTACACACTTTTCCAGATTTAGCCGTTTACAATTGACTAACAACACTCCACTACAGATTCAGTCTCAAACCTCATCCCGCGTTTCATCTGTGGACAATCTTTTTTTTTTCTTTTTAAAATAATACAGTTTAATACCCATTGTGTGTATATAAAACCTTAGGGTTTCACAAGATGGGACAACACTGAGTCAGGTCTCACATAAGAAGATAATAAGGCTGTTATAGGATATGCCCTGAGGAATTTCTTGACTTTCAAAGAAATCTAGTGTGTGGATATCAAACTATACAATGGCTCTCTTCCAGTCTGTGAATGGCGGGCTAGGCATAGGTGAGCTGGTTCCTGAGAGCAGCTTCTTTGGGCACGTGCATTATCTTTTTATCCTTAAGAGCATGCCTGAAAGCTGGCGTCTACATTTGGTGCAGCGTAGAATTTACCCCACGCGTATGCCAGCCTGAAGTGAGCTCTTCTGCCTTCAAAAAAAAAAAAAGATCCTGACACATCATTAGTCTCCATCGTCTCTCACCGACCTCCAGTGCATTTGGCTTAAAGTGAAAGACTCAGATCAGCCTGATACCCAGAGTTCTTTAGCAGGATTGCCAAATAACCTCCTAAGTATTGGCTTTTCCTAAAATGCCCAGACTTCGCTGTTTCTCTGATCATCTTGAATAATTGTGACCATACAGTTGCTGCTTTTCTCACGTCTTAGTGTTAATGCTTTGCCGGTTTTTCCTGCCAGAGCAGGATGGTAACATTAGCATTTTGAATCAACAAGTGTGCCTTAGGAGACTGGAAAGTTAATGTACAAGACCTTTAAATAATGAGGTAAAATTACAAGCATTGAAAGCTTTTTATTCCTGAAAAGCCAAATTGTTTGCTTTTTCAATTCTGAAATGTTTTGTGACAATGACCTATTATTTATAATCTTAAATCTTTTTTTTTAAATATTGCTGGTTCTGTGTGTTTCTTTTGTTTGAAAGCGTCTCAGAGCAGATGCTCGCCTCTCTCTTGTGGTATCCCCCTGGTATGGGACACAGGGTGGCCTCCACATACTCTTGCCTTACCTTCATTTTGGTCCTGCTGAGTTATCAGGCAGAGACCTTATCTTGGAAAATACATAGTCATGCAGTCAAGAAGTTTTCAAAGACTTGGTAACATTTTAACCTGAATGAGTTTTCAGAAAGATCTCTCGCTTTAATGTCTTTACAGGCTCAGTGATAATAATGGTACTCAAATGCGTTTTTTCTGTTTTTAAAAATATAGTATTGTATGATACTGGGCAAGTTACTTAACTTGCTATTGTGCCAGACAACTCTCTACAATTATAGGTTAAAGAGAAGATGCCAGCCTGTACTGGTAAAGAGAGTTTCCTCAGCCAGTGAAATTGCAGGTGCAATGCCTGTCCTGTGTTGTTATAAAACTGTGGGAACCTAATGAAGTGTGTTGATTGGGTCTTATCCTAATTTTCTAGCAACATGTACAAATATTCTTCTGGCTAATCTAATTCATGCAAAGGCTTTTTGTGGCATTGACAATCTATTAGACTCAGGCTTAACTGATTACCATTTTTAGAGCTTTGAGTCTTCAGATCTTTGGTCAGTAATTAAATATTCAGAGAAGAATATGGTTGACCACCTTGGAAAAAGTAGCTTCATTTTTTGCTCTTCTTCTATCAACTTAATGAATTTCCTTGCTTCCTTCCTTGCTTCCTTCCTTGCTTCCTTCCTTCCTTCCTTCCTCCCTCCCTCCCTCCCTCCCTTCCTTCCTTCCTCTTTAATAGAAACAAAAAGAGAATTAAATATAACATTTTATTTAGTGAGTGAATTCTGAACAAATCACACAAATTACAGTGACCATGGAACCCCCCCCCCCTTTTTGGAAATACTACAGATGTCAAGTATAGATATAAAATTGGGGTATAGGCAAATTACATGCAGTATATCTTATTGGACTCAAGAATCTATTATTGAAATATCTAAATAGACCAGAATCTATCACAGCAAAAAGTCATATTTCTCTTTATTTTATAAACCTTATTACAACAGTGGCAGTTGGTAAAACATGTTCTAAAATTATTCTCAGGCTGAACATTTTGCAGCACCACCCTCACCTTAGATCACTATCTACATTTGTTCATTAAATAAGAGACAAAATATTTTTATTTGGGAAAAAAAAATTTAAAGACTGTAGTTTCCCTGTGTTGCCCGGGCTGGAAATATGGAGGCTAGTTAGGGGCCAGATCTCAGTATGAGCACAGAACGAGCTTTGGCTTGCTCTGTGTCTGTCTCTTGGACAGTTTACCCTCTCCTCAGACAACATGGTAGCTCCCCCTACCCCTAGACTTCCCACTCCATGGGCTCATCATAATGTGCACTACTATACAACTGCTATACAAGAAGACTTTGAATAAATATTAAAGAAAAATAAAAGACTGCTTTTATTTTGTCCAAAACACGACACGAGTTGAAAAGAAATTCACAGATAAAACAGGGAACCTGCCCTAAAAGAACTGATAATGTAGGGTGAAATCAGTTATACAGAGAAACTTTAGAAGCAAAGGGAGATAAGGATGAAATAAATACAAATCTGAATCTTATATTCTCAGGACAGGAAGCAACATAATGATGCATCTCTTTTCCCTTATTTAAATTGATAGACTGTATAGATAAGAGCAACTGCTCTAGGCGATAGCATGTAGAGAAACAGAATAATCAGAAGCCAAATAAGACAAGCAGTTGTTTGAATGACTGGTTCTCAGTAGTATATGAATAGTTCCTTTCTTCATACTCTGCTCACATACACGTGTATCATCCCGTTTCTTCCATAGCCACCTGCCCTAGAGAAGTGGGTTTTTTTGCTTGTTGTCCTTTCTTAACTTTATTTTAAGGACCGCAGAATTTAGAGCTCTGTGTCTGTGTGAAGGCAGCCTTCTGTGAAATGTGGCTGATGATTGGCAGGTGATTGACTTAACTGTTTGATTTTTTTCCCTAATTTTTGAGAAAGTAAAAGCAGAGTTTAAAATAAAAGTCTTCCATGTTCTCTTGGAGTTACGTTGCTTTGTGGGGCTTTATTAATACTCTAAAATTAGAGTTATTAAATCTCAAATACCTTGATATGGGAATTTCTTGATAGTATATGATCAACCTATATTTTAGGGTTTTGTCCCTAAAACTGTATTAAAGTCTCAATTAGATTAAAGTCTAATTACTGAAGTTTTAAAAAAATCATAGTTGTCGGTTATATTTGGGATTGAAACCTCTATCAGATGAGAAATAAGAAAATGACAACTAAGGACTATGTGTACCACCCGCCTTTCAGTAACTACCAAGGAGCTGGCATTTTCTCTCAGGGTTCTGACCTTGGGAAGGAACAGTAAGCCCATCGTCACGTTCCCCCCACAAGGGTAAATGGCAGCGGCCATGTGTTTCACATCCTGATACCAAGGCTGCTCACTGCTAACCTTATTTGTATGAAGAGAAGATCAGTCATAACAATTTCTGGAGACTTTGAATTCATTTGGAGCCCCAGTCATATCTATCTCTATCACGTCTCTTAGCCTTGCTGTGATCCAAATAACAGAGGGTAGGAGTTTTTATTTGCCTGTATACATACTCCGTGGCTAAAGCTGTCAGCCCTTTCAAGGGTGTGTTGTATAAATTTATTACCAGAAATATCTTTTTTTTTCCCTAAAAGAACTTCTGAATCTTTTTTTTTCCTGAAAGAGAAAAAAATTTTTCTTATTCATAGATGAAAGCTATTTCTCAACCCTATCTGTTCAGCCCTCTGTTTCAACTCCCTCTAACTCCTCAGATCCCACCTTCAAATTCTGTATCAAAATTAGTACTTTACATAATGTTCTCTTTTGACCCTTATAACCTCATGAGCTAGCTTAGCCCCATTGTTATGAATGAGGAAACCCAATATTGGTTGAGAAAGCTTGGTGATGCCCAAGTTTTAAGCAAGCTAAGGCTGGTCATCAGTGTCCAAATGCAGTGTTCTTGCCACTATGCTGGGCTGCCTGTTTCTTGGCATACGACCTCTCCTGCAGTCATGCCAAGTTGCCAAGTCATTGTCAAAAGCACTACCTAGTGAAAAGGGGAATTATGTTGGTTTCAAAGGCCCAGCTACTGGACTTCATCTTTGGCCAGGCAGAAAACAATGTGCTTAATCACGTCTCCATTTTAGGATCAATCCTAAATCGGAATGAAGATTATTGTTCTTTAAGTTAACTTCCTGAAAGAGGAAATATTTATTCATTAACTTAAGAAACTAGCCCTGAAAATGCAACAGATATTTAGAAAATGTCCTCTATGTGCAAGATGATATAATGGGCGGTAGAGGAGGAGGCCAAGAACTCTTAACACTGTCTGTGCACTCAAGGAACTGACAGTTATCACATGTTCAGATTCTAAAAATGACTTTCATTTGAAACTGTTGTCATATTGGTTCTTTGTTGGCTGCTGGTTGTGCTAACAAACAGGGCTTGGAGCAGCATCCTTAAGGCATCACTAAAATTGTGTCTCTTCTCACTGGTTCAGGAACACTATGAATTTTTTGAACTTTCATCTTTGGCATTAATCTAACACAAAATGGCAGCTCTTCAGATTTTATTACTTCTTTTTATTATTTTTAATTTTTAATTAATTTTTATCTTTAGTTTACATCATTCATTTCCATGAGATTTTGAGTTACAAATTTTCTCCCCATCTTTCCCCTACCCACCACCCCAAAGCAGCGATCCCATTGTATACCCACTCCCCCAATCTGCTCTCTGCTATGTCCTCCCCCATCACCCCTCTGACTTTCCAGTAGGACAAGATGATTTTTTTATTTCTAACCAGAGTTAACAGTCACATCACTTATTCAGAGAAGAAATGGCACATATAAAGTTGTCACCTTCTGTCTTTTCAATATGCTCAAACTATTCATAGTTTAAGCCAAATTGTTCAGGTTTACCATATGATTGTACCTCGTAAAAAAGACATTTCAGCCTTTGACTTGCTTGTGAGATATGTAACTAATTTGGGGGTGGGGCAAGGTAGAGCTCTGTGATTGATGGCCAATTAGTTTGTTTCCGTACATTGGTTATATTTTATTGATTTCTGCTCTCTGGAGAGCAGGATATCAGGACATGGCACAGCTCTTCCTCTGAGTGCCAGAAAGCCTTGGCCACAGTTGGAAATGCTTCCTCGTCAGGACAATCAGTTTTAAATAATTAAGCCTGTATAACCCTGATGTCAGGATTTTGCTGTGAGTGTAGGGAGGAGAGGCTTAAAACTTAATAAGGAAAATCTGTCGTATGATGTATGACCACAAAGGTGGGCTGCTCGAGTATTGGGAATAAAAGATAACAGATGGTCTGCTCCAATACTAAAATAGCGTTCCTGCATCATTAAGAAAGCTAGAGCTCCTGAGGTGGCATTTCTGTGGAGCATCATGGGAAAGACATGGACAAGATTGAAAAGGTCTTGGTGTAGCAGGATTGTGGTCTGCCTCCATGGAGAGAATAACCATGTGAAAAAAATCACAGCATTCAAGGTATGAGGCAAAGCCTAAAGGTTCCAGTCTCTCTTTTCAGGCTTGTCACCTATTATGCTACAGCCAAAATGAATTCAGTTCTTGAATAGAACAAGCACATGCTGGTCCTTGTTCATGGATCTCTGCATGACTTCCAAATCCCTTCTCAGGATTTCTCCCGATGGGCTCCAGCCCCAAGTCTGTGATCCTGTGACCACTGTGACCCACGGTATTCTTCTATTATATTCTCCTTGTAAGAGCTGGTACTTAATATTTTTTGAATTGAAAGACTTCTCACTCCACCCCCCCCCCCCCACCAAATGGGTCTTAGGGTCTAGACCAGGGTCCTACACTGGGGGCCTAAACAGGGGTCACTAAACTGTACACAAGGATGACTGTGGGCCATATTGGCTTAGAAGACCACATATTAGCATATTTTGTTATGTTCTAATTTTCATCAGATGTTTCCTAAGCACATTTTAGTGTGGTTCCTGCAGCGTTAGGGAGGGTTGTAGGGGAGATGGGCCCATGGGCTGTGTGTCTGGCACTTTTGGTCTAGATTCCTACAGGATGGAAACAGTAAAGGTGAAACATTGTGAGAGCCCCCTCCTGGGAAAGTGAAGCAGAGGTTCCTTTATCTTTGAATTTCTATTGTCCTTTTTCCCTAGAGGAACTTGGGGGCCTTTAACCACATCCCTTCAGGGATTCTCAGACCCAGGAAGAATTTTCTAACCATGAGAGTTGGTGGAATAAGTTACCTAAGGAGGTAACGAGCTTTTCTTCCGTGCAAATGTTCAAACTGAGTGTGTTGGGGATGTAGAGGGCTTTTTTGTTTCTAGTGGGAAGTTGGCCTAGACCTCTGAGGCCTTTTCTCATCTTAAGATTCTATTCTATGATATTTCTTTGTTCCTGAACAGCAGTGTGACTCAGGTCCCTAAGGCTTTGTCTAGCATTCCTCTACCCACCCCTGCTTCCCACTAGGATTCTGTAATATGGTTCTATTCCTTGTTTTGCTACTGTCTAGATGTTTGGAACTAGGACCTGAGTTCAAATCTCAGTTTGGACAATGACTATATGATATTGGACAAGTCACTTAAATTCTAGGGTCCTCAGTTTCCTCTTATATACAATAAAGTTAAAGGAGATAATTTCTAATTTCTTCTAGCTCAAATTCTATGATTCTATAATTAGGTGATTTTAAAAATCCTTTATAATTCCGAATTCCGTAAGTCTATGATAAAACGTTATTAGTCTTTTGGGGAATTTTGTCTGCAGTATGATGGTGTTGATGGTAGTCATGAAAGGCAGGATGAGGGTGGGGAGAGGGAGCTGAGGGCCTTCATAACCATTCCAAGAACTGGCCTGCATGTCCCATGCTCTCTACAACTCTCCAAGTGCCACTTGGGAGGCCAAAAACTTTTTGATTTAAATTTAATTTTTTTATTGGGAGACAAAACACAATATTTGTGTATATTGATCAGAATGCAAAAGACGATCATGTATAAAACTCTGACTTCCATCTTATTTCTTAAAGTACTCAATAAAATTCTCAATAAATTCTACATGTTACTTCCAAAACTGTCCTGCTTGTCTCTACTTCCTTCAGAACTTCCAGTCTCCTGCACATTTCAAAAAATATTTCAACGGCCCTAATTTTTCAGGGGAGGGCATCATTATTCCTAAACCCTGGAGGTACAAAGGCAAAAAGGGGGGCTCTGACTTCAAGGAACTCACATTCTAATGAGAGAATACGCATGAACAACCATGTACATAGAAGATACAGACAGTATAAATTAGGAAGGAAAGGGGCTAGCAGTGCCGAGGGTAGAAAGACCTTCTGTAAGAATGTCAAACTTCAGCTGAGTCTTAAAGGAAGCCAGGAGGTAGAAGTGAGGAGAGACAGAGACAGAGAAGAGAGAGAGAAAAAGAGAGGGAGAGAGAGGGAGAGAAGAGAGGGGAGGGAGGGAGAGAGCGAGAGAGAGAGAGAGAGAGAGAGAGAGAGAACGAGAGTGTGAGAGCATTTCAGGCATGAGGGAGAGCCAGTAAAATGACTCTGGGGTGGATGATAGGATGTTATATTTGGAGAACTGCACATAGGATTGTAGTGTACAAGAAGGGGAGTAAAGAGAAGGCTCAAAAGGTAAGGTAGTGAAGGGTTTTCAAAGCCAAACAGAGGATTTTATATTTGACCTTGTAAGCATAGGGAATTGCTTGAGTCTGGAGATGACATGGTCAGACCTGAGCTTTAGAAGATCAGTTTGATGAGCCAGTAGAGGACTGACTGCAGTTAGGAGCAACTGGAGGCAGAGAGAACAGCCAGGGCTGTTGTGCTGGTCCAGACATAAGGTGACGAGGGCAAGCACCAGGATGGCAGCTGTGTCAGAGGAGACACCTCTGCTCACTCATCAAAGATGATGGCTGAAGTATTTGTAAGGATTGGGGCACATGGGCATATTTGTAGGAAGAAGAGAAACATCCAGTAGAAAGGGAGAGACTGAAAATGAGTGAGAAAGTGGGGAGAATAGTGAGGATGATCTGCTGGAGTAAATGGGATGGATCAAGGTGCATGTAGAGGGATTTGCCCCATCTTTGTCTGAGACAGTTTTGAAGGAGAAGATAGTGGGGGAAGACATCTGAATGATGTGAGGGGGGAGGGAGCAGTTGGTGAAAAGCATCCATTTTTGGGGGGGGGGAAGTATGAGCCAAGGTTTTTAGATGACAGGGAGGAAGAGGGGGACTCCATGTTTGCTTGGAGGTTCCTGGTGTGGTTTCTCCTTGAACACACAGAAATGACCTCGGACAGTGATGTCAAGTAACCTCTTGCAGTTTCAATCTCCTGGGGTGCTGAATGACAGTCAGCTGGATAAAGCCTCCCAGAGCTTTTATATAAGACCTTTTCATCAAATCAGTCAAGGGTGACATAGGAACAAGAGGGCACCTTGTCTGTGTCTGTCTGTGTGTGTGGCTCAATTGCTGTCTGAGAAAGGAGCTACGCAACAGCCTGGCTGCCAGCGCTTTCCAAGCTCATTAAATGGAATTAGGCTTTCATGCTGTATTTGAAAATCAAGTGGTGTTTGGAAGGACCACAAATAAAAGCAGTAGCATTATAGGATTTATACTTCAAAGAGATATTAGAAATTACCTAGTCCCATCTCCTTTTATTTCATTTTTTTCTCCTTTTCCCCCTAATTTTTAAATTCTGAACTTAAAGCACCAATAAGAAAAACATTTCCATATACACAGAATAGCATATGAAGACAATTGTATGTGAAACCATGACTCTCCATATCATACCATTTGCTTTACAAGTTGTGAAAAAAGGATGTGATAAATTATATAATAAAAATCTATTTAAAAGTATATAATAAATGTTAGAATGGTTTTGATTGTACTTCCTCCTGTTCTCTTTTGCACATTTGAAAAACATTTCAATGGCCTTTCTTTTTTTGGCATTGCTGTTGCTAACCTCTCCATTACCTCCCCAATTAAAAACTGAGAAAGGAAAAAAAGTGTTAATAAACCTAATTAAGAAAAACAAATCCATACTGTGGCCAAAAAGTATATCTTTCTCCATTTGGGTCTATTGCCTTTCTGTCAAGAGGCAGGCAATATGCTTCATCATGGGTCCTTTGGAGATTTGGTTGACTGTGGCATTGATCAGGAAGGAAACAGAGCAAGCATTAAGCCCCTACTGTATATATGCCAGCCACTGTGATAAATACTTTACATATTTTCTCATTTGATATTCACAACAACTCTGTGAGATTGGTACTATTATTATCCCCATGTTACATTTGAAGAAGCTAAGGCAGAGGTTAAGTGACTTGCCCAAGGTCACAGCTAGGGAGTATTTAAGCAACTCAAATTTGGATTTGAACTCAGATCTTCTTGACACCAGGCTCAGTACTGATCAAGATTCTTAAGTTTTTCAAATGTGTTTTCTTTGACAACATTGTTGTCCATGTCTATTTCTCCTGTTTGATTCACTCTACATCAGTGCATACTATCTAAGATTCTCTGAAACAATTTCTTTTATAATTTCTTGTAACATAATAATATTTCATTTATATATTCATTTACCATATTTTCTTCACTCTTTACGTTGGGGGTACTCCTTTATATTCTAGTTCTTTTTCTTCCTTCCCTTTTTAAATCCCCACTGTGGGATCTGGAAGTTCAATTTGCTTATAGCTGCTCTCCTCAATATTATCTGTCCTCTTACTCTGTCCTCATCTCTAACTCTGCATATTTCCTTATTGAGTTTGATGGTTTTTGTATGTATGTGTGTGTGTGTGTGTGTGTGTGTGTGTGTGCATTTTCAATCCTCCTTAGTCTGTTTGATTAGTTCATATAATGCCTGTTTCCCCCATATCTTCCTTCATGCTTGTATATTCTTCTCATGTACCTTGCTTTTAAAAACTAAGAAAGTCACACCTTATCTGCACAACCGCATTTCTCTTATTTTCCCTTCTCTTAAAATGATCAGAACAGAACCATTCTAACCCCAGGTCCTCAGTTTTTCTTATTAAAATCCCTCAATAGTCTTTGAACACATTAAGGTTCTGAAAGGACACATTTCTTCTTCCCCCATTAAAATGTTATCCCACTGCCCATTCTAATTGCTCAGATACATTTGCCTTCCTAGGTATCTTTGGACTCTTGTGTGTATATTTAAAACGATTCCTACTTACCTCTGGTTTTCTAATCAGAAATATTTGAAAGTTCTTTACTCCATTAGGGGCAGCTAGATTGGTGCAGTGGATAGAACATTGGTCCTGGAGTCAGGAAGACTCATCTTCCTGAGTTCAAATATGGCCTGCTACTTACTGTGTGACCTTGGGCAAGTCACTTAACTCTGCCTCAGTTTCCACATCTGTAAAATGAGCTGGAGAAGGAAATGGCAAACCATTCCAGTATCTCTGCCAAGAAAATTCCTAATGGGGTAACTTAGTTTTGCAGGATAAATTCTTCTTGGTTGTAAGCCTATCTCTTGTTCCTTTGCACTATGGTATTCCAAGATATTCTCTGGTTTATGGTAGAAGCTGCCAGACCTAATGCAATCCTGATTGTAGTACCTCTGTATTTGAATTGTTTCTTTCTGGATACTTTGATTATGTTTTCTTTGATGTGAGAGCTCTGGATTTTGATTTTGACATTCCTGGGATTTTTCCTTTTACTTTTCTTTTACCTCTTCAGGAGGTGTTACTTCTTCATCTTTTCACTTCTCCATTGGATTTCAATGTATCTAGGCAGTTTTTACTTATGAGCTGCCCCAATAAGTAACTACAAAGATAATATAAGAGAAGAACCTTCATATCCCAGTTTCTATAGAATACCAGTTTTTAAGAAATACTGATTTTCATGATAGTGGTGCTGAAATGCATCCACAAAGAGAAAAATGCTCTCACTGTCTTGATATAATACAAATCTCCCAAGCATCATTTTTTTCCTTTCTGCAACAATATGATAAAGGTTATGTGAAATTCAGATAGTTCGAGGAGGTCTTTGTAGAGTGTGTTGGTAGGGTTGCTATTAGTCAGTTTCCCTTTTAGAGAAGACAGGAAGTGAAATAATTTCCTTAAAAAAAAGTTGTTTATTGGGCTTGGGGGTATTTACCTAGGGGTAAATATCCTTGCTCCTCGGGATGTTTGCCTGGGTGGGATGATGTTAGTGATGATGTCCACATGAGAGGTAAATGAGAAGAATCAAGGACCTTCTTTGGCATCCAAAGAACAAACTTGGGATTCAAAGGACCTGGTCAGGTCTTCAGGAGCCACCCACTAGGGGAAATTGTAAGTAGCACGGCTGGCTTAGGATGAAGCCAGAGAACATCTATCAGAGATGCTGGTGGGAGAAAGCCACCTATTAGGTCATTCTTAAGCTGATGAATTTTTCACTGTAGTTGAACCCAATTAAGCAAACCTCACCAGAGTTCTTTGACCAAGGTTGGTTAACCATGTTTTAGGAATGTTGCAGGGAAGGATTCTGGTTCAGATGTGGGCTAGATTCGGTGGTATCAAAGGTCCTTTGGTCAATGCTACTGTGAGTGTGCTCCCAGTGCTTGCCACTGTACCTGGCACAAAACAGGCATTTTATAAATGTTAGGTGATTGACAGAACACACAAGAGCGAAGATTGTTAAGTCAGTAGGTCTTAGAAGTCATGGAGTACAACCAAATTCATTTTACATATGAGGAAACTGAGGCCAGAGAGTTGAAGAGATTTCCCCAACATGACACAGCTAATAAGTGGCAGGCCATTATTCGAACCCAGCTCTTCTGACTCCAAATCCTGTTTTCTTTCCACTGTACAATGGTTCCCTTAGTGAGGGCCACAGGTTGTGGTGACAAATATTCACTTGGAGATTGAATTGGGATCCCAGGGTCTTAACTGAATGAGTATGCAGTTGGTTTCCTGGGTTTTAAGTTAAGAATGGAACTAGAAACCAGGTAAAATTCACTTGGATTTTCATTGTGATTTGAATCTCATGAATGAACTTCTCTATTATCTGTTTGGATTGTCTTATCAAGCACCATTACAAAGGAAAATTCTTCAGCTTAAGGAACCAGTATTCATTTTTCATAATCTAGTGGCTGGCTTTCCTCCATGAACATCTCATGGCAGGGGAGGTGTGCTCTGCATCCAGCCAGCCTTGTTAACATTTCTCAATCCTTTTATTGCTGGTGGATGGCCAAGCCAACAAATTGCCTGGTTTCCTAAGCAGGTAAATGGATTTCCACATTTAAATATAAACTCTCAGTTCCCCTGCTATAAAGGATGCATTTTATATCATACTATGAGTTTCCAATGACTTTTGCAGGGTGAAAGGATCGTCCAGTTTTCCAATTTGCGTTTGACGTGGAAGCTGGCTGTGAGGAAAGAGATTGGATTAGATTGTTAGAGTTGAGGCCAGGAAGAAAAAAGCAGGAGGTATTTCCAGAAGACTATCTCAGGGCAAAAACCTCCCTCTTCCTTATGCATGGATGTGTAGATTTCTAGTTTTTACTGCTAATAAGTTACAACAGGTAAAGATGAATATCAGATACACTGTTATAGTCATCCTAAATGGACAGTAACCACTAAATGGATAGACACGTACCTGACCTCAGTGCCAGCCTGATCCTAGAGCACAGAGGTAGTGTCAATCTTATAAGACCCCAGAACTGGAACTATGAAGCATAAAAACTGGAAGTTTTTAGAGAAATTGGGTTCAAGAAGAGATAAAGAGCTGGTATAGAGAACAGCATCAATTGGCAGAAGGTATATGGGCTAGAATGATCAGTCAATTAGAAAAACTCTACCAGTAAGTCCAAGTAGCTCAGGTGAGATGGCTGGAATGAATACCCAGATAATAGTAGGAACAACAATAATAACTGATGATTATTTAGCACTTTAATATTTATAGGAAACTTTCCATGTATGACACCATCTGGCCCTCACAAAAAATATTGTGAGGTAGGTGATGTTAATATTATTACTCCCATTTTACAGATGAAGAAATAGACTCAAAAAAGTCATGTGACCTAACCAAGGTCCCAGTGGAGCTGAGATGCGAATCTAAGTCCCTCTGATTTTAGATCCAATATTCTTTTAAAAAATGTTTTTTTGGAGAGTGGCTAGGTGGCGCAGTGAATAGAGCACCTGCCCTGGAGTCGGGAGGACCTGAGTTCAAATCTGACCTCAGACACTTAACTCTTACTAGCTGACTTTGGGCAAGTCACTTAACCCCAACTGCCCTACCCTCCCCCCTTCAAAAAGCAAAAAAAAATATTTTCTTTTCTTTTTAAAGCATTACTGTCAAATACCAGTAATTCCCAACCCACCACAGGATGAGCTCTCCCCTGAAACAACCAAGTACAGTTAAACCAAATAAATCAACACATTGACTGTGTCTGAAAATGCATGTCTCATATTGCCTTACCCATCTCACAATCTAGAGTCCGTCTACCACCTCAGTGCCGAGAGGTAGGAGGCACGCTACACCTCTAGTCCTCCAAAGTCATAATTGTTCACTTCATTGATCAGTCCTGGAGTCTTTTGCAATTTTTTTTCTTTAATTATAGGGTCATGATGTATGTTGTTCTCCTGATTCTACTTACTTCTCTGTCTCTGCATCAGTAAATGTAAGTCTTCTCACAGAATTTTATCTGAATCCAATAATCTTCCCATATGCATATATATATAAATACATATGCAAAACCCTTTATTTTTCTAATAGTTCTTGCCCCCAAGGAGCTTATATTGGGAGAGAGGAGAAAACATGCAGACATAATTATATACACGTTTAAGGAGGGAGTAAGAACTAAGAACTAAGGAGATCAAGAAAGATTTCTCATTTCCCATGCGCTGAGCTTTGGAAGAAGTTAGAGAGACTAAGAGGTAGCGGGATGAAAAGAGAGGGCATTCCAAGCATGAGGGACAGTTTATGCAATAGCATAGTGTCTGGAGATGGGGCTCTAAGTTTGGAGGAAAACAAGTATTTCAGTGTTGTTTGAACAAAAAAATCTGAAGAGAAATAGCATGTAATAAACTTAGAGAGGTAGTCTGGGCTTAGATTGTGGAGGGCTTTAAATGGCAAGGTATTTCATCCTAAAAGCAACAGAAAGCCATGGAAGTTTTTTGATAAGAGTCTTATATTTAAGGAAGATTGTTTTGGCAGCTGGGTAGAGGACAAGTTGGAGATGGGAAAGAGTGGATGCTAGAAGTCCAAATAGGGGGCTGCAATATCCCAGATGAGAAGTAATCAAGGCTTAAACAAGGGTGGTGGCTATGTGAGTGGAAAGAAGATGGCAGATACAAGAGATGTTGTGAAAGTAGAATTGACAAGATTGAACAACTGACCAGATACTGGGAGGTGGGGTGGGGGTGGCACTGAGAGAGACAGAGGAGTCAAAGATGATTTGATCATTGAGGTCAAGAACCCAAGGAACTGGAAGGTTGTGATGGCCTCAGCAGAAATAGGCAAGTTGGAAGGAGGAGTGGGTTTGGGGATAGAGATGATAAGTTTTCTTTTACACATGTTGAGTTTGAGATGCCTTGTCAGAGCTCTCTTTCAGAGTACCCTAACATGCCTGCAGGGGCAGTGGGTTACTTACCCTAATGGAGAAGGCACCAGCATCTTCTCCAGAACAGAAGAGCCACAGCTCGAAGGTATTTGCAAAGAAGGTTTATTGAGGTCTCTCTATGGGGAAGCCTTACAGCTAGATCTTAAGGCAGGCTTCCAACTACCTCCAGATCCACATATATACCCCAGATCCACACACCACACATGAAACAGCCCAGCTGAGCAGAATTGTGGGAGGGGAGGTAAATTGTGAGAGGGGAAGTACAATTACAAGGGCATGAAGGCCCCAGGGTGTGGAGACACTAGTCAGGAACATTAGGTATCCCACATAAGAGAATCCTGAGCAATGCAACATCCCCTGGCCAGGGACAGTGCAATATGCTCTGATCTCTACGTGACCCAACTAATTCCCAGGCCTCAAATACTTCCCTGTGCCTCGACACAACTGCTTGCAATCTTGCACATATTTTCTAATTCTTACAATGCCTATAGGATATTCAAGTGGAGACACTAAACAAAGAGTTAATAATGTGTGACTGGAGTCTAAGAGAAAGATTAGGATTGGATCTATAGGTCTGGGAGTCATCTGCCCAGAGATGGTCATTGAACTCGTGGGAGCTGTCAAGACCACTGAGAGAATGAATAGAGAGAGAAAAGAAGACCTAGAACAGAGTCACATTTAGGAAGCAGGATACGCATGGATGGTGATCTAACAAAGAGACTGAGAAATGTTGGTCAGGTAGGAAGATGACTGGGATAGAGCAGGGTAATGAAAATCCAGAGAGGAGAGGGAATGTAGGAGGAAGAGATGGTCAATACTGCCAAATGCTGCAAAGAGGGTTGCCTTTAGCAATTAGGAGCCATTGGTAGCCTTGGAGAGAGCAGCTTCAGTTGAGAAGGCTACATCAAAGAGGTAGCATTTGTCCAAGGCCTTGGAATACGAATAAAATTTCAGCTGGTGGATGGAGTTCTGAACTTGGAGTCAGGAAAACTGAGCTCAAATCTGGATTCAGACAATTACTAATTGATGACCCTGGGCAAGTCACATACCTCTGGGGCCTAAGTTCCCTCATCTGCTGAATAGGAATATTCATAGCACCTACCTCCTAGCTTGTTAAAAAGATCAAATGAGATAATCTATGTAATTTGCTTTGCAAACCTTAAAGAGATATATAAGTGTTGAATATTAGAGGAAAGACATTATAAAAATGGGGCACCTGGTGAACAATGGCCCAGTAATGGGACAGACCATTGCCTGTAGTGAGAAATGGTTTGACAACAGATGGACATGTGGGGAGAACGTGCAGGAAATAAAAGGAGTTGGTAGAAGACCCTGTTTGCCAAAGTAAAGGGTTTGGTCTTTATTGGGTAGGCAATGGGGAGCCATGAAAGCATTTGAGCAGAGGCATCCCATGATTGTTAGTCAATTAGCTAGTATTTATATTAAACGCTTACTAAATGGGCAGCTAAGGGGTGCAGTGGATAGAGTGCTGGACTTGGAGTCAGGAAGACTTATCTTCATGAATTCAAATCTGGCCTCAGACACAGAAGCTGTATGACCCTGGGGCAAGTCACTGATCCCTGTTTGCCTCAGTTTCCTCATCTGTAAAATGAGCTGGAGAAGAAAAATAGAAAGCACTCCAACATCTTTTGCCAAGAAAATGCTAAGCAGGATCATGAGGAATCAGACACAATTAAACAAATGCCAGGGACTCTGCTAGGTCCTGGGTGTACAAAGACAAAAATAGTGGTCCCTACCCTCAAGGAGCTTATGTTCTATCATTTAGATGAGAGGTTATTTTTTTTTTTGCCTTTTTGGAGGACAATTGGGGTTAAGTGACTTGCCCAAAGTCATACAGCTAGTAAGTATGTCAAGTGTCTGAGGCTAGATTTGAACTCAGGTCCTCCTGACTCCAGGGCCAGTGCTCTGTTCACTACACCACTTAGCTGCCCCCAGGATGAGAGATTCTTAACCTGGGGTTGTGAATTTGTTTTTTTTTAAAAATTGATAACTGTATTTCAGGAAGATTGGTTTCCTTAGTAATCCTATGTATTTTATTTGATGTGTTTAAAAACATTATTTTGAGAAGTCCATAGGCTTCACCAGGCCATCAAAGGGTTCTAGGCCATGAATTAATTTAAGAACCCTTGCATTAAATAGATTTGATTAGAAAGATTAGTCTTCCATCAGTGTTCAGAATGAATCAGAAGGCAGAGAGACTAGAGGAGAAGAAACCATTTATGAAGTTATTTCAATGGTCTTGACACAAAGACCGAATTGTGTGGCAGGGGTGGGATTAGAGAAGAGGAGACAGATGGAAGCTACAGTAGAGGCAGAATCCAGACCACAGTGTGTACCTCTCTGAGAGGAGATGTGTAGAGAAATAGGTCCTCATTGACTCAAGGGCCTGGATGGAGCCAAAGGTGGAGACAGTCTTGACTCATGTTGAAAACACGTGTGGTTTGGCACCTGGATCCCAGCACTGCACTCAGCAGCCAAATCATTCCTGTGCTGGGATCACATTCCGAGGGCCAGGTGCCAGACAATGGAGCCTCTGTGACCCAAGGTGGACTTGCTAGAGTGTCAGCTGACACTGTTGGCCAAAAAAAACAGTAGAATTATTAGGAAACCAAAAGTAACCAGGGAAAAGCAGATGTAGCTCTGGACTTGGGGAATAAATGCCAGAAATGAATGTGCTTAAAAAGATTAATGAGATAGCAAATTCCCTAGTCCTCCCCCAACTTCCTCCCCCAACCCCCATTTTTCATGACCAACAGCTCTCTTTATTTGGACTAATCCAATAGGAGTTGATTATCAACAAAGAAGGCAAAGAGCAGCTTGCCATGAATGGCTAAAAACTGTACACTCAGAGATGAAACAAGTAATGAGAAAGAGGGAGCAGGCCTGAGCCTGATCACACCAGAGCCACGTCACCCAAGGCTGGGAGGCTTAGCTATGGGGAAGATGTGCTAGAGTGGCCAATAGGTCACCTCAAGTATTCAAAGAGATGTTAGAACATGTGGGCAGAGGATGACGTACGTGAAAGGGTTGACCTTAAATTGTGGTAGGAAAGTCATTAGAAGGAATTTCCTATGACTGTTAAGAGACACTAAACTACAGGATTTGATAGGAATCAGCTTTCTGAGAATGGACAAGACAAGTAACAGAAACAGGGGGATGGACCATGTGACTTCTAAAGGTGCTTGAAAAATTAGAAAACAGTACGACCAAAGAGAAATATTAACTTCTTTTTTTATTGGAATGTTTGATTGAACTGGACTTTACTTAAAGAAAAAGAGAAAAGCATCTAAAAGGATTCATTGATTAAAGCCCATGCCCTGAAATATTATTTCTCTCTTTAAAAAAAGCAAGTATATAGTAATAATCAAATGCATCTGTGAACTTATTACTGATCCGGGTTTTTTTTCTTATGACACAACTTACAACCCATTCCAGCCTGCCTACCCATTTTATTTATGTCTCCTTGAAAGTTCGCTAGACATGGTTTCCCCATCATGTCAGAGGCCTTCCTTGCTTTCTCCTGACATTTTCCAGAAGTTAGTTGTCCTCCCTCGTTCTTACCAAATGACCAGCCCATCTTCCCTTCCTATCATGCAACACAATGTAAAAAAAAAAATAACCAGCATTCATATAATACCCTGAGATTTATACAGTACTTTACAAATACTTTCTCATTTGACCTTCACAACAACTCTGGGAGGTAGATTGCTATTATTATCCTAATTTTACACACAAGGAAACTGAGTCAGAAAGAGGTTACAGGACTTTCCCAGGGTCACAAAACTAGTAAATGTCTGAAGCAAAATTTGAACTCAGGTCTTACCTGACTCCAGGTCCACCTCTCTAACCACTGCTCCACCTACCTGCCTTAATGATGTCTTTTATTCCTATTCTTTGTAAATGTTCCCTATTGACTTTTTTTTTTTTTTTGCTTTTTGGAGGGGAGAGGGCAGGGCAATTGGGGTTAAGTGACTACTTGCCCACGGTCACACAATTAGTAAGTGTTAAGTGTCTGAGATTGGATTGAACTCAGGTGCTCCTGACTCCAGGGCTGGTGTTTATTCACTGCTCCACATAGCCGCCCTCCCCATTGACTTTTGCAGCCTGCTCACACCCATTGTGCACCCCTCCAATGGCCTCTGTGGGATCGTATCTTAGTTCTTTTGAAAGAGTTGTAATCCATGGCTCACTGCCATGAGGATGCATCAATCGAATGTTGGTACCAAAAAGCTGGCTTTTGTGGGAAGCTTGGAGTCAGTAAAGGAGCTTGGTAATTTCTCAAAACATACAGTAATGGGAGATCATAACATCAGACCAACAATACAGTCAGTGCTTACTAAATACCTGTCATAGATGAGGCATTGTCCCATGTGTTTGGAGACACAAGGTGAAAAGAAAAACAACACCTACCCTCAAGAAGCTTCCATTCCATTGGCAAGATGCAGACAGGTAAACAGAGAAGTATGTGGATAGTAATATTCTACATGTTTTTTATAGTGTTGTAAAGTTTGCAAAGTACTTTACAAATATTCTCTCATTTGATGCTCACAACAACCCTGGGAAGTAAGTGCTATTTTGATATCAATTTTGCAAATAAAGAAACTGAGGCAAGTTAAATGACTCATTCAGGGTCACACACAGCTAGCAAGAGTCTGAGGCAGGATTTTCACATGGGGATTCCTGATTCCAGGTCCAACACACTATCCCCTGAGCTACCTAGATGTTCACGTGATATTTGGAGGAGGATTTGAATGCTAACAATTAAGATGATCAGAAAAGCTTCCCATGGAAGGTACCACATGAGCTGAACCTTGGAGGATGATACTAAGAGGCCAACATGATGAGGGAAGTCAACTGTCATAGGGTTCTGAATTCTTGCTTAAAAGCAAGTAAGGTAGCTTGGCTCAAACAAAGTACACAAGTAAAGGGGAAAGTAACAGACACATGGGGGTACGCTCTGATTAGTCCTGCCTATTGGGCAGTACAAAGCAAGCACCCACAGATATTTTCTGCTTGCTTAGTTTGGGGGAATGTTTTGCCTGTGCATTTGTTGTTATTAATCCTTCGTTTTCAAAGAGGACCAATGACACCACAGATGATGTCTTGACTTGCTCATGAATTGGATTTACATGAGCCAAAGCTACACCATGCATTTAGCCATTATGGAGTGGACTGGCATTTCAATTTGGTGTGTTGCAATTGTTAAAAGAAAAGGCAGTTTCTGGCTGGAACTCTCTTGGCTACAGCTCTCTGGGTGCTCAGATATGACTCTAGTGAGAAACTAGAGAGAAGGGGGTCCTTCTTTATCCAGGTGTCATGGTGATCCCATCCAAGTGCAGCTAACTGTATGTCCTGTCCTTAGGCATAAGAAAGATCTGGAAGTGATGATGGAAGGTAGTGGTAGCAGTATCTGTCAATGGGAGCAGGTGTAGTTGAAGTTGTAGCAACAGAAAGAGCAGACCCCTGGTGGTGGCAAGGGGAATATGGGCATCCCAAAAGGCAGCCATGAGAAGTTGTCTCTTAACAGAAATAGCACCAGCCCTGCTAGGGTGACCAAGGGACTGACTACTAAGGCTCTCTCTATCCTATTAAAAAAAAATCTAAATTCTTTCAGTAGTTGATCACCATGCATCTGTAAACATGCTCAAAGGTCCCATCTGGTTGGAGGAAGAAAGGAAATATCTACATATTCTCTGTACAGCCCATCAGCAAGGACAAATCAGTATCTTCCATACTCCTGTTATAGGAGTAATGTAAAATAAGCTGGGAAAGCAAGACTTGGAGACAGATCGTAGAGGACTTTCAACGGTAATGAATCCTCCAAGATGAGGAGTTTGACAATTAAAGTCTTTGTTTTTTGCTTTTATTTTGGAGGGGGGAAGGCAGGGCAATTGGGGTTAAGTGATTTGCCCAAGGTCACATGGCTAGTAAGTGTGTCAAGTGTCTTGAGGTCAAACTTGAACTCAGATCCTTCTGACTTCAGGGCTGGTGCTTTATTCGCTGCACCACCTAGCCACCCCAACAATTAAAGTTTTGATCAAAGATAAGAATTGATGTGCCTTTAAATTCTAGACTCCAAAATAAGAATTAAAATTTTAAAAATATGTATTAATTTTGATACATATCACTTAAAATTTATCTTGATTTTTAATTTATATATCTTGTTCTGATTCAGCAGCCACATCCTGATATATAAACTCCCATAAACTGCATCATCCTCCCTAAAATTAAGAAAAACTGCCTGAAGGATCCATTGCCACTAAGAGTGCACCATCACTTTGCTCTAACGTAAATTACTTAGCAACAGCATTATCCATTACATCTGATCTGGGTTTTGTCATTTAATGCTTGTTACAGTCATTGTGGATGAATTATCTTGTTTCTGCTCATTTCACTCTATATCAATTCATAAAAATCTTCTGAGTTTCTCTGAATTTTTCATATTTTTAAAATTAAATTTTATTATATTTTCATTTCCAAATTCTCTCCCTCTTCTCACTCTGTTCGCTACCCATTGAGAAGCCAAGAAAAAACTCATTACAAATATGGATAGAACTGAATAGGAGGGAAATTAAATGACTTACCTAGGGTCAAACAACTAGCATCATGGACCAAAAGCAGGAAGGAAGCTCAGAGATCATCTGGTTATAGCCTAAGTGAGTTCTGGGGTTTCCTGATTCCAACTCCCTCCCTCCATGATGAGTCAGGTCCCCAAAGTTTGGCTATATCTCCCTGTTGGAGTCCTAGGGGCTACACAAAATGGGTCAGAGGTAATTCTCCAAAGCCATCAGCTCAACCCCCCCACCAATGTCCTTCCTTCCAAGATTATCAGTGAGGATGAGATGTATTCTTAACCCAACAAAGTATCATGGCAATTGCAGAAGATAAAATTTTGGTGGGAAAATTTGAAAAGCTCTGGCAAAAATAAAATAATGCATCTAGGATAAGAATAAAGATGGTCTAATAGTAATTATGTATCTAATTACTTAGATAAAGTTTTGGTATCCAAGATATAGAGACAACTAAAAGATATGTGTGTGTTTATCTTTCTATGTACATGCATATACACGCCTATGTATATATCTCAAAATCATTCCCCCATTACTTGTAATCAAAGGATATGATCAAAGAATTCTCAAAAGAAAAATTATAAACTATTAACGACCAAATGAAATAGTGCTCCAAATCATAAAAAAATAGGAGAGATGCATATCAAAGCAACCCTGAGGTTTCACCACACATTCAGAAAATTAGCAAAAAAGTCATTGTTGGAAGGGATGTAGGAAGATAGCAGATTAGTGCATTGTTTATGGAGCTGTCAATTTGTAATAGCATTTTGGAAATTATGTATTTTATGGTTATTCTAATGGGATTTCTCTCTTATTGCCTCTTGGGTTCTGATATTATTATATAGAAATGTTACTGAATTTTGTGGTTTGTTTTGTAGCCT
This sequence comes from Pseudochirops cupreus, assembly GCA_028627135.1. Classification (NCBI taxonomy): domain Eukaryota; kingdom Metazoa; phylum Chordata; class Mammalia; order Diprotodontia; family Pseudocheiridae; genus Pseudochirops; species Pseudochirops cupreus. The sequence continues at coordinate 536,109,061 of CM053582.1, forward strand.
TCAATTTTCCTAAAGCTATTAGTCGTATAAACGAATATCTTTGCTGTTTCTCTAAGATTTTTAACTAAATCTATCAGCAAAGAGAGATAACTTTATCTCCTTTTTGCCTTTCTTTATGCTTTTAATTTCTTTCTCTTGTCTTATGGCTATTACTAGACTTTCTAAAATTATATGAAATAATGTGGGGAGAGTGATTATCTTTGTATTTATTGGGGAAGTTTCTAGTTAATATGTTATATGTTATAGTTGTAATTATGTGTTTTATATATAGTGCTACATAGTTAACATGGTTATATGCAGTTATATATAGTTAGTTTATTATATATAGTTAACATAGCTATGTATGTAGTTATATATACATAGTAATATATAGTTAACTATATAGTTAGCTGTAACTATATATATAGTTACATATATAGTTATAACTATAGTTATATGTATATAGATGTAGCTAACATAGTTATATGTTAATATAGGCGTAGTCAACATAGTAAAATGCTAACATTTTATCTTGTTCTAGTCCCCCTGACCACTCCCACCCCCCAACCTCCATCTCCTTCTGGTCAGTGTAATAATTTTTTTACATGGCCTGTGTAAAGTATCTACAGCAGGATGTAAGATTCAGAGGGAAACCTGAAAGTCTTGTACAAACTGTCCCAAAGATCAAAGGAGCATAGTTTACAATTGAGTTACATATTAACCAAAAATCACCTCCTAGTAAAATATTCTAAATCCGAGGACGCCATTCAGCATTTGCTGTGAGGATTTTTTGGCCCTATGATATGTAAATCTCAGACAAATTTAGGCATCCACAGTAAGATCAGCAGAACATCGAATGGTGCTGATAACTCTGAGGTGATGTGGATATGTAAACTTTAAAGTTTTATTGACAACTTTAAAATGATTTGGGTATGCTAATGAACAAACTCCAAGGTGGCACAGAGAGGAGTTGTCTTTCCCTCCAAAAAACCTACAAAAGTGAAATCTCAAACTCCTGCCTCTCAAGTACTTCCATCTCCTAAAGCTCCATGAAGCTTGAGTACTCTCATCTTCAACATGGGTTTATGTATGTTATTCATTCCCTACCCATCCTCTTCCTCATGCTGCCTGCTTTCCTTCGCTACCCTAGATCCTGTCCCTTGCCTGTCTCTATATCTCCTTTCCAACTGCTTGTCTCTGTACTTTTGTGCTTTTTTTTGCCTTTTTTTTTTTTGGGAGGGCAATTGGGGTTAAGTAACTTGCCAAGGTCACATGGCTAGTAAGTGTGTCAAGTGTCTGAGCTCGGATTTGAACTCTGGTCCTTCTGACTTCAGGGCTGGTGCTCTATTCACTGTGCCACCTAGCCACCCCTGTCTCTGTACTTTCTGTGACATTTTCCCCATATCCTCTGTCTTATTAAAAGTGTGAATTCCCACTGCCATCATAATCTTTCCTGGCCAGTACCCAAAGAACCAGGCATGCCCGCCCCATTTCATAATTTCATAAATTAATTATCAAATTACACCGTATATGACGCCTGGTTTAGGTTTTATGGTGACACGTTTAATGATACCAAAAAGGTCCTTCTATTCCTATATTTTTTTTCCAAATTTTTTATTTTTAGCACAAATGAGTACTGTACTTTGTCAAAGGCTTTTTCTGTTTCTATTGAGATAATCAAGCAGTTTTGGATGTTTTTGCTTTCAACATGATTAATGCTATTGATTGCTTTCCTAATGTTGAACCATCCTCACGTTCCTGGTATAAACCTAACTTGGTCATAGTGAATGATTTCTTGAATGAATTGCTATAGTTTTTTTTCTTTGTTGTTGTTTGCTTTGTTTTTTGTTTTTGGAGGGGGGGAGGCAAAGCAATTGGGGTTAAGTGACTTGCCCAAGGTCATACAGCTAGTACATGGCAAGTGTTTGAGGCGGCATTTGAACTCAGGTCCTCCTGACTTCAGGGCCAGTGCTCTCTATTCACTGCTCCACTTGCTATAGTTTGTTAAACAAGATTGTATTAAAAGTTTTGAATCAATCAATTCATTGATGACAGTCATCTATAGTTCTCCTTCTTCATCCTTCCCTGGTTTAGGTATTAGGATTACATTTATCTCATAAAAGAAGTTTGGACTGCTTTCTTTCCAATTTTTTAACAATAATTTTTAACAATAATTTTAACAATAATTAACAATAATAGTATTGGTACTAATTCATTAAAAGTTTGATAGAAATCTTCTGTGAATTCATTAGGCCACAGAGCGTTTTTTTTTATGTGATGGTTCCGTTATAGTTAATTCTAATTCCTTTTCTGAGACTGGATGATTTAAGATCTCTAATTGGACTTCCATTACTTTGCATATTTTATATTTTTAAAGATATTGCTCAATTTCTTTTGTGTTCTTAGTTTTGTTAACACACAGCTGTGCCTAATAGGTTTTGATAACTCTTTTCATTTCCTCTGGGCTTTGTTGTGATTTTACCTTGGCTGTTTGTCATTTTGTTGATTTGATTTACCTCTTTTCTACTCAGGTTGTCTAAAGCTTTATCATTTTGTTAGTTTTTTTTCCCAATTAGTTTTTGGCTTTATTTTTCATTTTTCCGGTCTTTTTTTGTTTCCAATTCATCTATTTCTCGGTATCACTTCTTTTCTGCTTATTTTGGGTTGATTTTTTTTCTCATTTTAAAAATGCATAGTTAATTCATTAATTTTCTCCTTTTCTATTTTGTTAATATATGTTTGAGGGAGGGAAATATGATTTTCCCCCTTAGAAGTACTTTAGATGCATCACAAAAATTTTAGTATGTAGTCTCATCGTTATTATTTTATTTCAAATAATTACTGTTTGTTTTGCTTTGTTCTTTGGGCCACTCACTATTCAGGACTTCATCGTTCAGTTTCCATTTGGGTCTATTTCTTTTGTTCAGGCTTTCTGAGTTGATTGCTATTACTATTATGCTATGATCTGTAATGGACATTTGCTATTGCTGCCTTTTTACATTTATTCATAATACTTCTGTGGCCTAATATATGGTCAATTTCTGTGAAAGTTGCAGGTGGTCCTGAGAAATACACATATTATTTAGTAGTCCCGTTTAGGAGGTGCCATAAGTCTGTTAGTTTTAGTTTCTCCAGCAATTTGTTCAACTCGATTTGTCCCTTTTGTTTATTATTCTGTTAGATGTATCTTACTCTGAAAGACACTAAAGTCTGTTACTATTGTTGTATTGTTCTCTATATCTTCTTGTATTTCAATTCATTTTTCTTTTATGAATTTAAATACTATGGCATTTGGAAGATGTAAGTTTAATATTTATATTGGTTTGCTGTCTATGGTTCCTTTCAGCATAATTTCCTTGTTTATTTATGTTGTTCATTTTTATTTTTTGTCTGATAGCATGTTTCCAACTCCTGCTTTTCTTAGATTCACCTAATGCATAATGAATCTTGTTCCAGACGTTCATTTTTTATTCTATGTATGTCTTTACTTTTTTCATAAGCAACAGATTGTGGGGTTTTGTTTTCTTATTCAAGCTGTCCCTCTGTTTGATATTATTGTTAGTCATTCACCTTTGAAGTTATGAATTAGGCTTATTTTAAAAATTTGTCTCTGATGTTGCTTTTTGTCTAAATTATGATATTTTTGTTCTTCCTTTTTAGAGATTGCATTTTCTCTCCATTATTTTTGTTTAATCTTCTTTAAGGAAATCCTATTCCCACAGGATCTTTTCCCTTCACTCTCAACCTTCTCTTGCATTTGTCACTCTTTTTCCTCATTTTGGAGTTTTACTTATTCATTCCTTTTTCTTTCTTTCTTTTATATAGCTATCAGATTTCCTCTCTCTTCTTTCCCTTTTAGTTAAGTAGTTAATTAAAATTCTCTTGCTCCTCTTTGACTTTTTTGTTTGTTAGTTTTTTTTTTTCCTTTTATGTACCTTTTTCCAAAAGGGGATTTTTTTTTTTACCTTGTTCCTTTCATTAATTTTCTTATCTTTCTATTCTAAATATTTATTCTTTGATTTGTGATTCTTATACTTACCTATTCCTTCTCTTTAGCCTTGGTGTTTCTCATGGAAATTAAATTTCTAAAATATCTATTTTGAGTTCCCTCTTCTAAACAATTTCTATATTCCTGCCTTGTAAATATTGCTCTCCCCCTTTTCTGTTGTGCCACATAATTAGAAGTATCAATTCCTGTAGGAGATAGAGAGTAGAAATATTGCTCCGAGGTAGAAATTTTCCTGCCTCCCTTATTGTGTGGTACATTTCTAGCTCTCCCTGTGATTAGTTTGCTTTTCGTTGGCCCTGCAATATCCTTCCTGGGTCCGTGCCCTCCCACCCTTCTGTATGTTGACTGCCCCTAGGAGCTCTGATTTTCCTTCTCTTGTGGCAGAATGCCATCCACAAAGGCATACCATTTTCCCTGAGGTAGCAGTTTCTCTGAGTATCAAATAGCTAATCACTAAAATAACTTAATATTTATTACTTACTTATTATATAATATTACTCCATGTCTGGCACTGGGCTAAACACTTTATAATTATCTCATTTGAACCTAACAACAACTATTATCAGCCTTATTTTACGGATGAGGAAATTGAGGAAAATAATTTGCCCAGGGTCACACACTAGTGCTTGAGGCTAGATTGGAACACAGAACTTTCTGATTCCATATCTATGGGAGATGGAGACTTTACAATGGGTATAATCTGCAGGGATTTGGCAACTAGAGGCAGCTAGATTTAGTGATTCAGTGGACAGAGTGATGGACCAAAAGTCAAGAGGCTCTGATTTATGAGGATCAAATAAGAATATTTAAGTTCTACTTTCATCTCTACCCCCTTAAGTACTTTTGGAAAGAAATCTCTTACTAGCCCTGTTTTTGGTTTTGTTTGTTTTTGCTTTCAATCCCATAGGTGTCTTTCTCTTCCAAATTTTCCCCCCTTTTTATCATCTCTGAATGAGGGATAATTTATTTAATTACATGTGCTTTCCTCAGCAGGTGTTTTTGTTTACTCTTCTTGTACTTCTGTTGTCTAGGGGGTTTGCAAATTTAATGATCTGCTCTCATCTTTTTTTTTTTGGTAGGAGGATTTCAAATGCCTCTTTTTTATTGAATATTTGTCTTTTTTTCATTGACAATTAGGCTCAGATTTGCAGGATATGTCATCTTGGATTGCATTCTTTTGCTTTTGAAAAAATATTTTTAAATCTATTTGAAATATATATGTATATTATATATGTATACACACATAGATAGATAGATAGATAGATAGATAGATAGATAGATAGATAGATAGATTATTGAAACATAATCTCCCTTCTGTAGTTTCTGGTAGGAGAAAATGACTGATCAGAAGAAAGGGCCACAAGAGTGGAGGGATCCTCTAGGGTGAGAAGTCTCCAGGGGAAGAGAGATCTTCCAGGGTGAGAATAGAAAGGAATTTACATACTTCTTAGTTGTACATAACACTTTTACAAAAACTGATTGTGTGTTGCAGAGCGTAAATGTTGGGGAAAACAGAAATGCTAAACATGTCATTTACTGAAATTTTTAAGATGAAAAAAGTGATTTCAGAGAAACCTAGAAAGACATATATGATGAAGAATAAAGGGAGCAGAATTAATAATTTATACAATAACAACATTGCAAAGGTGAACAACTTTGAAAACCTTAAGAACTCTGATCAATGCAATGACCAATCATAATATCAGAAGACTCATGATGGAATATGCCACCTACCTTACAGAAAGGGGAAGGATTCAGTAGGAAGACTGAGATATAAGTTTTGGCCAGTGTGGAATTTTGTTATGCTTGACTATGTACATTTATTACAAAGATTTTGAGTTTTTTTATTTTTTAATTGTAAGGAGAGAAAAATTATTTTTAGTAATAGAAAAAATTTAATTATAAAAATTGAAGGGAGAGTGTAAGGGTGGGGATTTATTGATTATCCCACTCACTTGAAAGTACTTTTTTTTGTTAGGTAATAATCTACTTTGTTTGAATCAATGAACCTAGAAGCTGTTGTGAACGGGGACTATAAACATCTTTTTTTTTTGGTATTTAGTATTTACTTTTTCCCCATTTACATGTAAAAACAATTTTAAACTATGAACATCTTTGAATCAACTGAAGCCACTGTATGAGAGAACTGGTTCGCCCTACAAAGGGATTTTTATAAAAGGATAGAGCTATCTCAGAAACAGAAAAAATATTTTGAGGGTCTGGAAGGAGAAATGTTGGGGTGAGCTTTAAGTTCCACACCCTTCTGAGGAGCAAAAGGAAGACTGAACCGTGGCAAAGGAGATATTGAGGCAGCTCATGGGCTCTATAGGCATCTCAGAGCAGAAGATCTTGGCTGAGGGATACACTGAGAAAGAACTGGCTTTTCCCCTAACTCTCCCTCAAGTGCCTGTGTAAGCCATGGACACTGGACTATCATCTGCTGTTTTGTTATCCAAATGTTTCCAGTGAACTGAATTTTGCTTCAACTACGAAAAGGCCAGGAACTAACGATATGTGTATGTAATATAAAAACAATATACATACATAATATAATTAATATATAATAATGCACACATACATGTACATATATACGTCATTCATATACACATACCTACATATACATATATATAGTTTATATAGACATACAATTTATACATATACAACATCCTATATATAAATATATAGTTAGGCAGAGAGCCAAACATCTACCTAAATGTTAGGCATTTTCCAAACTGAGGGCTCAGAGTGATTGTGATTAAACACTTTTTTTTTGGTCTGAAATAAACTACCTAAAGCAGGGTGAATCCCTCAGACCTTAGGGGCTATTATATTGCCTGTTAGACTTAAGTGAGCTGATTACTGTAACAGGGTACTGCATAATCCTAGTTCAATCCTCTCATTTAACATATGAGGAAATTGAGGCCCAAAGTGATTTGTCTAAGGTCTGGGTAGCAGAGCTGGGATTTGAACTCAGGTCCCGACTCCAATCTGATGTTCTTTTCACTGTACCATGCTCTCACTTAAGTCTCTGCAGCCTTGGATAACTCACTTTGTCTCTCCGTTTCTTAGTTTCCTCATCTGTAAAATGAGGAAGTTGACCCAGATGGTTTCTGAGGTCCATTCTAGCTCTGGATCTATGAGTCCAAAATGCCTGAGAGAGGACTAGAATTCAGGTCTTCCATCATCCATGTCTAGGACTACACCACAGAGTCTTCTAATCCACTTGAACTCACTGCTCCTAGAAACACTCTTGTTAGATGTACTTTCAGGGAAACCGTTCTCTTGGGAAGGGAACGGCTCAAACACTGCAGGGGCTATTCAGGTGATAATTAATTTTCGGGAGTTATGTTACATTCTAAAAATGATGGATATAAAATTTCATTAATAACTTTAAAAATGAAATAAAACCTATTTTCACTCAAATTAATTGCTTCCTACTCTATAATATACAAATTTAACCAATGAGCAATTAACTGTGTAAACCAAGTGAGAAAGACAGTTAACAGAAGTAGACACATATCTTCACTGAATGAGCTGAACGGGAAGATGAGCCCCTAGAGAAAAATGTCTGCTGGGACATTTACAAGATGCATTTTAACTCTGTGATTCCAACATTTTAGGGACATATTTTCTGTCCCTACAGGTTATGTTCTAGAAATTTAGCAGATGACATTTAATGTGACAGCCATAGAATTATTGTAATAGTAGGAGCAGCTGCAGTAATAGTAACAGCAAGAGTAGCACAAAACACAACACACCAACTACATGTCAATACTTTAATGCAGAACACAACACACCAATTACATGCTAATTACAGACTAACACAAGCCACAACATACCAATTACATGCTAAGACTTTAACTCGGAAGCAGTAACACGCCAAACACTTTACTGGGAACATGAGGGACATGCCAATTATATGCCGACCACATGGCAACAACATGCCCACACTTTTGTATCTTATAAGAAAGCAGTTCTCACTAAGAGACCTGAGACTTGAGAGAGGAGGAGTAATTTAACATGGGCAGGTCCAACTAGCCCCTACCTGGCCACGTAATTCTTCACTGATTCACTAATTCAACTACTTCACTAATTCAACAGCTGCTGGTGGTTGTTGTGGTTGTTGTTGGGACCTGAAACTCAGGGACCTGGAGTGACAGGGAGCTTACATTCTTCTATGGAGATTCAACTCATTCACATGCAATTCTACACACATAGGATGTGTAGAAAATAAACATAATTTGGAGTGTGTAAGGAATATCATAATCTCATTGACTTGCTAGGACAGAGGAAGCCTCATTAAAGCTGACTTGCTTTATTTTCTTGTTTTGAGCCCCATGTTTGAGCCCCATATACTGAGGTACTGATATCTGAAAACTTTCTTGAGTCCATGTTGGCAGCAAGAGAGGGCCATCAACAACTAGGGAAAATCAAGAAAGATCTTGATATACGTGGCACTTGAACTAATCCTGTAAGGAACTTAATGGTTTCAGGGAAGAATTAATTCAAAAATTCATGAATCTAATTGAAAAGGGAGTTCTTGAAACAAAATGTCTTTGTCCTAAACCACAAACCTTAGAGCAATGGGGAGTCTTAGGTGGGTAAAATGTGAATGCTTAGTTATTGTATCTTCCAGGTTCTCCTGTGGGTACAGACCAAAGGTTTGAACCAGGAGGTTTCATGTGGTATTTAGAAACTCATTCATAGTGTAAGGGTACACTGCCATTTGGTGATGAAAAGGGAAGAAAACATTTTTTGTGAAGAGTAAAAGTTTTATGTTTGTTATTAAATGGTGTAAGATGTGGTTATTAAAGATGATTGACAGTTAAAGAGTAACAAAAGAACCTCATTTTAAAATATGCTTCATATATATATGTAGCTACGTAAAACGAGGTCCTTTTGTTACAGACACACACACACACACACACACACGCTATCAAGTAAGATATGGACAAAAAAATACCTGTAGTATGTGATGTAAACATTCAAATCCCTTTGTAAATGATGTAAGATGATGCCTCACTTGTGTGGGAACAATTTAATATTTTAAGTAGGCAAGGAAGGATCTTTCATTTTTTAAAAACTAGGTTAATACATGTATAGTTTCAAGGTGATGTATCAGTGATGGATGCTCATGGTAAGGCCTTCAGAGCTACACGCATGATGTGTATTTCAGTTCAGTTTTAAGTAACTTTTTTTTGATGGAGGATAAAACCTCAGCAACAAAAAAGAAACCATATAAACACTTGGAGATTGAGGTATGACATTTTTAAAGGACTATGGGAAAAGTTGGGGGAGTTGTGAATTTATAAGTGAAACATGAATGTCTGAGAGTTAGGAGGTTTTCATTTAATGTATGACAACTAAGAAGAACTGATAGGTAGAAAAATCTGAGTTTAAGGAGGAGTCCAGTGGGTCCAGTGACCAGATATTCATCAGGAGAACTGGAGATGTCCCAGGATGCAATGGGAGACCCTGGGCCTTCTAGGCTAAGGTCTTTTCAGGTTCTCACTTTGAGTGAGTTAACTCCCATTTAGTGAATAGGCCTCTTTTAGAAGTGAGTTGAGGGATGGCCCCTTTAATTAGGAGAAGACCCTCAGGGTTGCTGTTCCAAAGAGAAACAGTTATCATTGACATTATAAGACAGGAGGGCCCAAAATACAGCCATGAAGTGGAGCTTAGGCAGGGACCCATTGTGGTCCAATCTATGAGTTTCAAAAAGAAAGAAGAAAGAAAGTAAGAAAGAAAGAAAGAAAGAAAGAAAGAAAGAAAAAAAGAAGGAAGGAAGAGAAAGGAAGGAAGAAAGAGAAAGAAAGGAAGGAAGGAAGAAGAAAGAAAGACTTCCATCAAATTTATGAAGCAATGTAACGCCATGCACCAGCAGATTCCCAAAGGAATGCTACTGTGAACAGCTTTTAGAGTTCAGATTACAAAATAGAGTGAACACTCTGTTTATTCCATTACAAATCAAGACAAACATTCAAAACATTATAATATTCACAACATTACATCTTATCACAGAAAATGGCCACACAGTTTTCACTACAGTGGCCACAATAT
>CM053582.1:536119608-536142018 GCA_028627135.1 Pseudochirops cupreus
TCTGTCTCTGGAATTCTTGCTTATATACACACCTCAGCCAATCCCCTTCTTCCATATCATCAGGGGAGTTTATGCCTTCTCAACAGTGGGACAGAGTTTGCACCTTCCACACTTAGCACTTAGCACTACTAAGTGCTAAGTATCCTGATAAACTAATTACTATTACAAGCAATAGGCATGATCTCTTTTGAGTCTAATAGCGGCCCTGTGAGGTAGTTATTACAGGTGTTCTTATGCCCATTTTATGGTTAGGAAACTGAGGTTAAAGTGATTAACAGCCACATTGAGGAAATTAATGCCATCCACTGAGGAAACATCAGAGGCAGGATTTGAACCCAAGCTTTACCAACGCTAGGACCACTATGGTATCTACTACTCTTCTGTGCCTCTCCACACTATTACAGACAGGATAGTGCAGTAAAAAGAGCTCTGAATCTGGAGTCTGAGGAGGAACTTGACTTGATTTCCAAACCCTCCCCCCACTTGTCACTTTTGTGATCATGGGCAAGGGACATGCTCTGGAGCAGCTGTCTTGATTCTTATATCCACTGATAAATCTGGTTCCCAGAGCTTGACGACCAGACCCCTTCAGGGTTATAGGGGTGCTCCTGAGGGATTTGGGGGGAATATTTTTGGCACTATTTGCTATGTCCTAAATTTATTATCCTATAGGATTGATCAACACATTTCCAGATCTACAGGAATAGACCCAGGGGTATGCTAGTTACACCTTGGAAACTGACAGACTACATGTATACTTTTTTCTTTTAATTTGGAGAGTCAATTAAATATTTATCAGCATACCACTGATAACTTTACCTCATCGGACTAAAATGGCCTCAGGCAACTGCGAAAAAACCGAGCAGCCTTCTCAGTGGGAGGTCCCCAGCCCTGTTCCTCCTTCTATTTACAGCATGGAGACTGAGTTATTTAATTTACTTCTTTCCTGCCTCAGTGTCTCAGACCATGAGACACTAGCCTAGGCAGCATTCTCTCCTCCTTTCCCTCTCTCCACCCCTTCCTTCCACACACGTGGCTGCACAGTCTTTTGAAGGTTAGGGGAAAAAAGCCCTCAAACTCATTTCAATTTGCTTTCCCAATTCCCACCCTTCCTCCACCAACCAGATGATTATCCCCAAGTGCTGCTCATCATATTGAGACTTAAAGAAACCCAGAGATGGTATTAGGAATACAGGAGGGGGAGGCGAACAGCTGCTCTCAGCTGCCAGCAATCCTGCAGCCATGGCTGCTACCTGAGTTGCTATTAACAGAAATAAGCAAAAGAAAACAGGCCCCTCATTTCTAACCTGTTAGGTGGAACAGTGCATGGAGTGCCTGACTTGGAGTCCAGAAGACTCCTCTCTCTGAGTTCACATCTGGCCTCAAATACTTACTAACTGTGTGACCCTGGGCAAGTCACTTCACTCTGTTTGCCTCAATTTCCTCATCTGTCAAATGAGCTGGAGAAGGAAATGGCAAACGACTCCAGTATTTCTGCCAAGAGTACCCCAAATGGGGACACGAAGAGTTGGACACGACTGAAAATGACTGAACAATACAGGTTCCAGACATAGTACAGAGGATATGCAAGGAAAAGGACAGTCCCTCAAGGAACTTACATTATAATGGGGGAAGACAACATATAAAAGAGAGGTAAAAATAGAGTTGGGAGGAGCAATGTACCAATGTCGGGGCGTGGTGGCCAAATCTAGAGAGGGAAGGATGATGTCTAGTCCTGGCTAGTCTGCCAGATGGAAGTTCTGGGAGCCACCCACCTGTAGGAGGAGGGAGCTGAGGGACAGAGGGGGAAGGCAGCTGAGCCACTTCCACCTGGCTGTCCTGTCATTGATCTAGTCTCCAAGAAAAAGAAGAGATCAGATGTGGGCTTTCCTCAGAACAACTCTGTCTTCCATTTTATATGAAATACAGAGAAGTTAAATGGATTGCCCAGGGTCACACAGCTGTTAAAAGGCAGTGCCAGGAATCAAACCGAGATTGGTAGATTCCAAGTACAGGGCTTCCCTGATTCTTTTTCTACAGATTTTAAAGTAGGGTTGATGGGAAAAGTACAGCAGCAGTAAGAGTAGCAGTAGCAGCAGTAAGAGTGGCAGTAGCAGCATCAGGGGCGGCAGCAGCAGCAGTTACTCACATTTATGTAGCAGTTTAAGGTTTGCCAAGTATTTTATATACATCATCTCATTTGATCCTCAAAAAGACCCTGTAATTTAGGTTCTATTATTATCCCCTTTTTATTGATGAGGAAATTAAGTTTCAGAAGGTCAAGTCTTTTGCTCCAGGTCACCCAGGTTAATTAGTGAGTTTGGGATGGGGTAGGGGAAGGAGGTGGATTTTATGAACCTCTGTGCTCTGACCAGGTTCAATGAGCCAGGATCCTTTTCACTGTACCTTCTTTTAAATTGTTAACAAATTGGATTCTGGCCATGGTCCCTGTTAGGGGAGTTCCACATTTGGGAAAGACAGTCTAAGCCTTGAAATTCAGCACACACAGATTCCCCAATGCAGATGTCCGCATCTCAGAAACAGGAGGAGAGGGACTGTCAGGAGAGGGAAGGGTTCATCTGGGGCAATGCCTCCAAGGTTCTTCCTTTCACTAGAACTATATGGACATAACCGCCCCTTTTGTGGGGTGGTGGAGGAACTGAGAGTGAATCACAGAATCCTGGTTTATTAGAGCTGGAAGGGGAGATTAGATGCTTGATGACAAATAGCTGAGTTGCTTCAATCCTGCTACTCATCAGCCCCACAGCACTCTCTCAGAGAAAGGCCATGGCTCCCTTCAGGATTCTAGGGTTCCCTGAGGGCCCTGGAGGTGCATTTTCTCAAATGCTATTGGCTTGAGTCCCTACTGGCTGTTTTTTCCTCACTTAGATGTAAGAGACTAACACCCAGTTTCACATAACCATTTGATACCAATTAACTTTTCTGAAGGGATATTTACTTAGAAGACATAACAAACATTTTCCCTTAATCCTTCAGGCATACTCTCCTTTATCCCACCTTGGTCTTTGAGGAGAGTGGACTCACTATTAGCACAGTTCCTCTTTCATAGAATTGGGGGTCCCTCCATGTTCTCCGCCAGATGTGGCATGCCTGCTGGAGAAGTCCTCAGCTACAGCTGCACAGGGTCCCAAAGGTCCCTCCCTTGCTCTGTTGGTGAGCCAGGTTCAGATGGTGGGGTGCTGAGATGATGCTCTCCCTTACCTAAAACAAAAGAACAGGCCTCACCCAACATAGTCAAAGAATGCAGGTCTGAATTCCCTGGTAGTGTGATGGTCTTGATGGGAAGGGACCCGGGGCCTTTCCCCTTGTAGCATTGTTTCTTACTGAATTCCATCAGCAAAGAAGTCCAAAAGCGCCATCAAGAGTGTAGCTGAAGAGGAGACGGCCAGAGTAGGCTGAGACTGCCTTTTTTGAAGACACCAACATTTCTGGCAATGTAGTCAACCAAAAAAGACTCTTCCCAATCACATGCTTAGCAGACTAGAACCAGTTAAATGTCCAAACATGCTTCACAGTCTTCTCAAGACATTTCCATTCTACCTCATCTCAGTTCTCCCAGAAACAAACTTAGCTTCTTCTTTAATCAGTCAACCAACTAGCCAGGCACTATGCTAAGTGCTGGGGATACATAAAGAGGAAAAGACAGTCCCTGCCTTCAAGAAGCTTGAAGTCTAATGGAGGAAACAACATGCAAACACACACACATATATATACAAAACAAGCTATATATATAAAATAAATAAGAAATGATTAATGGAAGGAAGGCACTAGAATTATACCATTGTAATGGTAATAGTAATTTAAGATCTTCCCCGTCCCTTAACAGGCCAAATGTAACTACATGGAGCCTGTGGTAGGAGGAGTTTCCTGAATGAGTGGAGCAGGAAGGGGTGGAGCAGGAAATGAATCAGAGAAGTTAGTTTGGAGGGAGAGAAAGGACACAGGCAAGGAGATAGCTAGGATTGTGAGTATTTGTTTGTGGGAGGGTTCAAGCAAGGGGAAAGCTTTGGGATGGTTTTGCTTCCTGTAGTGATAAGGTGTTAAGCAACTTCTTTGTTGCTATGATGGATTTGGTTTTCTGGTGTTGGGATTTGGCTTTCTGATGTCTGAATAAATGTTTTGCTTCTGTCTTTTATATGGAGAGTCTATTATATTTTGTGTTTCAGAACTATGCCGGCATATTCATAGTCACTGTTGGTGCTGTGAATATTGCCTTAGGAATACAACCATCCAGGGTCCTCTAAGAGCGCACTAGACTTCTGTTATGCTAGCATCCTTTACATGATTATGAGGAAAGAGGCATTAGACTTTTCTGCTAGATGGATATACTAGGAGAAGTGACAGTTTTAGGCTCAACCTAAGAAAATTTCCTAACAATCAGGTCTGTTGGAAAGTGGATGGGCTTCCTTAGCAGGTGGTGAGTGATTAATTGGCAGTTTGATTAACAAAAGGAAGGAAGGTGCAGTCCAAGTATAAAGCTGAAAGCATCTACGGGGTAAGTATAGCATGTGTACGCTCAGAGAATGTAGAACCTAGTCTGCTGCTCTAAAGATAGGGGGTTTAGAAAGTGATTGATGTGGTTTTACAACAAAGGGAGGAGGAGAATAGGAGGAAAACAGAGTACTGGGAACCAGGATGTTTGTGCAAGCTCTGTCTGTCTGGGACTGGTATGAAGCAGTTTGAGCCTGCTCTGTGGTTGCTGGCACAACAGAGTTGTTCTGGGTTCACGCAATGGACCCCACAAAGGATCACTGGTATGTCAAACTCAAGCAACACTTGTTCCTCCTCTGGATTGGCTGATTTTGATTCCCAGCTTATTTTAGCATCTCCTAGATAATAAGGGAGCTCAGGAAAATCAAGGTGATTAGTAAACTCATTATTCATTTCATTTCTACATGAGTCAAGTAACTGCTTTTTAGAGACACTATAAATAGTATCCCTGTTCTGTGTAATATGGATAAAGAGACCTCTGATACAGTTTCCAGCTTGGTGATTTTGTGATTCTCTGGTTCTGAGTTACTTGCACAAGGGACCTATTTTATGTATGTATGCTTTTGTGTATGTGTGTATCTAATTATTTATTTTTTCGACTTGAGAGAGTGACATTTAATGGGACTGGTAAACTCATGGAAGGGCAGCTAAGTGCCGTAGTGGATAGACTGCTGGGTCTGGAGTCAGAAAGTCTCATCTTCTGGAGTTCAAATCTGATTTCAGACACTTACTAGCTGGGTACTTTAAGCCTATTTGCCTCAGTTTCCTCATCTGTAAAAAGAGCTGGAGAAGGAAATGGCAGACCACTGCAATATCTTTGCCAAGAAGCCCCAAATGGGGTCATGAAGAGTTGGACACAACTGAAAATGACTGAACAGCAACAACAAAAAAGCTCATGGACTTTGGGGTCAATTGTTAGCTCAGTACAAATATGAAAGCCATCAGAAATAACTTCTTTAGTTGGGAATTTAAAAGTAATCTAAAGATAGAAGACAGACAAGTATTTAAGTATTCCCTATAAAAAGGATGGGATTAGAAGAGCTCTCCTTGGCTTACTTTGACACAAGGTCACACAGATAAGAGAGAGAAGAGGGAGAGGGAGAGAGAGACACACACAAAGAAGCAGAAGACAGGAAGGAGGAAGTGGAGGAGGAGAAGATGAAGAAGAACAAGGAGGAGGAGGGGGAGGAAAAGAAGAATGAGGAGAAAGAAAAGAAGGAGGAGAAGAAAGGAGAAGGAATGAAGCAGGAAGAGAGGGAGAGGATGAGAAACCAGAGTGGCCATTAGCACAAAGAGAATCTTTGTCCTTGGTCAACATGTATAAAACATACACTCAAAGGAATTCAAATTATGTGACCTGGAGCAGACCACAGTCAACAGGGGTCGAGATAGGTCTTCCCTTCTTCCTCAGCTTTCTGATAAGTGCATAATCCAAAAGACAAAGAATTCCACCCAGAATGCCTTCCCTTATTTTATCAGCTTTACTTTTAGTGGGGGAAGGTAGAGAATTGAGCAGGGTATCAGGCCTTCCAGGGCTGCCTTTTCCATAGAGTAGAGCCCTATAACCTGAAAAAAATGGCACTGCTTCCATTTTGTGAAATGTTGGGTAGCATTTGCATTCTTAAGTCAGGATCTCATTAATTTTCTGCCCCTATAACCACACACTCATGTATTATTTGAAGCAATGTAATAGAGTAGATAGTACAGTGGACTTGAAGAGAGGAAGACCTGAATTCAAATCCTGCCTCCAATATTTACTACTAGTGTGACCCTGGGCAAGCCACTTATGCTCTCCAAGCCTATAGTTTTCCCATGTGCAAAATGGGGATCAGAGTGTTGTTGTAAGGGTCAATGAATGCAAAGCTCTTAACAAATGTTAAAGAACAACGTGAATTAAATGGTTATTACTGTTATTTTGTATTGTAGATATTTGGATAGTGCAGAATGCAAGCCCAGTGAGGAAGGAAAGGTCATTGCTTTGAGAAATGGATCAGAATTGGGTTTGACTGGGTGGGGGGAGGGGAGGCAGAGAAGGGCGGAGGTTGGCTGAAGAAATGAGATGGTGCAAAAGGCTGGTATGTAGAAGAGCTTGTAAGTGTGCTCTGCTTGGTTTCAGAATTCAGTGGGAGAACTTTGATTCAATTATTTCCATTGAATTCAATTCCACAAGCATTTGGTAAGTGGGTCCTTTGTGTAAAACGGGAAGTAGTGGAGAGCTGACCTCAGAGTTCCGGAGATCCGGGTTCAAGTCCTGCCTTTGACGCTATGTGACCCAGGGAGGAGACATTTAACCTCTCGATGCTCCAGGCAGTTCTGTCAGAGGAAGAGCTGCAGCCTGGCACTGGCAGAGGGGTTCTCCTTATGTGAGAATCTGTGCCAATGAAATCACAGGTCCAGACCCTCCATGAACTGGGTGCCGTATTACACTCTGAGGATATAGAGATGAAAAAAAATCTGTCCCTGTCCTTAGGGAGCTCACATTTCTGCTGGGGGGTGGGGGTGGAGGGATTTTCACAGAGAGGGAATATCTAGAATCATATGAGGCAGGACAGAGGTCTGAAAAGTAGGGGAATAGGGAAGGAGGGGTAGCACCTAAGCGGAAGGAAGGAAGGGAAGGAGGGAAATGAGGGAGGGGGGAAGGAAAGGGAGGAGGATAAATGGAGTGAGGGAGTGATGGAGGGAGGAAGGGAGGAAGAAATAGAGTGACGAATGGAGGAAAGAGGAGAAGGAAGAAGAGAGGGAAGAAGGAAAGGATGAAGAAGAAATGGAGTGAAGGAGGGAGGGAGGAAGAGAGGAAGAAAGGGAGGGAGGAAAAGAGGAAGGAAAAGAGGCAGGATTTATGAAACACCTACTGTGTGCTAAGCACTGTGTTAAGTGCTTTACAAAGGCGGAACTAGGAACAATGGACAGAGACTTCAGAGGCTGGTTTTGGTTAAATGTCAGGAAAACTTTCCTACCACTAGAGCTGTCCAAAAACGGAAAGTGTTGTTGATGGGTGATGAGTTGCCCTCCCCGGATATCTCTGAGCAGAAACTGGGCGGCCACTGGGCGGCAGTACTGAGGAAGGCCTGATGTTTAGCACTACATCTGCTGGACTTTATCAGGAGTTCAAGGAAGCCCATGAACTCTGTGATTCTGAGATTCCGTGTCGGCTGAGCATTTCCCGTGGCCCCGCCGCAGGCCCCGCCAGCCAGAGTACACTCGTCAGCTGCTGAGATTAGAGCGAGGCGGAAGGGACATTTAATTCCATAAAGAGCGTGGACGAGAAGCCCAGCCCTGTGCTGCCAGCCCGGGCCGTACAAACTCCCAGGGCGAGGCAGAGATCCATGTGGACTGGAATTTCGGGGAGCTCCGTACGGAAGAGGTGCGGCCAACTGGGCCCTGAAAGATGGGGGTGGATGCTCCTCTGCTTTCTAAGTGTCTGATGAGTGGAACTGAGGTCCTTCCAATACGAGCAAAGTATGCATAGAGGTACTCTGGTGTGATGGTGAGCACACTGGCCTTGAATTCCAGAAGACCTGGGTTTTAATATTCATCCTGGCATTTACTAGTAAGCAAGTAAGCTCTTTGAGCCTTAGTTAAACTGCTCAAAGCACTTAAATGGGCATATTAATATTTGTCCTATCTCAGGGCGGCTAGGTGGCATAGTGAAAAGAGCACCGGCCCTGGAGTCGGGAAGACCTGAGCTCAAATCCCGACTCAGACACTTAACACTTACTAGCCATGGGACCCTGGGCAAGTCACTTAACCCCAATTGCCCTACCTACCCCCCTCGAAAAAGCAAAAAAAAAAAAGAGTTCTGTCTTCCTCACAGGGTGATTATGAAAAAAAAGTATCAAACCATGAGATGCTGTCGAAACTTAATTTTTTATTATTGTCACCAACAACTCTTGCTTTAGCCATTCCCCTTATCTTTCCACTGTCCCCTCCTTCCATCTAAACTCTTTTCTTCTTTCTAGGTCCTGCTCCAGTACCTCATTCTCCAGTCTCTCCAACCCTCTGTGATTGTTTCCTCCTTAAAATCCCTGTTTAGAACATTGTTTCACTTGGCACTCAGCACATCTTTGTAGTGGATAAAGTTCTGGGCTCAGTCATGAAGATTTGGCCTCAACTCTTACTGCTAATGTTCCCTGGCTGTCATGACCCCAGGCAAGTCTTTTAGCCTTTCTGAGCAGCAGTTTCTTTACCTAAAAAAATAATAATTTGTTGTTGCTAGTTACATCTGATTCTTTATAATCCCATGGACCATAGAGTGCCAATACCGTCTATGGAGTTTTCTTGGCAAAAATACTGGAGTGGTTTGCCTTTGCCTTTTCCAGTGGATTAAGACAAGCAGAGGTTAAGTGACTTGCCCGGGGTCACACAGCCAGTAAGTGTCTGAGGCTGGATTTGAACTCAGATCTTTCTGACTCCACACTCAGTGCTCTGTCCACTGAGCCACCTAGCTGCCTCCAACGATAGATAGATAGATAGATAGATAGATAGATAGATAGATAGATAGATAGATAGATAGATGGATAGATGGATAGATAGGATAGATAGACAGATAGATAGATAATACCTACAGTAATTATGGCACAGGTTTGTTGGGAGGCTCAAATGAATACTTTATGAGCATCCGCTATTATCGTCAGTATTATTTTCTGCTGTCTGTCCATTTGTATCTCAAATCAGATTGCAAGCCCTTCATGGGCAGGAGCCAAGTCTAATGAGTGAGGGAGTTTTACCTTCTGCCACCTAGCCCCATTCCTAAATAGCTGAATACAAAACATAATAAACACTAGAATGTAAGCTTCCTGAGGGCAATAACTTTCCTTTTATGCCCCCTGTGCCTAGCACAGTGACTTAGGTGCTAAAAGTAATGTTTAATTAATAAATTGAAGTGAACTGTCTCCAGGAGCCCCAGAGTCTCAAATTTTGAGAGTTGATGAGTGTGCGATTTGCTCTTTGGGATCCAAATGGAATGGGAAGATGGGGGTTGGGGGGCGTCTTTCCTTCTTTCCACAGTCCTCTGTAGGGTTGAAAAATTAGAATAAGGACTCAACGTGCCCCCCCCCCCCCATCTATGTGTCATCTCAACATTAACTTCTAATGCTGAGTCTGAGATATTAGCACATACTGGCATCAGGCAGTACTTCAGGGCTCCAGATGTTCTCATCTAACAGGAAAATCTAACATCTCTACAGCCAAGAGAGCAAAGACATACCATAAAGTTTTACAATGGGTTAGATGTAGAGTTGGAAAAGACCTCAGAAACCAAGCAGTCCAGTCCTGTTTTACAAGTGAGGGAACTGAGGCTCAGGAATTTAAGTGACTTAGTCAAGGTGACATAGGTGTTAAGGGTAAGAAGTGGGGTCTGACACTAGAGATAGGACCCCTAAATCCCCCAACTTGGGCTCTTGGGTTTGGAGCTTAATAGGAAGCCATCAGGTTTCCTCTGTTATAGTATCAAGGACATGGGAGGCAGAGAGAGGAACACTTCAGTCATTCTGCCTCTGATCAAGAAAACTAACACAGATGAACTTTCTGAGACTGGGCTCCTGGTTCTTGCTGATGAGAGGTTTTAGTTTACAGAAGGAGGGCCCAAGGGGCAGCTAAGTGGCACAGTGGATAGAGCACAGGGCCTGGAGTCAAGAAGACTCATTTTACTAAGTTCAAATCTGGCCTCAGAAACTTACTAGATGTGTGACCCTGGGCAAGTCATCAAATCCTATTTGCCTCAGTTTCCTCATCTGTAAAATGAGTTGGAGAAGGAAATAGCAAAACCACCCCAGGATCTTTGCCAAGAAAAACCCAAATGGGGATGAGAGTGAAATCATATAGAGCTGGGAGTTAGGAGACCTGGGCTACTGCCCCAATCAAGTGGTTGTGACAAGATAGATAATCTCATTTATAAAGGGACATTCATCATCTTGGGCTACCTCATAATGAAATAACCATGGAATTCATTTAAAAGCCACCTCAAGTGACTGCTATGTCACTGTACCAATTCCTAGGGATATGAAAATAAAAATGGCAGCCCCTGCCCTCAAGGAGATTATATTCTATTGGGGCATTCTATTATTATTGTCATAGGGATAGAGACTGTCCCCATGATTTCATTGGCATAGGGAACTTGAAGATGAGGATATGCCCTCTGCCAGTGCAGGTCAACATCTTCTCTGCAACTTAACAGTCATAAAGAATTGCCCTAATACACTCAGTGGTTAAGGGACTTGTCTAGGGTAACACAACCAGGATGCATCAGAGGCAGCACTTGACCCCAGGTCTTCTCAGTCAACTCTATCCAGTACATCATGGTCTCTTTCAGCATTGTTATTGCAATAGCTGACATATATGTAATATATACATATATATGTATATATGACTCATACTATATACACACACATGCATATGTATGTATATGTGTATACACACACACACACACACACACACACACACACATATATATATATATATATATACAGATATATAGATATATATAAAATACAGCTTTCAAAATGCTTTACACACATTGATTCACTCGATCTTCACAACAACCCTTTGAGATACGTATCATCATTAACACCAGCTCAGAGCTGTGACTCCCCCAGGGTCACACAGCTAGTAAAGGTTAGGCTTGGCAACTGAACTCAGAGACTTGAGTCCCAGGTGCCAAGTCCAGTCTCTGTCCATTAGCTCTAGCCATCCAGCTCTCTGCATGAAGCTTGTCAGCCTTCCTGAAGCAAGGTCATGAATGACTTTGAAAACTTCAAAATGCTGTGTGACATAAGGTGGTATCATTATTACTCTGGAATATTGCCTAATAGGAATTCCTCCCTTCTGGGGCTCCAGAAATCTCCATTTCAGAGCCATTCTGGTTCTCTTCCCTCAGACAGAGGGATTCCTTACCTGAGATAATGAAATTCAATCCATTATTTCCGATGGGGTTTTCTAGGCATGGTTGAGGGAGGCCAAAAGATTCATTTGATCAATGAAGGTATCATTTTTATTTCCCAGCGATCTCATGAAGGGAATTTATGTTCCTCTGTGTAATGAAAGCCAGAATGCCAACCTGGAAATGGTGTCTAGCCACGGGGCTTCAGGTTACAATTTACAGGTAGTCCAAAGTTACAAAAACCTTTCAGGTAAACCAGCCCCTTGGCTTTAATGATAGTCTGCTTAATAGAGCCTCTTACCTTTTCTGAATTCTCTGATATTTTTCTTCCTCTATTCCTCTTTCTGATGGCTATATGGTCTTAAATGTAGAGCTAGGAGGGACTTTGGAAGTCATGGAGAGTGTGCTTATAATCGAGAGTGGCAGAAGGGGCCCCTTTGCTGATAGACAAAACAAGGTACAGAGATTAGGGGACTTGTTTGAGTCATCTGGCTAATCAGTGATGAAGAGAGGTAAATCCTCGAATCCGGACTTGCCCTTTCCTCAGAGTAAGGTATTCTAGAGCCACCAGCAACGCTGGGTATTTTTTATACAAAATTACTTTCCTGACCATACCATGTGGTAAACAGCTACCCATGTTCACTGGTTACCCTTGGGGCTCTGTCCAGAGGGACACAGCTTGAGTCTGGAGCCCATGACCAAGGGAATGTATACATGAAGCCAGTGAGGCTAGTAAACTCCAACATGTGACCACTAGATGACCACACAGAGGGGATCCCATAGGAGGAGGTCTATCTCCAGCCCTCCCCTGACCCCTCCATTTCAGAGATTGGTCAATACTCCTCTACTTGTTTTGGAATCAGCTTTGAAGGGCCCTCCCATTACCTGAACTTTGTCCTCTTTGTAATTGCCTTGATCTCAGCTCAGCTACCATAGCAGTGTTTAAAGTCCACCTCACTGGGGAGCACCTAAGCTGAATGCTCTCCATAATCCCCTTTCGCAGCTTTTTCAGTACCACCCAGGCTGGTCATTGGGCACCTGGGCTTCCCAGCAGGCCAGCTGGGGTCTAGGGAGAGGACTTGTCATTTTTACTTGGCTACAGGATGAAGCTACTTATCAGAGCCCTCTTCTTGTGGCTGAGTCTAAGGGGCTGTGCAGCCCAGAGTGAATCGGACTCCAAAACTGGGGAATCCTATTCTGATTGGGGACTTCGGCAAATCCGAGGCAGCTTTGAATCAGTCAACAGCTATTTTGACTCCTTTCTTGAACTGCTAGGAGGGAAGAATGGGGTTTGCCAGTATAGATGCAGATACGGTGAGTCCTATGTCTTTCTATATCACTATCAACTCTGTGGCTACAGGGCTTGGGAACTGCCTGTCCTCTTGTAGGAGAAACTTGTCCCACAATTCCCATCTGTCATGGTCCTCCCTGCCCCCACTGTCCTGCTGGTGCCAAAGGGCCTTCTACCTTTTCACTGCCTTTGCAGTTTGCCTGGGCTGGGGAGGGGCCAGGACCTAAGGAGAAGTGGGGTAAGGGATAGGGTGGAATGAGGGCAGAGGCTGTCATTTGAAGACCCAGGATGGGCGTGTAGATTGCATGCAGGAAGAGGATGGCATGAAGAGATGAAATATGACTGAACATCTGCAGAAAATATCCTAAACAGCTGCCAGCTGGTGAAGCAATCTCCTCGGGGCAGACCACTGTACCAGGAGGATTTGAACCTGTCATCCTATAGTTGAGTTACTTCACTCCGCCTTTGCTCCCACTTAATGTGAAGTAGTGGATGGAATGCTAGATTTCCTCCTAGATATGTGATCAAGGGAAAGTCATTTTAGTCATTTCCCTAAACCTCAGGAAACTCTCTAAGACTATAAAGTCACAACTGGATTGCATTTACCACAATAGAGGGAGTTCTCCCCTGTGGGAGTTCCTGTATCCATGAAATCTCAGTCCTTGATTCATCAACTCATTTTCCCTGAGTTATTATGTGTGGTTGAAAAGAGCCATGGAAACATTATTGGTATGGATGATGGATATCTTCTGATGCCCGACCCTGAGTGGAACAGTAGTAGAAATCTGGTAGAGAGTTCAAATCCCACCCGTGACACTTAATGCCTAAATGACCATGGACAAGTCACTTTGAAACACACACACACAAACACCACCCCCACCCCCACATTTTAGCCTAAGGAAAAACCCAAGACTAGGTTACTCCAATGCACTAGAAATGTCCTAGGACGTCCTAATTTTCTTAAACTTCTGAGTCAAGGAAATTTCTTAGGAGCCACCAGAAAGAAAGAAAAATGGCTGGACACAACAGGGACAGAACAAAATATTCTGTGGTCAACAATACTTTTTGCATTTGTTGGGGATGGAATGCAGAGGGAAGCTGTCCCTTCACCCTTAATTTTGTCAACATTCCATAAGGTCTATAGATTTATCTATCTAAGGCCAATGACAGGCTGTGATGGGGTAGGAGGCCAGCCAGCCTCGGAACCTGGAAGAACTGGTTTCAAATCCTGCTACTCTAGTGAGTTCCCTATACCAGAGAAAACTTCCCGAAGTCCCTCTCCCCTTTCTTCTCCTCCTGAAGTTGGACTAATTCATACCTGGGCCATTCAAGTCAAACCAAGTAAAAAAAAAAGTTTATTTGTTTTTTTGTTTGGGGGGTGGGTGGGAGAGGATTCAGGGTTTAATGTCATCATTAGAGCATGTTATATCAATTTGGTTTCTGGGTAGGAGTGAGGCAGTGTGTTATAGTGGAAAGGATATGCCTTGGAGTGGGGAAAGGGACCTGGATTCAAATGTCACCCTAGGTATTTGCTAACAGCACAACCTTGGGCAAGTCACTTCACCTGAGTCTCAGTTTCCTTATCTGTAAAATGGGGGTGATAATCATATCCCTCAGTGACAGAATTAAAGGAGATAAAGACTGCAGTGCCCTTTGTAAATCCCAAAGCACTAGTTAAGCGTCAGCTATTACTAGGAATGGAGTTTGCTCATTTCTGTCACCTGAATAAACACAGGTACTGTCTCCCCAGACAACCCAAGAGATAAGGTTCTAGTTCTTTAGATGCCTCCTTGGAGAGGTAGTTCCTAGAATATAAGAATTACAGGACTTTTCCAGTAAGACTGCTCCTCCTTTTCCTCCCCCAATAAAACAGTAATAAAAGGCCCCAGATGAGTAGTCTGCAGAGTGTCAAAGCTCCCTGCTGGGTAGGGTTGAGATTAGGGACTCTGAAGCATGGGGAAGAGATAAGAGGGAGCTAGCTTGAAGGTAAACAAAGCCCCTACTTCAAATGCAGGAACTTTTCCAAGGAGGGGCCCTGGGCCAAAGAGGGTCTTGAATCTGGTTATCTATCTCTGGAAGCAGAGAGATCTGAGGATTTGGGGGGATGATTTCAACTTATTAGAAGCATCTTCCGAAATCATGATGGAAAACAAAAAACTCTTTCAATATCCAAAAGCCCTCCTCCTTTGTCAGCCCTCCTGTGCCTTAACAATCAGTCAGGACTTTTTTCCATCTCAGTTTACTTAACTGACCCACCCATGAAGGGATCTAAGACACAGTATTGTCCCTTGAAAGAGTGACAATGACCAGATAAAGCAGTTTAGAATCGACTACTCCCAAAGTGAACTTACTGGATTTTTTCACTTTTTAGAAGTTTTGGCAACTTTTACTTTTTTAAAAATAGTTTATCATTTTTATTTTTTAAGTAACAAATATTTTAAAAAAACCAAATCTGACCTTGACACTAGCTCCCACCCTTATTGAGCAAATTTAAAACAAAGGAGCAAACAAATCTGAAAAACAAAGTTCTCAAAAAATAAACTATGTGTTCTGCAAAACAAATTTCCATGTTAGCCAGGTCTGAAAATGTATGTTTGCTTCTCCATTTTAAATTCATTACCTCCCTCTAAAGATGAGTGGAATGTTTCATCTTTATTCTTCTGGATTAATGGTTTATCGATGCACTAACCAGAATTCTAAAGTCTTTCAAAATTACTTTCCCTCTGATGTTATCATTGTATAAATTGTTCTGTTTCTTCTCTCTTTGCACCAGTTCTTATTAGGCTTCCCAATTTCCTCATAAATTGTCTTCCAGAGTTTTTTTGCAATAATTTCTTGTTGCTATCTTTCGTTTTTACAACACCTCCATTTTGTTCTGGCTCTCCCTCCGAGAGGCAGGTGACAAGTCCTTCCTAATTTAGAAAGTGTTCTTCACCAAGTTTCTGTGACTAAAAGACATCATTACTTGGCCAGTCTTCTAGTGATTCAATTCAATTCAGTTCAACAGCCTATATCTCCTATATGCCTGACATTGTGTTGGACTGGGGAGATAAAGACAGAGAGGAAAAAAGTCATGACCTCAAGTAGATTGTGTTCTACTGGGAATGAACGACAGGATTTTCTGGGAAGAGGAAGAGCACAGATAACTGCTGGAATCAGGAAGGGTCTTTTGCCAGAGATGGCATGTGAGCTTAGCCCAAAAGGGAGCTAGGATCCCGGGGACTGTGTTAAAGGGATAGCTTGCGCTATGCTGGGAAGGCTGGGGGATGAAATGTTTCATTGGATGAACAGCAAAGAAGGAGGTCAGCTGGGTTACAGTAAATTTGGTGATAGGAGTGAAGAACCTCTGCAAATGCAGTTAGGTGTGGTCTTCAGTTGATATAATAGGACATCATTTGAAAGCTCTAGGACCTGGCAGAGCTCTCTGCTGTTGTAACCACTGAGAACCAAGGTCATTTCCACACTATGATGAGACACTGAATTTCTATGGAGTCTTCCATGTTATACAGTCATAGACATTGATGGTGTAAACCAAACATCAGAGTGAGAGTTTCAGAAGATTAAAAACTTATTCCTGAAAAACAGCTATATCTTTAAGGTACCCCAATTGCTTATGTTCTCAGTTTCTTTCTGGGCAAGAATGCAAGCCTGACTCTCAGACTTCTACAATAGAATATCAACTCTGCTTTCCTCATATCTGATATAAAAAACATACAAGTTTCCCTTTAATCCGCAGTGTACTAATATCTCATTTGGTTTTTTTTTTTGCCTTTTTTTGGGAGGCAGTCAGGGTTAAGTGACTTGCCCAAGGTCACACGGCTAGTAAGTGTTAAGTGTCTGAGGCCACATTTGAACTCAGGTCCTCCTGACTCCAGGGCTGGTGCTCTGTTCACTGCACCACCTAGCAGCCCACTGTACTAATATTAGCCCTTGTTTGGAGAGTTTGCTCATAAAAAGACTGACATATAGCACTTATCAACAGCTTGCTTCAGACATTTGATGCTTGACAATTTGTTTAATTCTTCTGGTTCTATCCCTGCATAAAGTTAGATAGCGCCTGAGCCAGGTTAACTCAGCCCCTAAAAGAAATACCTGCACTGAGGGATGTGATGCCCTCTCACCAATGGATACAATATCCTCTTGTTAATTAGAACTCTCCATTTGTACAGTGTTCTTGTAGCTGTGGCTGAGATATCATCCACTATGTCTCTCAATGTCCTTTGGAAACAAGAACACTCAATCTATCCTTTTTAGAAAATTATTGATATGATTTGTTTTGGAAGAATGGTTGCCAACCTGCTGTGGTCAAAGGGGCTTCCTCACCAGGAATTCCCTACACCAATGAAATCATGTGCTGAGGACTCTCCAACCTCTCCCCCAAATCCCCCGAAATTTCCATTTTTTAATAATTTACATTCCCCAATATTCCTTTCCCAAAGGAATTTGATTGGGGAGGTATACCTTATAATAAAGATTTAAAAAAGAGAGGGAAAAAAGAGCCCAGAAAAACTGACCAACACATCAACCAAGTCTGACTCCTAGTTCTCTATCTCTACAAAGAAGAGAGAAATGTACATTTTCTCATCTTTTCTTTGGAGCCAGGCTTGGGCATTAGAATTTTGTAAAACTGTTTTTTCCTGTGTCCTTGTTTTTTAATTTTCAAAATTCTGAACTTAAATGTAAAAGAGAAGCACTATCCACACAGTGGAACTTACAAAAGGATTCTATGTGAAATGATGAATATCTATTTCATACCATTTGCTTTAAAAAATATATATATAATAAATTTCCCGTTACTTTCAAAACTGTCCTGTCTGTGCTTTCTTCTGAAAATCCTTCTCTTCTGCACATTAAAAAAAAATTTTCAACGACCCTCCCTTTTTTTTTTTACATCATTTGCTAGCCACCCTTCTCTCTTTTTTAATCCCCCCATTAAAAAGGAAAAAAAAACCCCTTGTATCAACTAAGGATAGTTAAACAAAACAAATCCATGACAGCCATGTCCAAAAATCTATTTTTCTGACCTTGTGCCCATCACCTCTCTATTAGGACGATGAGTAACATGCTTCATTATAGGTCCTCTGGAGACAGAGTTAGTCATAGCACCGATGAGGGAGTTCCTCAATCTTTCAAAGTTGTTTATTTATACAACCTTACTGTCCTCGTATATTTTGCTCTTCTGGTTCTGCTTATTTGAATCTGTTTCAGTTCATACTACCCAGGATACCCTGAAGTCAGCTCTTTCACCCTATGTTATGGTATCATAATATTCCATTACATTAATTTTATCCAGCCATCCCCCTCTTTGGTTCTAATTCTTTTCCTTTTCCCTTTTGTTTTAATCACCACCCCTTTGCTTATCCCCCAATCAAGAAGTTTGTTTTGCTTGTGACTATCCCCTTCCTCTTACTGCCTTGTCCCCATCACTGCTTATTTCCCTTGTACTTCTAAACCTGACTCTCTGTGTGTGTTCAACCCTCCTTTGTCTATTTTAGATAAACAAGAAATTTGTCTGATGCTCACCCCATCATCCCTTCTTCAATGTTCTCACATTCTACTTCTCATGCATTCCAGTTGTGAGAAACACCACACTCCACTCCCTTTCTCCTCTTTTCCCCACGCGTGCGCTCCTCCTTCAACCCTCTCTTCTCTTTCCCGTCTTATAGCCCTCTGGAGACCCCTAAGCCTTCTGTCATTGTTGTTGCTGAATTATGGTACCATCTCTTTCAATTGCTCAAATAAATTAACTTTCTAGGTTTCTCTTGATTCTTGCGTTTGTAATTCAAAATTAGTCTTTTCATCAGAAACGCTTGAAAGTATTATAGTAAAGGTCTATTTTTCTGCTGTAGGTATATTCTCAACTTTTCAGGTTGTAAGCCTTTATCTTTTGTCTTTTGAATATTGTATTGCAATATCTCTTTTTGTTTTTAGTAGAAGCTGCCAGGTCTTGTGTGACTCTGACTGTGATCACTTGATACTCGGACTTTCTGGATACTAAAAATCCTTTTTTTTTTTTTTACATGGGACCTCTGGGGTTTTGGTTGTAACATTTCTGGGACTTTTCCTTTTAAAGCTCCTTTCAGAAAGTGAATCAGTGAAGTCCTTCTTTCTCCACTTTGCTCTGTTGTCTTAATAGAACCAGGTAGTTTTCCTCTGTGAATTCTTGAATATGGTGTTCAGACTTCTTAAAAAAAAAACTCATGGTTTTCAGGGAATTAAATTATGTCTCCTAACCTGTTTTACAGGTCAGTTATTTTTTTTATGTCGGACATCTTATACTTTCTTTTATGTTTTTTAGTCTTTTGACTTTGTTTTAATATTTTCTGTTGTCCCATAAAGTCGTTGATTTCTGTTTGGTCTGTTCTAGTTTTCAGGGACTCCATTTCTTAGGTAAGATTTCCCACTTTCTCTCGTAAGATATTTATTCTTCTTCCAATTCTTTACTCTAGAATTTTTAGTTCATTTTTTAAATCTCTTGTTTAATTTCTTCTAGGTAGTTATGTAGGCCTTGTGGAAAAATCCATTATTTTCCTTTGTCCCTGATTTCAGTTGTTATGAACTTACTTTCTCCTTCCAAGGTTAATTTTTGGTTAATTTTCTCAAGAATTTTTTTTTCTGGACAGTGAGTTCTTTCTCCCCAGCCTTAGTTCCTGAAATGGAACTTCATTCCAGAGTCATGCTGTGCCCACTGATTGCCACATGTGTGACATTGGGTAGAGTGGTTGGCTTTGCTTGGTCTCACCCTGGGTCACCTGGGTTCTGACAATGACATCTACCTTCTAGGATTAGGCCCCCGTAAGTCTTTGAAGTTCGGGGAGTTGGGTCTTTGGTGTCTTAGGACAGAGTGTTAGGAACCTGGGATCCTTTGAACACCTTCACTGTCCTTGTCACCCTGGTTACTGCTGTTCCTTGAGACTTCTTTTTTTTATTTTCTTTTTAGAGGGGGGAAGGCAGGGCATTAGAGGCCAAGTAACTTGCCAAGGTCACACGGCTAGCAAGTGTTAAGTGTGTGAGGCCGAATTTGAATTCATGTCCTCCTGACTCCAGCCCCTCCTTGAGATTTCTAAGCCTCATCTCCATCCTGTAGGATTCAGACCATCTTGAGGCTGATGAAAAGGCTAGAGCTTTGAATTACAAACACAAGAATGAAGAAAGACTGAGAAAGATACATTTGTTTGAGCAATTGAAAGGGCCCTCCACTCTCCCTGCCTCAGTGACACAGAGTGTCACAGTCTGTACTTGTCTCTCCGCTGTCCCTGGTCCCTGGAAGCCTGTGGGTTTTGTTTGCTCTGCTGGCTCTTGCTGTCTGACCACTGCTTTATCTATGCCTGTGGCTTCACTAGACTTTTTGTGCTGTTCTAGGGTGGAAACAATCACTTCCTATAATTTCTCACTGAATTTCTTTATCATTATTCATCATGGAGCAGATTTCAGGTTTTTACTGGAGTAGGTTTGTGAGTGCTGGACAGTGTGCAGTTATCTTAGCCGGAAGTCTTTTGTCGTTATAATTCAACAACTTTCCATTTTAATTGTCATGTTGTTGCTTTTCCCATTAACATTGTCGCAGTTATTGAGTAGAGTATACTGTTTTCCTGGTTCTGCTTATTTTACTTTGTATTCTGTTGTCTTTCCATTCTTCCCTGTATTCATCACTTTCATTTTTTTCTCACAGCATAGTGATATCCTATCGCATTCATACGCCACAGATTACTGTCTATTCTTGCTTGAGTTCAGTTCCAAGAAAAATTCATTTCTGAAAATTAAATAGAGTGCCTGAGTGCCAATCATGGTGGCCATTCACTCAACCTGTGAGACCTTGGTCAAATCACTTGATCTTTTGGGGGCTCAGAATGAAAGAGCTGCATCCAATGAACTCTCAGAGACTTTTCAACTCTCTATCTATAATGTCTCCATGATAATTATTTGCAAGCTATCTCTCGTCAGAAAGCAAAAACTATGGAACCTAACCTTCCCTTTCTTTGACTGACTTAGCTGTCAGAGAGCCAGACTGATTGCTGAAATGTAATCTGATCAACCTTTTTCCCTGGGAATATCTACTTCTTCTGCTTCCTTCTAATGGCTTCTGGTCGGTTTTTGTCTTTTAAGTGTCTTATCTTAAAGATAATTAAATACTCAATTTAATCTATACTTTGCTCGAAGTTTTTTGGGAAATAAAATACAATAGATATCCTAAAATTGAGTGACCATTTCAAACTTGAGAGAAACGTAGACATTAAATGGCAGGTTGCCAGGTCTCTAATACACAGGCAGGCCCTATGGTTATTTAAATAAATGACCCCACCTGGGGACTGGGAAATTAACAACTGCCCCTTGCCCTAGTAATAAACCCCAGATGCCCTTGACAGTGACTGAACAGAAAGGTATGCAGAGAGAAAGACAGGTGATAATAGTAACAACTTACTTTGTTATCAGACTTTAAGTTTTACAGAGCAATGGCACCCAGAATGTTCTTTCCTTACTAAATCCTTGGAGATATTTCTGGATTCTGGTTTAAGGGGAGCTGGACTGCTGTCCTTCACTTACAAGGCCCAGAGTTTGCCTCCTTCTCTCCTCTGAATCTCTGCTTTTGCCCCCAATTTCTCCTCTACCCTGTTTTTTTCCCTTGATATAGCTCACAGACATTCTTGGACATTTCTAAGGTGTTTTTTTCCCCCTCCTTGCTAACACAGAGGCAGTGTTGCCTAGTGGACAGAAGACTGAACTGGAAATGATTAAGACTGGATTAAGACAGTCTCTATGTGCTCCAGGTTGGCTAGTACACTGAACAAACCCCCAGCAGTTTGGAGTCAGGGGACCTGGATTCAAACACCAGCCCTCTTACTTGCTATCTACATAGCCTTGGATAAGTCATGTAACCTCTCTGAGTCTGAGTTTCCTCATCTGTAAAATGAGGGGGGTGATCTCTAAAGGCCCTTCCAGCTCTCAATTGATACCCAAAATCTAATGACTCACAGAAGAGCTGTGATCTGCATTGTTGGAAGAACTTCCCACTAAACTTCCTTTCACTAAATTGATGTTTAAACTGATGCATCTTTCCTGTATTTGTGTTTTATTAACTATAGGGAACTGGGGGATGGGGGTTAAAAAAAATCAAACAAACATAAAGGGAGAAATCTTTTAAAAAAAAATCAGAACTCTTAAAAAGTAAATCCAGAGCCAGCATTATGTATAGTGGGGATAAAGTAGAAGCTTTTCCAGTAAGATCGAAAGTGAAACAAATATGTCCATTATAACCAATGTTATTTAATATTGTATTAGAAATGCTAGCAGTAGTAATAAGAGAAGAAAAAGAAATTGAAGGAATCAGAATGGGCAATGAGATAATAAAACTATCTCTCTTTGCAGACAATATGATGATATACTTGGAAAAGCCTAGAGATGCAACTAAAGAGTTAGTGGAAACACTTAATAATTTTAGCAAAGTAGCAGGGTATAAAATAAATCCACATAAATCATCAGCATTTCTATATATCACCAACAAACCCAGGTAAGAAGAGATAATAAGAGATACCCCATTTAAAATAACTGTAGATAGTATAAAATACCTGGGTGTGTATCTATCAAAACAAACCTAGGAATTACATTAACATGATTATAAAACACTTTTTCTACAAATAAAGTCAGATTTAAATAATTGGAGAAATAGTAATTGTTCATGGATAGTCAGAGCCAATATAACAAAAATGACAATTGTACCTAAACTGATGTA
>CM053582.1:536142518-536209281 GCA_028627135.1 Pseudochirops cupreus
TCTTTGTGGTAGCAAAGAACTGGAAATTGAGGGGATGCCCATCAACTGAGGAATGGCTAAACAAGTTGTGGAATATGATTGTGATGGAATACTACTGTGCTATTAGAAATGATGAGCTGGTTGATTTTAGAAAAGCATGAAAAGATTTGCATGAAATAACAAAGAGCGAAATAAGCAGAACCAAGAGAATGCTGTGTACGGTAACAGCAATATTGTTCTGAGAACAGCTTTGAATAACCAAGTCATTTTAAGTATTATAAATACTCAAACTGACTACACAGAACTCATGGAGAAAGATGCTAGCCATATCCAGAGAAAGAAGTGGAAAGTAGAAGTACGTACCATATGGTTTTGCATACACACACACACACACATATTCATGTCAAATGGTAGCCTTTCCTAGGGAGGGTTGGGGAGGGAATGAGAAAAAGAAAGTGCATCGCACAGAACAAAAGAAAACTTAAAAGGAAGCACAGAAAAACAGGGTAGCTTTGAAAATGATGCATAGTATTTATTACATAGGTTTTTTTGTCTTTTTTTTTGGAGGGGGGAAGACAGGGCAATTGGGGTTTGGTGACTTGTCCAAGGTCACACAGCTAATAAGTGTTAAGTGTCTGAGGTTGGATTTGAACTCAGATCCTCCTGACTCTAAGGCTGGTGCTTAATTCACTGCACCACCTAGCTGCCCCTATTACGTAGTTTTTTTTTTTTAAAGTAAAGAATGTGGAGTGGAAATTCATGGTTTTATATTGAATCCTCTTTTATGCTGTGTGGTATGCATGGAAATGCTCTTTTTTTTGTTTTTTTGTATTTATGTTCAAAATGGATATTCTCCCTCAATTCTTACCTAGCCTTTAATTATTGAATGGGCGTTGCCTCAGACAAACTGAGACCTGGGAAAGACCTTAGCTTAAAAAAGCCAAGGCCTCCCTCTGCATCCAGGGTCATTCTCAGTCTTCTTGACCTATATCTTGACCTATGACACTAGACTCCAATGACTCTGGAGGAGACAGTGAGGCTGATGACTTTGCACAGCCCTGCCTCACTTACATCCTATTCACTTGCAAGTCAAGACATCACCCTCCTCATGTCATTGGTCCTCTTCAAGAACAAAGGAGGAACAGCAATCAAAATGAATAAAATTAAAAAAATAACACTGATCCATGCCACACAAATGGAGCTGATACAGTGGCAAGAGTTCTGGATTTGGAGTTAGAAATCCTGGATTCAAATCCCAACTCTGCCACTTGCTGCCTGTGTGAGACCTTGGGTAAGTCACTTGCTGGGCCTCATTAGAAGTCTCTAAGGTTCTTTTTTAGAGAATCATGAGGATCATGACATCAGGGAATGATGACATGATATGCAGTTGACTTTGATTTGAGTGAGAGAGGGCTGTGCAAGGTCACCAGCCTCACTTTCAACTCCAAAGCCATCTGGGTCCAGTGACTAGATATTCATCAGGATGATTGGAGATAGCCCAGGATGCAATCAGAGGCCCTGGTCTTTTTAGCCTAAGGCTTGTTCAGGTTCTCACTTTGAGTGAGTAATGCCCATTCGGTGAATAGGCCTCTTTAAATAGTTACTTAAGGGATGGCCCCTTAAAAAAAAAATATATATATGTATATATAATTTTTATATATGATATATGTTATAATAGTATGTATTTTATCCTGTGTATGTCTTGTTTGTATGTTGTCTCTGGCATTAGAATGTAAGCTCCTTAAGGGCAGAGACTATTTAAAGTTTTTTTTACCTTTTCATTTAAAGTTTTGAGTTCCAAATTCTTTCCCTCCCTCCTTGCCCGTCCTCGCTCCCTGAGATGGTATGCAACCAGACATAGACTGTACGTGCGCAATTATGTAAAACATTTCCATATTAGTTATTTTGTACAACAAGCCTCAAATAAAAGAAAAAATGAAAGTGAAAAAACATCATGCTGTATTCAATCAATAGCGGTTCTTTCTCTGGAGGCAGATAGTATGCTTCATCATTTGTCCTTTGGGATTGTCTTGGATCATTGTATTACTGAGAATAGTTAAGTCGTTCACAATTCTTCATCAAAGAACACTGCTATTACTGTGTACAGTGTTTTCCTAGTTGGCCTCACTTAACTCAGCATAAATTCATGTAAATTTTTCTAGGTTTTTCTGAAATCATCCTGCTTGTCATTTCTTATAGCACAATAACATTCCCTTACAATCATATACCACAGCTTGTTTAGTCATTCTCCAATTGATAGACATCCCTTTGGTTTCAAATTCTTAAGCCAACAAAAAAGAGCTGCTATAAGTATTTTTGTTCAGATAGGTCCTTTTCCCTTTTTTTGGATGTCTCAGATGGGATAAAGACCTGGCAGTGGTAATACTGGATCAAAGGGTATGGACAGTCTTATAGCCCTTTGGGCATAGTTCCAAATTGCTCTCCCCAATTGTTGGATCAGTTCACAACTCCATCAATAGTGCATTAATGTCTCAGTTTTCCTACATCCCTGCCAAAATTCAACATTTTCCTTTTTTTGCCACTTTGATAGGTGTGCAGTGGTTCCTCAGAGTTGTTTTAATTTTTGTTTCTCTAATCAATAACGATTCAGAACATTTTTTTCATATGACTCTAGATAGCTTTGATTTCTTTGTCTGAAAACCATCAGTTCGTATCCTTTGACCATTTATCAATTGAGTAAAGAGTTTTATTTTTATAAATTTGTTCTCAGTTTTCTATATATTTGAGAAATGAGGCCTTTATCAGAGATACTTATTTTAAATCCACCCCCCACCCAATTTTTCTGCTTTCCTTATAATTTTGGTTGGATTGGTATTGTTTGTGCAAAAATTTTTAAATTTTATGTAATCAAAATTATCTGTTTTATATTTTGCTCTCTATATGTTCTTTGGTCCTAAATTCTTCACTTAGCCATAAATCTGACAGATAAACTATTCCATGCTCTCTTAATTTGCTCATAGTATCAACCTTTAGGGTAAAATCATGTGCCCATTTTGACCTTATCTTGGTATACAATTTGAGATGTTGATCTATACCCACTTTCTGCCATACTGTTTTCCAGTTTTCCCAGGAGTTTTTGTCAAATAATAAGGTTTTGTTCCAAAAGCTTGGATCTTTGTGTTTATTATATACTAGATCACTATGGTTATTACTATAATGCAATTTATACCTAATCGATTCCACTGATCCATACTCTATTTCTTAGTCAATACCAGATTGTTTTTGATAATTACTGTTTTATAATACAGTGTCAGATCTGATCAGACTAGATTTTTGCACTTTTTTCCACTGGTTCCCTTTATATCCTTGAGCTTTTGTTCTTCCAGATGAATTTTGTTATTATTTTTTCCAGCTCTATAAAATATTTTCTTTGATAGTGTGGTTGGTATGGCACTGAATAAATAAATTTAGGTAAAATGGTCATTTTCATCATATTGACATGGCCTACCCATGGGCAACTAATATTTTTTCAGTTGTTTAGGTCTGACTTTATTTGTGTGAATAGTATTTTATAGTTCTGTTCATATAGTTCCTGGGTTTGTGTTGGCAGGTAGACTCCCAAATATTTTATATTGTCTACAGTTATTTTAAGTGGAATTTCTTTTTTTATCTCTTGCTGTTGGACTTTGTTGGTAATCTATAGAAATGCTGATGATTTAAGTGGGTTTATTTTGTATACTGTAACTTTGCTAAAATTGTTAATAATTTCAAGTGGTTTTTTAGTTGATTCTCTAAGACTTTCCAAGTACAACATCTTATTGTCTGCAAAGTGATATTTTTGTTTCCTCATTGCCTATTCTAATTCCTTTAGTTTCTTCTTCTTTTCTTATTGCTATAGCTACTATTCCCAGTACAATATTAAATACTATAGGTAATAGTGTGTATCTTTGCTTTTAGCCCTGATTGTATTGTAAAGGCTTCTAGCTTATCCCCATTACAGATAATGCTTGCTGATGGCTTTAGATAAATATTACTTATCATTTTAAGGTAAATTCCATTTATTCCTATGCTCTCTAGTGTTTTTAATAGGAATGGGTGCTGGATTTTGTCAAAGGCTTTTAAAAAAAATCTATTGATGTGATCATATGATTTCTGTTGGTTTTGTTATTGATTTGGTCAAATGCTAATAGTTTTCCTAATATTGAATCAGCCCTGTATTCCTGGTTAAATCCCACCTGGTTATAATGTATGATCCTTGTGATATATTGCTGTAATCTCTTTGCTAGTATTTTATTTAAAAATTTTTGCATCAATATTTATTGTGGAAATTGGTCTTTGTTTTGTTTCTTCCTGGTTTAGGTATCAGCACCATATTTTTTGTCATAAAAGGAATTTGGTAGGACACTTTGACCTATTTTTTTTCAAATAGTTTGCACAGTTTTGGGATTAATTGTTCTTTAAATGTTCGGTAGAATTTGCTTGTATATCCATCTGGTCCTGGGGATTTTTTTCGTAGGAAGTTCATATATGGCTTGTTGAATTTCTTTTTCTGAGACTGAGTTTTTAAAAGTATTTTATTTCTTCTTCTGTTTTTCTGGGTAATTTATTTTTTATGGGTATTCATCCATTTCATTTAGATTATCAAATTTATTGGCATATGATTGGGCAAAATAGCTTCTAAAAATTGTCCTAATTTCTTCTTCATTGGTGGTGAATTTACCTCTTTCATTTATGATATTAGTAATTTGGTTTTCTTCTTTTCTTTTTTTAAATCAAATTAACCAATGATTTATCTATTTTTTTGTTTTTTCCCCCATAAAACCAGCTTCTAGTTTTAGTTATTAGTTCAATGGTTTTCTTACTTTCAATTTTATTAATTTCTTCTTTGATTTTTTTTAAGATTTCCAATTGTAGCAGCAAGCACCCTAGCACACCCAGGATTGCTGTTAGCACAGGTTCTTTGATTTGCTTTTCTGAAGGAAAGCAATTCAAAAAGGGTTGACAATCTTACTTTAATCAAACAAACATATATCATTTACATAATTCTGGGGGAAAATGTCAGCACCCTGAATTTCAGAGAATATAAAAAGAAGTTATAAGCAGACAAAAATACAGAGAAAATAACACAGTTCAGCAGACAAAGCTTCTAGCTGTCTGACCATTACATCCATACCTAGTTAATCACCAGAGAGAGAAGCACCAATATCTGGGTTTTCAAAGCTGGGGGGCTCAATGGCTGCCCAGAGTCTCATCTGGCCAAATCACACAAGTCTTCCCAAAGTGATTCCCAAATCAAAACCTTGCCTCAGAGGTATATATAGCCTTCTCCAGGGTCAGAGAACATCACAACCCTCATGACCCACTTGACTGCAAAGTAACAAAAGTTATGCCTTCCTGAAAAACAAGCCTCCCTCAAAGCCAGCTTCTCCTGTGGGCTCTGCTCTACCCCTCAGCAAATTCTTCCCACCATGTGATCACATTCAGCCTATTAGGAGGCAGAGTTTATTTTCAAATCAGGAAAGGTACTCAAGTTTAATTTAGGCTTATTAAGGGGCAGGAAAGATCTTCAAATTCCCATTACCATTACACCAATTTGGTGTTGAATTGGGATTTTCAATTTGTCCTTTTTCTAGTTTTTATAGTTGAATATCCAATTTATTGATCTGCTTTTTCTCTGTTTTATTGATGTAAGCAATTAGAGATATAAATTTTCCCCTAAGCACTTCTTTGGTTGTATCCCATAAATTTTGCTATGTTGTCTCATTGTTGTCATTTTCTTTAATGAAATTATCAATATTTTCTATGATTTGTTCTTTGACCCACTTACTTTTTAGGATTAAATTGTTTAGTTTCCAATTAAATTTCAATGTCTCTTTCCATTGGCCATTATTGAGTGTAATTTTTAGTGCATTCTGCTATCTGCTTTCATTTTATGAGTGAATTCATCCCATTCACATTTATAGTTATGATAACTGTGTATTTCCCTCCATGCTATTTTCCCTTTGATTATCCCTGCCTCCTGAAGAAGGAAATGGCAAACCACTCCAATATCTCTGACAAGAAAACCCCAAATGGCATCACAAAGAGTCAGGCATGACTAAATCAATACGACAACAAGTATAGGACAGACTGGTGTGAGGAGAGACTTGAGACAGGGAGAGCAATTAGGAGGTTGTTGCAATAATCTAGGTGAGATGTGACGAGGGCCTGAACTTAGGTGGTAACTGTGGGAATAGAAAGAATGGATCAGATGCAAGAGATGTTATAAAGGGAAAAATAACAAGATTTGGCCATGGAGTAATATATGGGGTGAGTCAGAGTGAGGGGTCTAGGATTTGAGACACCTTTGAGACAGAAAGATGATAGTACTTTTTTTTAGAAATAGAAAAGTTTGGAAGAAGGGAGGATTTGGGGAAAATATAATCAATTTAGTTTGGGACATTTTGAGTTTAAGATATTTCTGGGATATCCTGGTTGAAATGCCCAGAAACAATTAGAGATGCAATACTGAAATTCAGGGGGTATCCTGGGGCTGCATATACAGATGTGAGAGGCATGTGCATAAAATGGTGATTAAAGCCAGGAGAGTCGATGAGGTTACCAAGAGAAAATCTGTAGAAGGACAAGCAAAGAGGGCCCCAAACAGACCCTTAGGGAGTACCTACTGCCCACTGGGACTGTGATTTAGATAACTAGTCAGCCAAGGAGACTGAAGAGCATTTAGACAAGTAGGAGGCAAACCAGGAAGAGCAGTATGGCAAAAACCCAGCAAGGATAGGGTATCGAAGAGGAGAGGGGTGTCAAAAGTGCCAAAAGCAGCAGACAGGAGACAAAACTTAAAAAAAAAAGAAAAAAAAAAGAAAAAGACCACAAGATTTGACAATTAAGAGACCCATTGGTGATGTGGGGAAGCTAGAAACCCTCTACCTTCTGTGTAGCATAGAAGGGATGGCATGATGGAAACACAGAGACAAAAAAAAGAGGAGCAGCCAGAGTGAAGAAAGACTAATCACATGGATATTGTCCAAGCCCCAGGGGAAGCCTGATTTTCCTCCTCCACCTGGAGACACATTCTCAGGTATAAAATGTGAAATGAAGAAAATTCTAGTACCTGCCAACATATATAACCCCTTTAAAGAGAACTGGATTAAAATGTTTACACCTGTTTTAGTACACTTGGGACTCCAGGTAGTATTTATCATCATCATCCACTAACTAGCATTTATATAGCACTTTAAGGTCTGCAAAATGCTTTAAATATATTAACTCATCTGATCCTCACAACAGTTCTGTTAAGGCACTTTTACAGAGAAGGAAACTGAGGCACAGAGAGGTTAAGTGACTTGGCCAGAGTCATGCAACTAGAAAGTGTCTGAGGCAGGTGTCAAACTCAGTTCTTCCTGACTCTGAAGGCAGCCACCTAGACGGTCTTTTGACTAAACTTAAAGTAAATCAAAGTAGAAATCAGGACTTGTTAAAAAAAAAAAAACCAAAACAACCAAGGATAAAAGGATTCCAACAAAAGCTGTTTACTTACAAAAGCTTTTATTCTCAGATTTCAGGTGGAAGATGCCCTTGCCTTCGTTAAGTCAGGCTGGATGATGTTTTCCTAAAATCTTTACAGAAATTACAGATGTAAGGAGGGAGGCAACCTAAGGCAATAGAAAAAACTGCTAGGAAAAAAATGAAAAAAAAAAATTAAATTTGCCATAGAAAGTGTGGACCAGACCCAGAGAGTTTTGGCTGATTTGAACATTAGTATTCTTGGTTTTTTTCAAAACATTAAGATGGCAAGAACTTCCATCTGCCACATCATCCTTGGAAGTCCTCCATCCAAGGGCTATGGTAACATTTGAGCTGTGGCTGGCGGAGCAATTCTGATGTCAAGATCAGGGACTTTTTGTCTTTGAAAAAAGTTGACATGCTGTGTGAATGGGGCAGCAACAGTGCTAGGCAAAGAGATTTTTATTTCTATCAGCCAGAGTTCCTTTTGCCATTCTCATCTAGAAACAGAAGGAAAACCATGTTTCTACAGTTAGCCTGATACCATGCGAACTTGGATATTATAGAAATAATACTTAAGCTATTAATTTATCCTCTTTTCCTTTGGTATAATGTACCTATATTCGCTTAAACTATAGTGAGTCAAAATGGGAATTCTGTTTTAAAGGAGAGACAGAAAGAGAGAGAGAAAGACAGGGAGAAAGGGAGAGAGAGAGACAGAGAGATAAAGAGACAGAGAGAGAGACAGAGACAGAGGGAGAGACAGAGACAGAGAGACAGACAGACAGAGAGAGAGGGAGGGAGACAGACAGAGAAAGACACAAAGAGGAGAGAGACAGAGACAGAGTCAAAGAGAGAGAGAGACAGAGAGAGAGAGAGAACAACCATTTATTAAGTGTCTGCTGTGTGGCCAGGCACTAAGTCCCTTACAAATATTATTTCATTTGATCCTCACAACAACCCTGAGACTCAGGTCATTATTATGAGCCTCACTTTACAGTTGAGGAAATGGAGGTAAAAGTCGAGTGATTTGCCCATGGTCACCCAGCTGGTAGGTGTCTGAGGCCAAATCTGATCTCGGGTCTTCCTGTCTCCAGATCTGGCTCTCTATCCACTACATCACTTAGCTTCCCACTGGATATTTTAGCTAAGTAATAAAAACTAAACAGAAAAAAAGAACTAATTGGTAACTTGGGAGAGAGCAGATGAATGAGAGTGATAAGGCTCAAAACCAGGTTAGAGGGGGTTGAAGAATTACTGAGAGGAGGCAGAGGCAGCCAAAGCAGACTTTTTCAAGGAGTTTGAGAAAGGGAGAAGAGATAGAGAATGGTAGCTTGAGGGGCTGAGAGAGTCTAGTGAAAATAGTTTTTTTTAAAGGAAGGGGAGGACAGATATTCGAAGGCAGTAGTAAAGGTATAACTAGTTAGGAAGAAGTGACTATATGGGAGGGGGATAGAATCTGCTGGAGGAGGTGGGCAGGGATGAGATTGAGTACATGTACAGAAGTGTCAGCCAGGCAAGGAGAAGGCCCACCTCTTTGGCTGGGATGGGGATGAAGCCAAAGGGTTTGAGAAGAAGAGAAGGGGAGAAGGTTTGGAAGAGTGTCAACTCTCATAGGTTAAGAAAGGTGTATTGTGAAAAGCTCATAGATCCGTACAAATAACAGCATAAAACATGATGTAATGAAATGTCAACATTTCTCTCTTTGGGAGAATTCAATGGTAGAAACAGAACAGGTAGAAAAAGACCACTTAGGACTTCAGGCAGAGACTGAGTGAAAGATGGGGAGCGGATGTGAGAGATTCTATATGGAGATGGGTTTAAGGA
Organism: Pseudochirops cupreus; assembly: GCA_028627135.1. NCBI lineage: Eukaryota > Metazoa > Chordata > Mammalia > Diprotodontia > Pseudocheiridae > Pseudochirops > Pseudochirops cupreus. The sequence continues at coordinate 536,151,789 of CM053582.1, forward strand.
CATAAAGTTGTTTATCCTGGAGGAAAAAAACACCCATCATGGTATGTGCACGTGTGCGTGTGTGTTCACATGTGTGTGTGCATGTGTGCATGTGACAGCTGTTCTCGAGTCTTGGTTCTTCCTTTCGGTAGGCAACATGGGCTGTAGCAGACTATGTTCACCCCTTACTCAAAAAAACCTTAGTGGCTCCCTATTAAAGTTGCATGAATTATTATCAACGGCGGCACCAACCTCACTCAAATGCGTAGTATGATGGATTATTAGGGAAGGAAAGACAAACATCCTACTATCTTAAGCCAAACCCAGATCATACCATAGAGGTGAGGCCAAATAAGTCAGGATCTAATTATCCTCCTGCCCTGTCTCTTTGTTGTTGTGATTTCAGTCATTTTTGACTCTCAGTGACCTCATTTAGGGGTTTTCTTAGCAAGGATACTGATGTGGTTTGCCATTCCTTCTCCGGCTCATTTTATAGATAAGGAACTGAGGCAAGCAGGGTTAAGTGACTTGCCCAGGGTCACACAGTTAGTAAGTGTCTGAGGCTGGATTTAAACTTGGGTCTTCCTGACCTCAGAACTAGTGCTCTATCCACTGTGCCACCTAGCCACTCCACTCTCTAACTGATTTGTTTTTAGGACTAATAAGTATATTTCAACAGACCTGGAAAGAATAATAAGGACTGGACTCAAATTTGACAAAGGGACCACTTAACAGTTAACACATTAGCATCATAAGGAGAAACTGTTTGTGAGGTCTCTAATGAACCTTCCCAGTAAAACCAGTATCTTGGATGAAATATGTCACTTATACACTTACATATGTGGGGATATTCCTAAAACACAAATGACCACATCTCCTTTCTGATTATGAAGCTTCAAGGGTGCCCTGTTGCCTCTAGGAAGTACAGGCCCCTTTGATTGACATTGAATCGAAGCAGAAATTGTAATCTCCAATTCACCTACATCAGCACGCATGGTGACTCTCATGCTTGGGCAGTTGGTTCTTCACTCCTATGCTGGGTGAGCAATACCCTGGAAGGGCTTGAGGAGTCCTGACCTTGACCTATGGGAAGAGGGCTTGATCCCTTCCTTTAAGGGTTACTGAGCAAATTATTCCTCCTGGCTCATTGGCCAGTCTTAATGTTGAAGCCTTTGCTGCCGTCATGGAACTAAGGGATCAACAAGGGGATTGCTTCATCATCTCACAGCATCAGAGTCCTTCATTTCTGAGACAGTGCCTGAAGTAGCCAAGGCAGCTCACCTTATACTCTATGGGATGCACTCCAGTCCAAACCCCTCTATATGAGTGACTTATCTGAGGTCACATAGGTAGCAAATAATTGCAAAGGTAAGACATGAACCCAGGGTTATTGGACACCAAGTCCATTCCTTTCTCTACTGTCCTAGGCTGCCTTTTCCTGAAGCTTTGATCCACGCAGGCTTTGCACATGCCCTTTGAGTGCCAATCAAGCTTCCTTTATAGGAAAAGCTCTTCTTCCCTCTACCTCTGAGATAATTAACTGACATATCAGCATTAAATTTGCAGCGAATGAAGAATGAACTTGAAAGTCCTTCTCATGAGCCCCATTTTGTGCCGTTACCAGTTATTCAACATGCATTTATTAAACACCTTCTATGTGACAGGCAATGTACTTGCTATTGGGGATGCAAATACAAAAGTGAAGCAGTTCCTGCCCTCAAGGAACTTCTGTTCTACTGGGGCCAAACATCATATTCACACATAAATAAAAACAGGATAAATATAGAAGAAGAATAAAATGATGGGGAGTGGGGAGGAGGGACACATCTGGGGAAATACAGATATTTAGAGCAGAGATAAGGAATCATTCTCAGTAGAAAGTAAAAAATCACATGAAGGAGTCCTCATAATAACCCACATTTCTATAGCATTAAAATTGAAACATTAAGTATTTATAACACGAAAATGTACACAATATTTTCCTTTCAACCCCCCTGTGACATGGGTAGTCAGACAAGCCCATTTTACAGATAAAGAAACCAAGATTTAGGGAAATTAAGTGACTTGCCTGAACCAGATTCTTTTGGATGGAGGTGATTGCAAACCCAGGTGTTCCTGACTCTAGGTCCAAGACTCTTTCAATTCTCTGAACTATCAAAATTCTATGTAAAAACAGATGAACTTTTCTCTGGGGGATGAAAAAGCTCAAAGAAAATAATAGGGAGAAATAGATCTTTTTACACTTGTCAGAATTCTTTAAAAGTACAAAGCAAACATGTTGTAATGACTCTAAGGGAACAATATTGCATTCTTCCACATTTGCAGAAAAAAAAATACCGACAAAAAAGGCAAATTCAAACGAATGGCCTTTTGGTCTCTGCTTGATGTCAGATTTCACCATCTTTCAGCTTTCATTGATTTTCCAAAACTCATTGTGTTCTTGTGATCAAAGGTGTGTTCTTGATTCAAAGTCATGGCAGAAAATGTTGATTGACATCAGTGATGGAGAGGTCCTAGGGCCCACATTAAGCCTAGGTAAGCTTTGCACAGTTGTGCTAACAACAGTATCTGAAGTTTACACAGGGCTTTCAAATTTACAAAGCTCTTTACAAACATGATGTCATCTGAGCTCACAACAAACACGTGAAGCAGGTACCACATTCTATCTCCATTTTTATAGATGAGGAATCAGAGATCTGAGGGAGGTTAAGTTACTTGTCCAGGGTCACACCAGTGAGCCCTGGATGTGGAGTCAGAGGATTATGGACTCATAGACCTGCTAGGAAGGAGCCTCAGAGGCCAACTTGCCCATCCCCATCATTTTACGTATGAGGAAACTAAGGCCCAGAGCGATTAAGTGAAGTGTTCAGGATTACATAAATGAACATGATATTTGTAGATACTAATTGTGTGATCCCTTCTTTGAGTCTGTTTCCTCATTTTTAAAATAAGAAACTAGTCCAGACCAGGGGTGGGAAATCTATGACCTAGAGGCCACATGTAGCCTTCTTAAATCCTTGGATTCAACCTTTTTGACTTAGTTCAAATTTTATAGAACAAATCCTTTTATTAAGGGGATTTGTTCTATGAAGTTTGGATTCAATCAAAGGGCTGCACTTGAAGACCTAGAGAGCCACACATGGCCTAGAAAATCTTCCGGTCTAGAAGACCTTCAATGTCCTTTTGAATTCTAACCCACGCTCCTAGTGCTATAAGTAGAATTTGATCCCAGGTCTTTCTTCCTCCAAATACAACACTTCCCCTATTATATCAGGCCACATCAATGCTGCAATGAAAGTAAAGGGAAAAAAAAACCATCAAAGAAGTATTGCATAAATTCCGAGAAAAATCATATTTCTCTTGCTCAAAGCTGATATTTACTGACTTCTTGCAATCCTACCTTATTTTGTCTTTGTCAAGATGAGTTTGTTTTAAAAAACAAGATTCTATTGAGAGTTAAATCTAAAATACTTTCTAGTCTATAGCCAGAAGCTCCTCTGACTCTTCTGCCAAGTTAGAGCTATTTCACAGTTTTCCTGATAATGTACAACTGTCCTCTAGCTTTGAAATCATGGAGGAAAGATTTCTGAGCACTGAGGTCACTAGAGAAATGGATTATTTCAAGCCTGAAACCCGAGCACCCAGTGAAAAACTGTTTCCTCTCTTCTTTAGAGTGGTGTTCCCTGATAGTGGGTCAAAGAATCAGAGATGCTTGGCTTCAGCCTTGGTGTGGCCACTGGCTTGCCATGGGTCTACATATCATCTAATGGTTCACATCTATATAGCTCTTGAAGGCTTACCAAGAGGAGTCTTGCCATGGCTGCTGACTGTCTTGGATCAGCTACTTTTCTCTTCTGGGATTCATTTATCTTTTTTGTAAAATATGAGGACCAACTTAGTGAAGACATAAAAAACACACCTTTTTTTTTTTCCTTAGAGAAGTGGGGAATGATGAGGATAGAGTATTGTGTAGACTTCACTGTTTTTTCTTTATTACTTATTAGGTAGAGGTAGGGGCTGGGATACCCAGAAATGACTGCGATATAAAAACAAAAAGCACCAATGAAATTTTAATTTAAAATTAAATAAGGAAGCTAAGCTAAATGATCTTGAAGGTCCATTCCAATTTTGAATCTCTGACTTGGTCCCTGCTTCCGAGGAATTTCCCATCTGCTGCCACTATGATACCCAAAAGAATGTTTCAAGTGCAAGAGAAAGGCCTGACCAAAGTGGCAGACAAGATTCTAAGAGAGAGGAAGGGGTAACTTCTGACTGGAGAGTGGGGGTTCAGGGTGCAATTAAAAAACTTCATGGGGGAGGTTCCCCAGAAGTTGATCTAAAGGGACAGAAAAGATTTCCATATCTGGAAATGGCTGGGCTCAGGGACCAGTTCATGTGTGTTACGAACGTGAAGATGGAAGAGAAAGGACAAGATTGGGAAATGGTGAGTTGTCCAGTTTGGTATTAATTTGAAGAGTGTAGAGGAAAGTGATGTGAGAAAAGACTGGAAAGGGAAGTTGAAAATTGAACTTCCAAGTTAAGGATATATTTTCTTATGTAATAATGAGTCCTTGATGGTTTGGGGGGAATCATACGGTCAGACAAATGTATTAGGAAGACAAAGCTGTAAGAACAACGCATTGGAGTGGAGAGAGGCAAGGGGAAGGAAGATAGGTTAAAAGCCTTAAAATAATGAATTTGAGAGGTTAGAAAAGAGATCTAAAGTGGTTTAGGATCCATGAAGGTGGAAAGAAGGTGACTGATACAAGGTGCCTTGGACAAATGCTCCTATTCTGAGACTTTGGCTGTGGATTAATGTACCCCACCTTCACCTCTCTTTTCTGGTGCAGAGACATGGAAGGGTGTAGGTTTGTCCTATTGTGTAATACACATCTTGTATTAGACTCATAGGGTCATTGCTTTAGAGCTAGAAGGGAACTTAGCAGGAATCTAGCCCAACTCTCATTTTACAGATGAGGAAACTGAGGTCCAGTTAAGTTAAGTGAGTTTTCCAAAGTCACCTAGGTAATGAATAGTAGAATTGTGATTCTAGGTACCCTTACTTTGAATTCAGCATTCTTTCTTTGTTTCTTTTTTTAGCAAGTACTTGATAAATTCATTATGTATTATCTGTCTAAATGTAACTACATACTATTGCTCTTTGAGAAATGACAAGAGAAATTTATGAAAATGTGGGAAGTTTTGTATAAACCAACATGGAGTGAAGAAAGCAGAACCAGGAAAATATACTCTATGACCACATTAATTTAAGTGCAAACAACACTACAAGACAACAGAATTCAGATAAAATGCAATGTCCAGCATTGTTTATAGAAGACAGATAATGAGAACACATTTCTTTCCTCTCAGTAGAAAGGTGGTGGACTATGGGTTCAGAATGCTATGTACACTGTTAGATGTGATTGTCATAGTGTTATAGGTTTTACTCAAGTGATTTTTTTTTATTGCTATTAGGAAGAATGTAGAGTAGGAAGGGTTTCAAGAAATGGCTATAATGCAAGCCCATGTCATTAATAAAACATTAAAATAAACAAACAAAATCGTGTTGGTCACTGTCATTATTTGATGAATACTCTGATGTTGCTAAAGGTTTCTTTCTGATTCTCTTCTCTCTCCTTCCTGCTAGGTAAGGCACCAATGCCCAGGCCTGGTTACAAGCCGCAAGAGCCCAATGGCTGCAGCTCTTACTTCCTGGGTCTCAAGGTACCAAACAGTGTATGTACTGCTAACTCTTCACTTAATACCTGGTGTGATTTTACTAATTGGGGGAATGAATCAAACAGTGATCCTTAGGGGGAAGGTCATGGGAAAATGCTTGCCAGTGAAATCATAATTACTTTTTGCAGGAGAAAAAACGTCATTTTCAAATTAGGTAACTGTGACTTTGTCCTTCTTCAGGGCTAGCTAACCCTTTTGGATAAAGCCCTAGTTCAGCATCAAAGGTTTGAAAACAGTACTGCCTCTCCCAACTCAACCCCTAGGGTTTTCACTACCACTCACAGAATTACAGAAACACAAAGCTGGAAAGAATCTTAGCATCTGTCTAGTCCAGCCCATCCCTTCTGCAACACACTCATGTGATCCCTGATCCTTTGATTGAAGACCACCCATTTCACTTGTTGTCAGTTTATGTGGCATCAAGCCTGCTCCCATTTCTGTCCCTTCTGCCAAGCAGAATGAATCTAATCTATTTTCTACTTGATGGCCCCTCAGATATTTGAAGAAAAACCATTTCGCTCTTGTTCCTCACCCCTCAAATCTTCTTTCTTGATGGTAAATATCTCTTGATCCTTCTACTCCGGTATATCATTGTCCTTCCTAAAAAATATGTTGCCCAGAACTGAACATAAAATGCCATACAAAGGAACTCCTATCACCTCCCTAGTCCTGTAGGCGATGACTACAGACCCAAGATTTCATGAGGTGTTTTGGCTGCCTTTGCACATCGATGAATCATCTTGTAATTCTCTAAAGGACTTAGATTATTTTTCTTCCAAACTGCTGTGTAGCCACACGTCTCATTTTGTTCTTATGAAGGTGATTTTTTTTCAAATCAAGTTTAAGACTATATTGTTTATCACTACTAAAATTCATGTTGCTTAATTTGAGTCAACATTCTAGCCTATTGAGATATTTTTGGATCCTTATCCTGTCATCCAGTGTTCGAGCTTTCTTTTTAATGTGGTGAAGGGGGGGGGGGAGAGGGGAGAGAGGAAGGGGGGAAAGAGGGGGGAGGAGGGAAGGAGACAAAGAGAGAAGAAAGAAAGAAAGAAAGAAAGAGAGACAGAGAAAGAAAGAAAGAAAGAAAGAAAGAAAGAAAGAAAGGAATGAAGGAAGGAAGGAAGGAGGGAAGGAAGGAAGGAAGGAAAGAGGGAAAGAAGGAAGGAGGGAAGGAAGGAAAAAATCTTTTTCTAGGACTTTTATTCTAATGTCTTTGTTCTGTATCTGTTTGGATTGGAGTGAAGAAAGTGTGGGAAGAAACTGAAGTGGAAAGACTGGTTCAAAGGCTATTTCTGTTGTCCAGGTGTTAAGTAATTAGGGTCAGTGGAAAAGGTGAGAAGTAGATAGAAATAAGACACAGTGAGGAGATAAAATCAACAGTACTTAAAGACAGGTCAGGTGTGAAGGGGATTCAAAGATGCCAGGTGACTTCAGGAAGGATGGTGCCGTTCACAGATACAAGGAAGCCAGGAAGAGGAACAGATATGGTGAGTGAGTGGGAAAGGAGTTAAGTTTAAACAAGAGTTTGACAGCTAATTACAAATGTCCAGTAGGCTGCCCTTTCCCTCTTCCTCTCTCTCCCTCTCTGTTTCTCTGTCTCTGTCTCTCGTCTCTCTCTTTGTTTCTGTCCCTCTGTCTCTCTCTCTGTCTCTCTCTCTCATTTGTGTTATCTGCAGACTTGATAAGTATTCCATCTATGGCTTTATCCAAGTAATTGACATTAGTCCCTGTTTCATCATTTAGTAGCTGTGGGACCCTAGGCATGGCACCTAACAAGTCCAGGCCTCAGTTTTCTCATCTGTAAAATGAGAGAGTTGGACAAGATAATCTCTTAGGGTCTCTTCATGTCCTAAATCTATGATTCCAGGAAACTGACAAGTGAAAGACAGTAGGAATAGGCCTAAGACTACAAAGGCTTAGACCTTTGTTGACTTCCTCACCCAAACTGGCTTTTAATTTAATGATGCCTGGTTTAAACAGCCTTGTGTAGCTCCCATGGCCTATGTTCTGCTCTACAAGCTGCTGAACATTATTATATTGAGGGATTCACTAAGGAAGTGGTTGTGCGGCTGCTCCGTTCACCATTGCCCTTCACAAATAGGTGCTCTCTGTTCTCACTCCTAATTTGTCCACTGCTGATGGCACCACCATCTTCCTGCTTCCCAAGGCCATTTAGTCATTCTAGACTTCTTTTTCTCCTCCTACGTTGAGTTAGTCACCCTGGGTTGCAATTCTCTTTTGAAAAAATATCATCTCTTGAATTTGCCATTTATTTTCAATTTACATACATTACCTTGGTGGGACCTCTCTGTGAAGAGGATGCTATAGCTTTGTTATTCCCACTTTCTGGAGTTAAGTGATTTGCTCATGGTTAGCTTTGGGTGTGGGATTCAAACTCATGTCTTCCTGACCCCAGGTCCAGGACTCTCTTTAACGTACCACGTTGCTTCTTAGTGCTCTCTGACCCAATCAATCATTTATGCAATCTTAAGAATAACCTTCTGCAGATGCTATTTTCATTATTTCAATCCTTTGTTCACTGGATTTCCATTGTATTAAGTGTAAACCCTAAGCTCTCATGGCCATCTGTAAACTTGCCTTTCCAACCTACTCACCAGTCTTATGTTTTTGCATTGGCACGACAAGGTCTCAGATTAAACACAACTATTGAGATTACTGCCCCTCGTGCATGTGCATGTATGTTTCTTCACTGAGATAATTATCTCTATTTCCCAATGTGTCCCTTCAAAACCTGTTTCCACCAGGAAGCCCTCCACTTTTGATGTTGCATTTTGTGCTATGATGATTTGTCCTTGTCTGAAGTTTACTTGATAAATGTATTTTTTTCACATGTGATATTATAATCTCCTTGAGGTAGGTAACTACTTCCATATCTCCCCACCCTCCATCATGTATAGTACCTAATATAGTGCTTTATATGGGAATGGGTCTTCAATAAATGATTTGGACATAGCAACCAAAGGGAGGAGAAATGAGTTACTCAAGGTCTAGAATCCTTGTAGTAAATTGGTAGCAAAATCCAGGACTCTCGGTATCTCCATCTGCTTAAGCCCACCATCCCATGAGATTCCTTGTTCAGTCATTTCGGTCATGTCAGACACTTCCTCACCCCATTTAGGGTTCTCTTGGCAAAGATACTGGAGTGGTTTGCCATTTCCTTCTCCAGTTCATTTTACAGTTGAGGAAACTGAGACAAACAGGGTGAAGTAACTTGACCAGGGTCATGCAGCTGAGAGTTTCTGAGAGTGGATTTGAACTCATTTCTTCCTGACTCCAGATCTGGTGCTCTATCCACTGTATCACCCAGCTTCCTCAATGAGGTTTCCATATGGATCTAAATGAACAAATTCTCTTAGCCTCAGAAGCATCTGACTTTGGGTCAAGAGGTCAGTCATAAGGAGTTCAGGGGAACAATAACACCGTGACCGTTTTGCCAGGAGCCCCAGGGTTCTGAATACAAGATTCTTTTCCTGTTCTTCTCTTTCAGATGGACTTGGGGATCCCAGCAATGACCAAGTGCTGCAACCAGCTAGATACCTGCTATGACACATGTGGCGCCAACAAATACCGCTGCGACGCCAAGTTCCGCTGGTGCCTCCACTCCATCTGCTCAGACCTCAAGCGCAGCCTGGGCTTTGTCTCCAAGGTAGCAGGTAATACACAGCCTCAGCTCTATGCAGGCAGGTGGCTCCTGCCTTCCCTTGGCCTAGTGCAATGGGGTGAGATCTGCCGAACATGTGGAGTATTGTGATTGCTTCAGGAAAGGAGGGACAGGACTCTAGATACTATCCCGGGGAAGTCCTTGTGCCCAGGAGCTTCTGGTACCAACCCTGTTATTAATAATGTTGGCCAGGATTTTTTAAGGTTTGCAAAACATTTTACATAGGTTATCTCATTTAATCCTCATAACAACCCTCTGAGGTAGGTGCTATTATAATCCCCATATTACAGATGTGGGAAATAAGACTGAAAGATGTTGAATGACTTGCCCAGGATCACACAGCTAGTAAGTTTCTGAGGTGGGATTTGACCTCAGGTCTTCCAAACTCCAAGGCCAACACTGCACCACACAATGGGGGGAAATCCCATTTAACTCACTGTAGAGAAATGAAATGATCTCTTCTTTTAAAAAATCTCAAAAGATGAATTAAATTCTACAAAAAACCTTGGTCGTCAGGATTATAACTAGGATTATTTTCACCTGGGGCAAAAAAAGTTGGGAAGAAATGTTAGGTTGTGATAGGGAGGTTTAGCATGAACTTTAGTCTTACTTTGGATGTAGCTTATTTAGAAGGGCTAGGCTGACCTTGTCCCCTTAGGATTGGGAGAAAGGAAGTCCGCAAGAGAAGGATTGGCTGTGCCCCATAGCACAGGTGGAGAGAAAACTTTGCAGGAAGGGTCAGGGACGGTGATGCTACAAGGAAGACCCTTTCCTCTACTCACGTTAACACTGTGGAACAAAGCCTGAGTTAATAGTTTGTTGATTATGCATTCTGCTATTCTAATATATATCAGAAATTCTCTCTTAGAGATAATTATTCCCTCTTCTATTTTTACTGGAGATTGAGAAAGCTGATCATGGTTTTCTGTATAAGGACTTTTCATATTCATACTTGGTGAAAAGTCTTTAGGTGGGGGATGTACACCAGTTGGGGGAATGGCTGTACAAGTTATGATATATGAATGTGATGGACTGCCATAGTACTCTAAGAAATGATGAAGGGTATAGCTTCAGAGAAACCTGGGAAGACTTTTATGAACTGATGCAGAATTAACTGAGCAGAACCAGGAGACCAATTTATATAGTTACAGCAAATTGTAAAGATAATTAACTTTGAAAGATTTAGGAACTCTGATTAACACAATAACCAACCATAATTTCATGACTCATGATGAAACATACTACCAATCTCCTGACAGAGAAGTGATGGACTCAGAGTGCAGATTAAAGTAGATTTTCTTCTCTTTCTTCCTTGTTCAATTTTTTTTTTACAATGATTAATGTGGAAACTAATTTTGCATGTTTTTATTATTATACATGTTCTAAAATTTTTAAAATCTTTATTTATTTTTTTTATTATACATATTTTTAATAAGTCTTGTTTTTCTTGTATCCTCAATAGATGGGAAAAAGGAGAAGGGAAGGAGAGAATTTGGAACTGAAAATAAAATGAAATTGAACTTTTTAAAAAAAGTCTTCTGTTAAAGACTTACATGAGTTGATGCAAAGTGAAATTGACTGTGTACAAAGTAACAGCAAATATTGTAAGATGATCAGCTGTGGATGACTCAGCTATTAGTGATACAATCACCCAAGACAACTGTGAAGGATTTAGGATGAAAAATGCCATCCATCCCTAGAGAAAAAACTCATGGTGTCTGAAAACAGATTGAAGCATATTTTTTAACTTTCTTTATTTTTCTTGAGGGTTTTTTTGTTTTGTCTGTGTTTTCTTTCACAACATGACTATTATGGATATGTTTTGCATGACTACACATGTATAACCCATATAAAACAGCTTGCCTTCTCAGTGTGGGGTGGGGTGGGGAGGAAGAAAAGGAGAGAATTTGGAACTCAAAGTTTTTTAAATGAATGTTAAAAATTGTTTTTATATTTAACTGGGGAAAAAACTTTTTAAAATAAATATTTAAAAATGCCTAAAAGAAAAAAAAGTCCTCAGTTGCTGTTCCCTTTCTGGGGAAATTTTTTCTAGTGCCTCTTGGAGGGTTTTCTTCTTTGTCTTTATGGCTTCTGAAGCCAAAGATGTACTGCCAGCTGTTAACACCATATATTTTAAAAGGGTAACATTACAGCCTTGGACAGGTCAAGCAATCGGCCTCAGTTCTCGGGGAAAGGGAACATCAGAGAGTGGCTTGGGACTTGTTCATAGGTCTGTGTTTAGAGTATAATCAACCCTCAAAATAAATGTGTAAGAGTCTAAAGGCATGAACTGTTAATCTGGAGAAAAAATGGGCCCCAGGAGAAGGACTATCTATCTGTTTATCTATGTCTAGTCTAATAGTTTCAGCAGCGGATGAGAAAGTGCCAGCTGCTAAGCCCACACCGGGTCAAGACATTTTCCACTCAAGTAATTGGCTTGTCTACCTTTCATCCACAACTCAAAGAGGAAAGAGTAAAGTAAACAGGACAGCTTTCGACCTGCCCTTTCCCCTGTGTCTCTCCACTGGGAAGTATAGACTAGACTAGTGAATGAACTCCAAGTTACTGAGATTCTTCACAGGGAGGTACTTTGGAAGGGAATTGTTTTTTGTAGGTGAAATTACTGCCCAAGGGACTGTTGTGATGGAGAAGGTTGGGGAAGGGCTAAAGCATTTATTAAGCACCTATTGTCTGTGAGGCACCGTGCTCAGCACTTCTATTAATATGACCTCACTTGATGGGACAAGATATCAGTTCACCTGAAAGATTTGGGGGCATTGGTGGACTACAAATTTAATATGAATTAACAGGGCAACATAAGAACTAACAAAATGAGCAAATTCTCTTTAAAATTGTATTTAAGAGAGGCATAGTGTCTGGGGATTGAAGCGCCAGCCTGGAGTGGTGGCTAGGGCAATGGACTTGGAGTCAGGACTGGGTTTAAGTTATGTTTCTTACATTTCTAGGGGCTATGTGACCCTCATCTATAAAGTGAGAAAGTTGGATCTGATAGTCATGAGGGTCCTGGTTATCTCAGAATCTGTGGTTCTATAAATAGGAAGGTGGTGGTCCTGCCATCCCTTGCACTGGGCAGACCATATCCAATGTAATTTAAGGGATGACATGATGCCCACTGGGATTTTGGTGCAATGCCAACCCAAATGGTGAAAAACTCAGTTGTCCAGCATTTATTAAGAAACCACTATGTCCCAGCCACTGTGCTAACAACAACAGTAATAACAGCAAAAAGATTAAGATTCCCCCACCTCAAGGAGCTCACAATATAGTGGGGGGGGAGTGGGGAGAAAAAATGTGCCAACAACTATATACAAATGAGAGCACTGTGTTCAGGTGTAGACATCCTACGTGAGTAAAAATACAGACAGATTTAAGAGGATCCAAAGAAGGATGATGGATATTGAGGTCATGTCATACAAGGCACTCTCAGCTGAAGGAAGTAAGTGGGTTAGGTTGGAAGAGAGAATACTTACTGGGAACCTGACAGCTACCTTTGAGTATCTGGTGGCGCCATCCAGTAGAGAAAAGATTAGACTTGTTCTGTGTGGATGGGACAGAAAGGTAGATGTAGGCTCCAAATAAGGGAAGATCTTTTCAATAATTAGCTCTATCTCAAAGCAGGGAGTCAGGCAGTGAGTGGTGGGCTTGAGTCAGGGGTGTGCTGGAACCAGCTCGAACCAGCTCTCAAGAGTGGGTGTTAAATTTCTAGTACGAGCATTCAAACCTCAGAAATGGGTAAACACTACAAGTCAGAGGTTGTTGATTGTCTAGACTTAAGAAAATGAGACAGAAAAATCTTAATGTTGTAGATTAAATTTAAAAGTGCCCTGTGTGTATTCTCACCACCCACCACTCACTCCTAGCCTGAGACTCCTTTTCAGGTAAAATATGCTGGGCAGTCTGGCTCAGGTATGGGTCAGACTAAAATGGCCTCTGAGGTTCCTTCTACTTCAGAGATTCTGTGGTTCTGAGCCCTCAAGGATATATGGTGACAGTGTTCTTGGGGTGGTAGATTGACTCTAGTTTCTTTGCAAAATTCAACTAAAGGATCCCAAATTTAAATGAATGCCCCTGCTTTCTCCCATTGCCTCCAAGTCTCTCCCTCCTTGTCCCTACCTCTTGGCTTCCTCGTTTCCTTCAATCTAAGCTAAAGTCCCACCTTCTACAAGACACCTTTCCCCATTCCCCTTAATTCTAGTGCCTTCTCATTTCTGATTATCTCCAATTTATCTTGCCTATACTTGTTTGCACATAATTGTTGGCATGTTGTCTTCCCATTAGACTATGAGCTCCTTGAGGGCAGGGGACTCTTTTTATCTTTTTTTGTGTTGTTGCTGCAAGTTTTGCCGTTTGTGTTGCAAGTGCATGGCATATAGTGAGTGCTTGTACTGTTCAAATTTCGTTGTTGAAGAGAACCAATGACGTTAGGAGGGTGATGACTTGAATGCTTAACAAATGCTGGGTAACTGACGTTTTCATCATTTGGGTTGGCATGGGACCAAAATTCTGGTGGACATCATGCCATTCCTTAAGTTACATTATCCCTTAGCAATTACTCTATGCTTTGGGTTGACCCTGGACTACATCTCATCCCATCTTTTCTCCACTTGTTTTGTGTAGCTTGTGACTCAATTGCTGACACGATATTCAATACCGTGTGGACCTTGGGCTGCCGACCATTCATGAACAGTCAGAGAGCAGCCTGCCTCTGTGCCGAAGAAGAAAAGGAAGAGTTATGATGAAGACTTGGCTCCCCCCTGTCCTTCAGTGAGACTACACTTGCCTGCATCCCTCCCTCAGAGGGGACAGTGAAACCAGGAGATACTCGATCAGCTACGGTCCCTCTTTCCTTTTAACAGCTTAGCTACCACAGAGTAAGAGAGGGGGAGCAATAAATTACAGCTTGGAAAGTAAATCATGACTTTTGGGAAGACCTTCCTGAGAGTGAGCAGGAGGGGGATTGGAAGCACCAACATCTCACTGCAAGTCCTGGGAATTCCTCTGCCTTGGGAAAACTGTTCACACGGAGAAAACACAACACAAACTCTGAGAGTTCTGGAATTGAAGCTTGCATTCACACATGAACTTTGGGCAAATCTTGACTCTGGTGAGGGGTGTGATGGCTTTCCATCAGTCCATTCTTTGGTTGTCCCTTGCTAGACACAATAAAGTGAACTTTTTAAAAACTTTGAAAAGAACTGCTTTGACTAATCCCCATTTAACTGATTCTAGTATCTTATTCAGAAAGGCCATGAAATCTACTTGGTGAGTTTGACTGGCATTTACTATCATCCTCATAGCTGCTAAAAAAGAAAAGAATGTGGCTAGGTCTGGATGCATCTCCCCCTGTTTATAGTCAAACATGTCAGGTGGAGTCATTTCCCTGGGGTAGTAGAAAGACTTGGATCTGGAGACCAAAAAAACCTACTTGGAATCCTAGCCAGGGTCACTCTCCCTGTTAGATTTTGGGCAAGTCTAAATGGCACAGTGGATAGAGTGCCAGGCGTGGAATCAGGAAGACTCATCTTTCTGAGTTCAAATCTGGCCTCAGACACTTACTAGCTGTGTGACCTTGGGTGAGTCACTTAATCCTATTTGCCTCAGTTTTCTCATCTGTAATATGAAGATAATAATAGCACCTACTTTCCAGGGTCGTTGTGAGGATCAAATGAGGTAACAATTGTAAAGTTCCTGGCACTCAGTTAGTTAGTTGTTGTTATTATTGCAGCTTTAAACCTATAGTCCCACATTCCCCAATAATTTGTGTCCCCCTGGTTCCTTTTGCTTCTTTGTCTTTCCCAGAGCTACCTGATACTCACTGGAGGAGCTTTTTAAAGGTTCTAGGATCCTGAATTATGGATGTCACTGGGAGGTATTCTTTAAGTGACTTTCTATCTTCTTAATTTCTTCATTTTTAAAAGTTTCAATCATTTGATCAATGAGTAATTATCGCAAATTGCATACAATGTTTCAAGTCACGATGCTATTATACTCTAAGGCAAGAGTATCAAGCATGCCATGCCAACCATAACACTCTCAAGTTCTGCCCAAACCAGTGCAATATTTAATATTAAAGGGATAAAATTAATATAATTATGTAATAATATTAAAGGGAACTATTTAATAAAATAAATAAAAATACAGTAAAATATAGATAATACTACATTTTAAAATTAAGACAACAC
This sequence comes from Pseudochirops cupreus, assembly GCA_028627135.1. Lineage (NCBI taxonomy): Eukaryota > Metazoa > Chordata > Mammalia > Diprotodontia > Pseudocheiridae > Pseudochirops > Pseudochirops cupreus. The sequence continues at coordinate 536,167,395 of CM053582.1, forward strand.
ACAGCCCACAGAGATCCTTATGGATAGGTTAGTTTGACATCACTGTTCTGAGGGAAACAAAGAAACATAAATTTTGTCACTCTCCTCAATAAACCTTGAGTTTATTTCTCCACTTTAGGATTAGAAATCAATGTACCCTTCTCTCCATTGTCTGTAGTTCTCCACTGGTGGTAGGGAATCATTTTCTTGACAAATATTGATATCTAGAGCAGAATACCCATCAGCATAGAGGAGAATATCAGGTGGGAGGTGGGATATAAGCCCCTTGAGGTCATGGACTTTAAAATTTGTTTTTGTATTCCCGGCGCTGAGCACAGTACTTTGAACAAGAGTAGGTGCTTAATAAATGTTTGTGGAACTGGATTGAATTGGAATGTCATATTTTTCCCTTACTCAGCTTTACCCTCTAACGTCTCTTTCCCAGCCTCCCCTGCAGGATGGAAAAATCTCTCTTCCCTTTTATTCATTTTGCTGATTTCCCTAAGGACAGTGCTCATTGTTGTCCTTTCTTAGTAAGAAGAGAGAGAGAAAGACATGAGTCCTACCTGCAAAACTTAAGGGCTAGAATATAATTAAACCAAGTTGAATTCCTTATCTAAAAAGCAGATGGAAATCATTGACTATTGGTAGGATGCTTTGTTGGTCTTTTCTCCCGTTTTACTAAGTCTTCCAGGTTCTTTTTTGGCTGTCCAACAGGCAGCTGTTATGTTGTTTTAGTTATAATTCAAGCCACTTCCCTTCTTTTAAAAGTACATCATTGAGAGAAATTCCACTTAAAATAACTGTAGATGATGTAATACACTTGGGATCCTACCTGCCAAGACACACACAGAAACTATATGAACATAATTACAAAATGATTTTCATACAAAATAAAGACATATGCAAACAATTGGAGAAATATTAATTGCTCATGAGTAGTCCAAGTCAGTATGAGAAAAATGACAGTTATACCTAAATTAATTTACTTATTCATTGCCAATACCATACCAACCATACGTCCAAATAATTATTTTACAGAGCTAGAAAAAAATTATAACAAAATTCATCTGGAAGAAAAATAAGTCAAGAATTTCAAAGGCATCCGTGGAGAAAAAAAAGCCAAAAGAAGACAGCCTAGCAGTACCAGATTTCAAACTATACTACAAAACAGTAATCATCAAAACGACCCGATACTGGCCGAGAAATAGAGCAGTGAGTCAATGGAATAGATCAGATAGACAATATACAGAGGTAAACAACCATAGCCATTCAGTGTTTGATAAACCCAAAGATCCAAGCTTTTGGGGCAGGAGTTCACTATTCAATAAAAACCTTTGGGAAAACTGGAAAGCAGTTTAGCAGATACTAAGCCTACGCCAATATCTCACACAATATACCAAGATAAGCTCAAAATGGGTACATGATGTTGACATAAAAGGTGACATCATAAGCATGGGAAAATTACCTTTCAGATCTATAATCAAGGGAAGAGGTTATGACCAGTAAAAAGATAAAAAAAAATATGGGAGGTAAAATTACATGAAATTAAAAAGGTTTTGTATCAACAAAACCAATGTAGCCAAAATTAGAAGGAAAGAAGGAAACTGGAAAAAAAAACTACAAATTTCTCTGATAAAGTCCTCATTTCTCAAATATGTGGGAAATTGAGCTGAATTAATCAAAATAAGAGTAATTCCCAAATAGAGATATGGTCAAAGGACATGATTAGTTTTCAAAGCAGTTTTCAGAAGAAAAAATCAAATCAAATCCATAGTCACATGGAAAAAATACTCTAAATTGCTGCTAATTAGAGAAGCACAAATTACAACAACTCTGAGGTATCACTTCACAACTATCAAATGGCTAAAATGACAGAAAAGAAAAACAAATACTAGAGGAGATATGGAAAAAGAGGTACACTAATGTACTATTGACGGAGTGGTGAACTGGTCCGACCATTTGGAAGAATAATTTGGAACTATGCCTGAAGGGATATAAAACTGTGCAAAGCCTTTGACAAGCAATACCACTGCCAATTATGTATCCCAAAGAGATCAAAGGAAAAAATGAAAAGAACCTATATGTACAAAAATATTTATAGCAGTTGTTTTTGTAGTGGAAAAGAATTGGAAACTGTGGTGATGCCCATCAATTAGGGCATAACTGAACAAGTTTTAGTATATAACTATGATGGAATACTATTGTGCTATAAAAGATTATGGGCAGGATGGTTTCAGAAAAACCTATATGAACTGATACAAAATGAAGTGAGCAGAACCAGAAGAACACTGTATACAATAATGGCAATGTTGTAATGATGATTAACTATGAAAAATTTAGTTACTCTGATCAATACAATGATCCATGACAATTCCAAAGGGCTTATAAAAACATGTTATCTACCTCCAGAGAGAGAACTGATAAATTCTGAATGCAGATTGAAACATTTTTTCAACTTTTCCCACAATAAAAAATCTTTATTTTTCTTGGTTTTTTTGCAACATGGCTAATATGGATCAATATTTTGCATGACTTCATCTACATAATGGATATCATATTTCTTGCCTTCTCAATGAGTGGATGGGGAGCTGGAAAGAGGGAGAGGATTTTGGAACTCAAAATTTTAAAATTAATTGTAAGAAATACAAGTCTACAGAATAAAAAAATCTAAAGCTTAAAAAAGTACATCATTGTACTGGACCATCAGATTTAGAGTCAGACAAAACATTAGTAATTTTTTATTCCATCTTACCTTCCTTATTTTATTAATGAGAAAACAAACCCAGACAGGTTAGGTGATTTAGCTGAGGTCACATAATCAGGAAGTAGTAGATTCAAGATTTTAACCCAAGACATCTAACCCTATATCCAGGGCTATTTTCACAATACAATAACTGTAATTAGCCATAACTGAGTTGTTAGGGAGGGGAGACAAGTTCAGTGTTATGGCATGGCACAAAGGACAGACAGTCTGACTGCTGGTATATTCATGCCAGAAAGGAGTTGCCTGTCTCAGAGAGGGTACCTCTTGTACCTATAGATGTTGGCAGTAGAAGGTAGAGGGCAGAGAAAGGAGAAGGTTACAGAAGGAGAGGCCCTTGGTAATGGCAGCTAAGGGACAGTTATGGTTGGTGAATCAAGATTCAGACGTGGCAGGGAAGGAAGAGGAGTACAGCTCTTATTTTTCTTAGTTTAGTTAGGAATATATTATACCACAGCAATCGCGGGCTTCAATCTATCAATCAATAAGCATTTATTAAAGAGCCTACTATGCACCAAGTACTGTGGCCAATGAGACAATTCACACCTTAAGACAATGCAAAAATAAGAGAAAAAAACAACATGGCAAAAAAAAAGGTAAAAATACTATGTCAGAGAAAAACTTAATAGTCTCCTTTATTAAACAATCTTATGCTTAGAAGCACCTTTGAAGTGAACCTGAATGCCTATTGGAAATGTTAGGGTACAATGACAATTTATATATTTAAGGGCCTTGAGCCCTTGCATTTTAATGTATGATTTCACATGACAATTTTTTTCCTCTAGCGTTTCTATGACTTGTTTGAAATGTGACCCTGACTCCTTGTGTTAGTGTTTCCATTACCACTGGCCCCTGGCTTTTTAAAAAATTGTAAGTCTGCTCCCCATGGCTTTGCATGTCAAATCCTTCTCTTTTCTTTGGGAATGAAGGTCTCCTAGGTTACTTAAATGACTTGAAAGCTGAAAACTAGACTCAAGGCTACTGATGGCTAGTTCCTTACTATTGATTGCACTGGTGCTCAGAATTATTTGAGATATTTGAAGAAGAATAAAACCACAAAAAGGGAGTGTGTTGGCGGAGAATGAGTCGATCTTTTGAATGGATGGTCCTCCATTCAACAACAGGAGCATCAGTCTTCTGAGTAAGCCAAGCCATTTGGCAAGGTGTTGATCCTTAAAAATCAATTATAACAGGACCCAAAAAAGGTTAGATGGCATAAGCATCTTCAACAACTATAAGATGACAGTAAATAATGTGTCATTGAATGTCGAGCTTTCTTGAATGCTAATTCAATTTCCTCAGGAAGCTTGAGAAGGGATTGGGAGAACAGTTACAATTCACAGAGAAGCCCCAGAGCCAGAGACATGGTGACAGATTTGTTACTAGTCCTCCCTGTCAATGATGATTGGGTCACTAGTTAGTATGCGACTCTGCAGGTGAGTTCCCCGGTCCTTAACTGCTTCACGTCGCATCCGTCGGTTGCAGCCCTGGGCACAGCGGGATTGCTCATCAAGGACCCCACAGACCAAGACTCGGCAATGTAAAAACACCACCTATGAGGACAGAAGGCCAGAGAAACTGAAATCAGACATTCTCAAATAACCACATTATGTTGTTGTTTAGTCATTTCATGATCCCATTTGGGGTTTTCTTGGCAAAGATACTAGAGTGGTTTGCCATTTTCTTCTCCAGCTCATTCTACAGAGGTTAAGGGACTTGCCCAGGATCACACAGTGTCTGAGGCTAGATCTGAGCTCAGGAAGATGAGCCATCCTGACTCCAGGCCCTGTACTCCATCCACTGGCCCATCAAGCTGCCCAACCACATTATACCTCACAACAAAAATGTTTTATGTTTCATCATAGGCATTAGCCTGTCATGTGTTTTATATCTTTTAAGAACATTACTATTTTATTCATTCTGCAAATGGGGAAACTAAGGGGAAAGCAGAGCTAGGAATCATCAAGGTCTAAAGATATAAAGAGAGTTATACCTTTTTTTATTTAGATAGTATATGTTTATACACCTGTATGTGTGTATATGTCTATACACACACACAAATGCATATATAGATAGTATATATAAATATTGCTATCCACACATATGTAAATACACACATATATACATATATATCACATAAGGAACATGCTACAGGGGGAAATATGTCAGCTTTGGAGTCAGAGGACCTGGGTTCATGTCTTAGATGTGCCAATTACTGCCATTACAACTTTGAACTTATCATTTCACTCCTCAGTTTCCCTCTCTGTAGAAGGAGGAGCTGGACCAGTTGGCCTCTAAGAGCCCTTCTATCCCTAACTTGAATCTTAAAAGTATCATTAAAAAGGAACACTTTGGATAATAGGGGTCATCACTCATCAAAGGATCAACTTAATTCATAGTCAGTGGGGAAAGGACTGTTGTGGGTTTGTTCCATTATGGGTCTTTCCAATCACTCTGGCACATAACAGTTATAAATCAATGTCCAATGGTATCACACACTAAAAAGGGCATCTATTTAAGGTTAGATAATTGTAGTTGCTGGGATAGATTCAGGTCATTCCATTTCTGCCTAATTTACATTCTTGGTATATTCCAGAATAGAAAGGTATCCAAGGTACCCTTCACCCCCAAAGAGGACCAATTTACTACCTCTAGAACATTAACAAACAAAAACCAAAAAGAGATCTTAGGAGATCTTGGGTCTGAGAAGTCATATTGTTGGATACACAACTCACCTGGTGGTCTTTGCCCACAAATTTGAAGACGGGGACTTGGAAGTGCTTTGTGAGGTGATCTCGGGACGTATACTGCTTTACTGAGTCATCTGACACGCAGCTAAAAAGAGAAAAGGGCACAGTTTAAAGGCCTAATAACTTTCACAGAGGTGGAAAAATGGCCCAGCCCAATCCATTTGATCCCCTCAAAAGGAAAGAAACTGGACAGAGAAGACTGAGTTCTTTTCAAACTTTTCAGGAATGAAGGAAAAACTAAATTCAGTGCCTGTGATGGCATCTCCAGATGCAGGCCTGGCTCTAATTTTGCCTCACTCATCACTCTTGGGCAGGAACATTTTCTATTGAGCTAATACATTGGAGAGTTTCAGCAGCAGCAAAAGATTTAATTGATAGAGGCCTTGTGGTGATGAAAAGGTTTACAATCTCTTTTCTCATATTATGAGGTGGGAAATCTACTCTGAAATGACCCACGGCTTGTCTTTGCAAATATTGAAGTGATAGGTAAATAGATTGATTTATTTTTATTCTGGGGGAAGGGGTAAGTAGGGTAGGGTCTGGGCCCAATGAGGGAATTTCTGGTGAAGAAACATCAATACAGATGAAGAACTATTCTGAAAATTATACTTTTAGACTTCTTGGGGGTGACCAAGAGTTTCAGTAACTCACCCAGAGTCATGTAGCTAATGGACAGTAAGATCAAGATTTGAACCTAGGTCTTCTTCACCCCAAAGCTGGCTCTCTTTGGGTTTCAGACTTCCTCCATGGATGATGATGACACAGGACATGATGGAGCCATATGGTGTAGTGGGTAGAGAGTTGGCCTCAGAGTTACAACGACTGGGGTTCAGGTCCTGCTTCTGATACATATTGTGTAACCCTCACCATCTCAGGGTTCAGACCATGCTCTAAGACTACAAATTATGGACCTGTTGTTGATCTACTCTGGTAGAGGGAGTTTTCTATATCAGGTCTGGACCAAAAAAATTGCAGCAGCAGCAGCATTACCACCACTATCATCATCATTGTCTAGGAAACCTTTGTCTTGATAATATACCTGGTACTCTTGGGATAAGGGCTCACTTAGAAGCTGCTATTATCCATTTTCCCCTCTTTGCATTTAACCCACTTAAACCCACTTTTTGCATTTAACCCAGAGCTCTACTCTGTCAGGCCTCTTCGAGAGATGCCCCAATAATCAGGAAACAGTCTTGAGACTTAAAGTGAACCACCAGGGCCAGAAGGGGAAAAAAAGCTCCCTGACATTTGTGCTTTTTCAGTTTAGATTTTAAGTCATATTTATGGACCTTTAAAAGTTGGTGATTCTGTTCATATCTTCCTCCTCATCTCTCTTCTACAGGGAATGTCATTTTTTTATGGATAATCCTGTACCTATGAGCTCCCATTTATCAGGTTCGGTGAAGCAGTAGGGAGGAGAGAGAAATGCTGTTATAACTGAAGATTTCTCCCCTATGCTCTTGGATTACTCAGTATTTTACCACTTACTGATGATGCTTTGGTGCAATGGAAAAATCCAACAAAATTAGCGACAACCAAAACAACACTCTGGCTTGCGCTGCTAATAGCACCTTATATCAGAAATGGAGAGGAGGTAAAAAACCAAATATTTCTGCATTTGCTCTCATTTATTTCCTTTTCTTCATTTCCCTAAAGTCACATTCCTTTTGGTTTATCTTTTGACCAAAAGAAATTGGTACTCAATATTCTAACAGTCCTTTTCATTTTAGGACTTCCAAAACACTTTTAAATACTTCTTTACTTGCAACTTTTCACTTGGAGAAATTGAGGCACACGGGTAAAATTTCTCAGGGTCACTCTGTCAATCATGACTACAGTACAGAATCAAATTCAGGAATCTTGGCTCCTGGTCCAGTGTTTGGTGAGATTAGGTCATGCTATGTTGGTTACATAGACTTGAATTACTTTGATGAGTCCAATGGATCCATGATCTCAACCATGAGAACATGTCCTCCAAATGGTTTGGATTACAATAGGCCCTTGTCTTCTCATGCTGCATGAATCTCATTCCTTCCAGAAACACAGTTGACAGGATCTATGGAAAGCTTTCCTCTGGGTCTTTTAACATTTTGGAGTATCAGTCTGGCCACCTAGCCAGCTATCTGTTATTCTCTTGCTTTCACTACGAAATCTCTTTCTGGTCATATATGTTCTTAATAATGCCTTTTATGCCACTTTTCATATGCAAGTTGTCATCCATAATTTGCATCAGCCTATTTTTGCTTACTGTGGGAGCTGACGATGTCGGTTCTTTGAAGACCCAGATGTTCCATGACTTATAGTCATTTAGCACCACTGGGATAATATTATGCCTTAGATGTTGGGTTTTTGTGTTAGTGAGCAGTGTGGGGTTATTAAAAGCACTGTCCATTTTCCTAACTGCAATTCAGCCCACTCTCCTCTTCCTACTCAATTCTAGGCCCAACTTATTGCCAATCTATAGTTATTGTTCAAGACAGAGATAGTGATGGAACAACTCAACAAGGTGCCTGCCCAACTATATCTCATGCCCTAGGCAATAAGCATTCTTCATTCACTTGACTTTTCCCGTTGCTACCCCTCATCTGAATGGTCCTACATCTCATTGAGGAGACTCAATTGGCAATTTTCTGATGACTCAATGCTATTAGCAAAATGTTGACCACAAACAGAAGCTTCCAGAAGACCAGGAAAACCTTTCTGATAGTGGCAAACACCTTTGGTTAGTGCACTTTCTGGTTTTTGCTTCAATTTGTATTGATATCACAGATCCTTAACATAATGATGTATTGATACCGATAATTAGAAGATCATCAAACAGTTATCTTTGTGGTTGCATCTAATGAGAGATCATGTATGACTTCAGTATATGCATGGGAGACGCCTTGGTGGAGGAGAGCTTGAAGGCTGTAGTTTGTCCTTACTAAATAAAACAGTTATAATAAAAATGTTAATAAGAAATAAACATAGGATCCTGTACACTCTACAGCTCTCAATTTTGTGACCACAGATGTGGCACGTTGGAGGAAATCATCTACAGAATCCTGCCTGTTCCTTTCATCAAGCATACTCTCAGTGTGTATATAGACCATTTTCTTAAAGATAGTATAGAGATGAGAGAGTAGGGATTGTTCCATTCTTTGTATTTCTATCTCAAGCCTTCTAACACAGGGGCTAGATGGGATATAGTAATGTTCAATTTAATAAATGCATTTAATAAGCCCTTGTTGATTGATGCCATTGTAATTGTAATTCTTTATCTTTTGGAGATATCTTGAAAATCACTTCCCAAAAGCCTTGAAAGCCATATTAAATCCAACATGAATCTCTTCTGTGGGTGGATTTGGTTAGGTCAAATTGTTCTTCCCAATTTCATTTTTTAAAATCCCATTTTTACTTCTTTATATGTGGTGATTTTTCTAATGATGAGACGAGGCTGATATAAAAATGCTGGCAAAACCATTTTGTGTCTAGTTGTTGCCTTCTATTACTTGGGATTCATGAGTTTGTTTTTTAAAAAAATGTTTCTTTAACTACATTTCAATATAGTTGGTTTCCTCTGCAGCCCCATGTTGTTTATCATATGTATCTAAAGGCATCATTCTGAGAAAGTATTCATAGGTTTTGCCAGCCTACCAAAGGGGTCTATGTCACACAACGATGGTGGAAATTAGATTCTAGATTCTCTATGAATACTCTTGGGTCTCACACCACACTAACTGTAGCTTCATTTTACTCTCCAATACTTTTTGCTGTTTCATGATACTGCTTTGTCAATAATCTTCCTGCTTCTTCCACAATGTTTTGGAAATGAACTTAAATTTTATACTCCTCCTGGTCTTGGTTGCCACATTCCTCTACTTTTCAAGATCAAATGTTTGCAGAGTGAAGTGGCTTTCTGGGCTTTTTTGGCTTCCTTGCATTGGCAACTGTTTATTTATAACTGTTTACATATATATATATATATATATATATATTTATATGTGTAATTTATTTATATAATATGTAATATATATATAATATAATATATAATACATAATTTACATTTTTATACATAAATAGAACTTCTCTAAGAAATAGTAATCCCTGGAGTCAATGTCTTTACTGAAAATCATGTCACGTTTTTCAGTCATAATTTGGTTAAGTAGATAAGATTAGAACTATTGAATATCTTGTCTTCTCATCATTACCTTTTAATTTAGTATTTTGACCTGTGTTCTAGTCAGTTAATGGTCTGACTACACATAATTGATTCTGAAATGATTCCTGTGTCAGTGACCAGTTGTTTTCTGTCTGTTAACACATAGCCAATTTTATCTTTTGTTCAGTGTACATGTTGAGTACCTTCAACTTTGCTCTTAAAGGCCATGTTCATGATATAAAGACATGAGACTTTTCAATAATTTATAAACTTCTGACTGTTTTCATTTCTTAATTCTGAGCCATATTTTCTAACATTTTTTTCATTGTTCTCCTCTGTGCCCATCTTAGCATTGAAGTTGTTGGGTACTCAGGTACATCTCAACTCAATTTAAAGAATCTTGTCAGCTAAGGGGAACAGTAGACAGTGCTAGGCCTGGAGTCAGGAAAACATATCTCCCTGAGTTCAAATCTGCTGTCTGACACTTAGTAGTTGTGTGACCCTGGACAAGTCACCTAATCCTGTTTGCCTCAGTTTCCTCATTTATAAAATGAACTGGAGAAGAAAATGGCAAAGCACTCCAGTGTGTCTTTGTCAAGAAAACCCCAAATGGGGTCACAGAGAGTCAAACACATCTGAAATAACTGAACAAACAAACAAAAAGTCAAATTCTTCAAGTAATTTCTCTGCTTCTTTATCCTGTGTAACAGATGTTAAGAAATGAGGTGTGATTATCTTTTGCTTATGTTCTATCATGAACACTGCACTATCTCATGGGATGATGTTTCTTTTTTTGCCTTTGGGTGCAAGATGAAACCAACTCCTTATGCCATCTTTTATGGGAAGTTTCCATTTGGCTGCATCTTCTATATGTGAATGTGGACATTTATCTGGGTTAAGTCCTCTTAGTGGTATATGAGTTATTTTTTTTGTTTGATGATAATAAGAGCAAACATTTATGTAATGCTTTAATGTTTTCAAAACACTTTACATATATTCTCTCATTTTATTTTCTCAACAACCCTGGCATGTAAGTATTCATCACCCAAGACTATACTTAAAGCCTTTCCAGTTTGGTAGAACTTTCTAGAGCGTCTATTCCAGTAGCATAACCTTTGAGGACCCAGAGTCACCTTCATGGTATGACACAGTATCCTAGAATCAGAACTGGAAGTGGCCTTCAAGGCCATCTAGTCTAACTCCCTCCTCTTACAGAAGAGGAAACTGAGAGCCAGAAACATGAAGAAATGGACCTTAGAGGTCACCCAGCTCAACCCCCTCATTTTACGGGTAAGGAACTGGAAGTCCAGGGAGGTGAGTGACCTGACCGCACAGCCGGGATCTAAATCCAGGTCCTCTGACTTCAAATTTAGACCTCCTTCCACAACCTATGCTGCTGGCTCAAAGCCAGATTGGGACTTTTGTAAAGATCTAGTCATAAAGTCAATAGTAAGGATTAGTTCCAAGGGAAAGAAATGGCAATGTAGGACACTGGCAAAGCAACTATACACTCCACCTCTGCTATGCCAGCACTTTATGGATTTTCATTATCATGAAGAACAGAAATGTGTACTCATTTTCACCATATAGACTATTTCATAGACTAATTCCTTTGTATTATAAACGACACTTCCAATCCCCATACACGCACACGCAGAAGAATATGGCAGGTTGCGGATCTGAAATACAAGAGACATACAGGAGGAAGATGCTACAGGTCCCAGGACTGACAGGCATGCACAGGCGCTCATGCTTCTCACAGGTGGACGAATATAGTACGTTTCAAGTCACACACACACACTCTCTTTCTCTCTCTCTCTCTCTCTCTCTCTCTCTCTCCCTCTCTCCCTCTCTCCCTCTCTCTCGCAAATACACAGGTTCCGGCGTTCACTCTCTGCTCTCTCCCCCCACCTCCCACATATCCACCCATAGTCGGAGGAATACACGCACACGCGCGCGCGCGTAGGAATACAAAAGACTCAGGGTTGACATGCAGCAGGTAGAAGAACATAGCAGGTCTCAATGCCAACACAGCACACCTATGGGCACACGGGCGGAGGAATACATCAGGTTGCAGTTCACACTTCTACCTGGGTGGAGGGAAGGCGCCAGGTGCGGTGAATGACAGGTAATGAACCTTCCGCGAAGCCTGAGCTCTTCCTCCCATACGCTGGGAAGTGCAACCAACAACCAAGTGCCTCAGAGTCAGAGAAGGAAGCTGGCAGGCCTTTAGAAGGTTTCTGACCTTTGGGAGCTCCCTGACCTTTGGGAGCTCCCTCTGCGGCCCGACCCTCCACCGAGGAGCAGAAGTGCAGGTTGGGACGAACGGGGCCCAGGGCAGCTCCGTTTGGAGTCCACCTCGTCCCCCAAATGATCCCCATTACACCCAACTGGTCATCCACAAACTTGGTCAGAAGCTCTCCTCGGAGGGGAAAGCCTCTGCCTCCTACGGCAACCCATCCTATTTGGACTACGTGCCCTCTTAGTAAGCACAGGGATACCCCCAAAATCTTAGTGCATTTTAAAGCTTTACTACCCACCACTGCTCCTGGGTCGGCCCTTCCGAACCAAAGGGCCCAAATCTAACTTCTTCCACAAGACAGTCTTCAAGTACTAAAAGACAGCTATTGTGAAGCACCCTGAGCCTTCTCTTCTCTAGGCTAAACATCTCCCATCACCTCTACAGATTCTCATATAACATGGACTCAAGACCTTGCACCATTATGGTTGCCCTTCACTGAGCACATGCCAGATTATCAATATCCTTCCTGAATTGAGAGGTACAGAAATAGAACACAATCCTGCCTCCCTTCTCTTGTCTTCCCAACACCATCACCTTGTTCTCCTTTGGGTAAGTGCTATTTACTAAACAATTAAGTGTTTGTTTGAGGGCCATATTTCGGTCAACAAAGGAGGGTTAAAATGGGGAAGGTGTCCATGAAAGCTTCATAATCACTCTCATTAAATGAAAGGTGCCACTACAATTTGAGGCTATTTGGTCTCTCAAAAAAAAAAAAAACCAAACAAAAGCCCAGCTTATGCTTTTTGAACAATATATGATTGTGGGTTTTTTCTCTGACCTTTTCTCTGGATGTTGAGTTGATGCCTACCCCTGGTAGTTTCTCACCTCTGTCTAATTTATAGCTTGTTATTTTCTGTAGGGTAAGAAATAAGATAACTAAGTTCTTTCAAACTGTCTGAAATAAGAGTAAATGGTATTCCAGTATGGGCCTGTAAAATGTTGTAAAATGCACGGGCTTTGTGGTAGCTATTTTGGTTGTACACAGGCTTTCTTTCCTTTCTTGGTTATGTTCCAAAATTTACAGTGGACAAGTGACATGTTTTTATTATACATTTATTTTTGCTAAAAGTAAATACCGCCATAAAGTACTCAGGACAAAGCTCATGCTTTTTTTTTTTTAAATTAAAAAGAAAAAATGGAATGTTACAGGAAAATCCGAAGCTTTTGCTTTCCATTTGGAAAAGTTAAGGTCACAAAGATAAGAGATAATTTCCTGTGAGATCCTATCTTTTCTTATCATTGCAATGCAGAATCACAAGCTTTCCATTTCAACTAGTGGAAACAGGAGATGGGAAGGGACCACTGGGAGAGACAATTTGGTTCTGTTCTCCACCTCTATCCTTACACTTATGTAACTATGAAGTGGTGCAGCTGGAAGACCACTGAACTTATCTGGCCTCTCAAGAGACACTCTCTTAGCAAGGCCAAACAAACCCTTTTGACCAAGGGCTGAACTGGGCCCCTTGGACACTTACCTTGGTTTACTGAAGCTTTGACACCCTCTAGAGGACAAAAGCAGCAGGTAATGGTGGCTGTTTTACAGCTGAGCTTTCTCATGTATGGAAGGAGGATAATGCTTTTTGCAAGGATCAAATGAGTTGAGTTATGTCAAGAACTTTGTAAACCATGAAATGCTGTGTGTGGCCAAGTTGGGAGAGTCTCATCACCACATAGGCTAGGTTGGTGAATTTTTTTTGCTTCCAGAAGCTTCCAAAGATCATTTATTCAGCTAGAGAGGGGCTGTGATTTGGAAACGGCAGAAGGAATAACCTCACTGACAAAATTACACCTTTTTGAAGTACTGAAATTATGGTGACATTGATTGATAGGTGGTAGGTACCACAAAAGGTTCTCAGTATTCCTAAAGATAATAAGGATTGTTAGGAAAGATCTGAGTGCTAACACTAAGAATAAAGGGCTTCCTTATTAATTGGATTATGGTTAATTATTTACAATTTATCCCCTATAGAGCCTGTTCTTATATATTTGTTCTTTTGATGTTTCCTCCATTAGATTGTGAGTTCCTTGATGGTAGAGACTGCTTTTTTTTTGCACAATATCTGGTACATAATAGGCATTTGATAAACATTGATTGGTCCATAATTATAATGGAATATTATGCTATGAAAAATGAAGAATATTATAATTCATAGACGCACATGGGAAGATTTTTTTGAAGTAATGCAGAGTGAAAAGTGGAACCAAGTAGGACAAAGATCACAACAATGCCACTGGCAAGACTAACCAAAAATCCCAAACTCAACTCTTTGTAAATATAATAGTCAGGATGGCTTGAAAGGGGAGGAGAGGAAATGCATGTCCCTCCCTTCTTTGCAAAGGGTGTGGAGCTTGGCATATACTGTCAGACTTAGTTGATGTGTGGGTTAGTTTCGTTGAACTGATTTTTCCCCTAATCTTTGTTACAGGACAATGGCTCATTGGTGAAGGAAAGGGGGGCATATTTAGGCTTGAAGGTGAATATAAAAGCAAAAGATATCAATAAAACTTCATTTTTAAAAAAAATTAAGGCTTCCAAGAGTGCTGTATTATCTCAGGATTGGTGCCATGGTGGCTGGACATGAATAGAGCAAGGTGAAATGGCTTAAAAGGATCATTTGGGGATACATACCCATCTCGGATGAGGTAATGTTTGAGGATCTCATCAATCTTGTCTGTAGGGGTTGCAAAACAGCTCTCCACCAGGGTTTCTAGACCATTCACATGCACCAGGGGCTCGATACCAAAGTAGAGCAAATCCCGTAGCTTGAGGGTGGGCAGTGTCTCCCGGTACGGCTCTTCAAACTCATTATCTTTGAAGATTTCCAGAGTGAAGGGAAAGATCCCTTGGCTGCGTCCCATGATTTCCAGGGGAGAATTACGGAGGTTGGGCACATAGCCTTCAGAAATGGTGTAGAGTCTAGGAAACTCACAGGTGACAGGGATCAGCAGCTTACTGGTACGAATGATGATGTCGCCGTTACTGCCAGGCATCTGCTTGGGCAGCCCGGTCACTAGGTTGCTAGCAATGATTTTATCATTCACCACCTGAAGGTGGGGGGAAGTAGAGGAAGGAAGAAACTGTTACGGTGGTTGTACTTTATAGTTCTCCACCCTGTCCCCAGATGGCATTTCTCTTTGTGTCCTAGTCCTCCAGGGGACCCGGGCCTCAGCGTTTGATTTTTCTATTTGCTTCTTTTGCTTTGAGGAATGGCATCAAGGTGGTCAGCACTCCGTATGTGCTTCTCTGTGATTCTGTGACTTTAGAAACTAACTATCTGTCATCGAGTTGTAACTAGGGTGTTATGACTGGGTCTTTGCCCAGGGTAGGGCAATTTAGGAGGCACATGCCTTCCACAGCATAGAAACAACAGACCTTAGAAGTCAGTTTTTTGTTGATTTTGGTTTGTTTGTCTGTCTTTAGTATTAGACTTAATTGATATAGAGAGATTCCAGTGTAGATACTCCCGGAAAAACATCTGAAATTTAGTTGCCTAGAGTACCAAGAACTTAAGTGATTTTACACAGCTAGTTTGTGTCAAAGGTAGTTCTTGAGCCTGGATCTTCCTGATGCTTAGGCTAGTCTTCTGGCCTCTATACTGTTCTTCTCGGTATCTCACCAGCAAGAATAATTAGGTAAAATAGGAAGATATTGTTTCTTCCTCGTGGAGGCTGTGCCCCTGGTGAGCTTCTGCCCTTCTTTCCCCAGTGATCCCTGATTCTTAGCAGGAGTCTTGCAATGTGCCAAGATCTCAGTCTCCCCACCTTCTATGCTCTCTTCCCACTAGAAGGCCTAGTATCTCTGAGTCTCCTCACCCCATGCAACTGAATTTGTCTTAAAAAGTTGGTTTGATGATACCTTTTGTGCTGCTTACCCTGGGTTCTAGAATCATTAGTATTGTGAGCAAACTATTGATATTATCTGCAAGGATATCTGTCTGTTTGTCTATCTATCCATCTATCTATCTACCTGTCTCTATCTATCTATCAATTTATCAATCTATCAATCTATCAATCAATCTATCAATCTATCTATCTATCTATCTATCTATCTATCATCTATCTATCTATCTATCAGATGGTGGTGCTAGGTGGTACAGTAGATAGAGTGATGGACACGGAGTCAGGAAAACTCATCTTCCTGAGTTGAAATCTGACTGCAGACACTTCCTACCTGTGTGACCGTAGGCAAGTCACTTAACCCTGTTTGCCTCAGTTTCCTCATTTGTAAAATGAGAAGGAAATGGCAAACCACTCCAGTGTCTTTGCCAGGAAAACCCCAAATGGAGTCATGGAGAATCAGATGGAACTGAAACAATTCAACAACAGATATCCATCTCTCTCTCTAATCAACCTGTATAACGCGGCAAGAGTAGTTTCTAGAACATTATTTCTTAAAACAATAACTACACAGAAAACCCACATCAATGCCTGTCAAAACACCTTCAGTTGCTTGCCGTCAGTTCAGTGGCATAAAGTCTAACCTCTTTTTCTCCTTAGCCTGTAGGGTTTCCATAATCTGCTGCCAACCTGTCTTTCTGACTACGTCTCCTACAACTTTCAAATTAACCCTTGTTTCAAAGAGGGTGATCTATTCACTGGCTTCAGATCGTGCCTTACTCATTCCCATATCCAAATCTTTGCTCATTTTTTTTCTTGCCAGACCATCTCTACTCTACATAACCAAATCATATACAATCTTTGAGGCTTAGTTCAGGTTCTCCACAGAGGCTTTTTTGACCAAAACAACTCCTATGAGTCCCTTCTAATCCATTCCTAAAACACATATTGTCTGAGCCATTCATTTGGCACTAATTATTTGCTTTTTCTCACATGTGTATCTAGTCTCCCCAACTAGATTGGAAGCTTCTTGAGGGTAGTGGTTGTGTTGTGTGCCTCTTTGTATTTCTCATAGGCCTTTTTGCAAGTTATTGTGCACTCTAAGTTTGTGTTGACTGAATGAATTTCACTACAGAAATAAACTGAGCCTGCACGGGACTAAAGGCTATTTTGCATTTTTCTTTGTTTTGTGAATTGTCTTTGCCAAATAATTAATCACCAGATAGCTTGGTTATAGTCTATCGCAGGTACCGTATCTGAATATTTTTTATTATGGTAGAACCTTTTGCTTTGTGCGTAGCCTTTGAGGGCTCAAGGTTACCTCCATGCCATGATGAGGCATCAGAGTAGGATTTTGTAGGGCTGAATAAATGATGAGTGAATGAACTTTCTACCCTTAATCTGATTCTTTTATCTTCTGTATCATTCACTGTGTCCTAAAATTAAAAATTCGATTTAATTCAACAAATATTTGTTAAAGTGCATACTGTATAGAAGGTATTATGCTGGGAACTGGGAATACCAGGATGAAAGTCAACAAAGTCTTTAACACAAAGAGGTTTATAAACTAGTAGAAGCATGAAATACAGACAGAAATAGCTATAATACAAATTAAATTCATAGGAGAGGTCAAACCTTCTACTTGGGTGGGCTCAGAGAAAACTTCATGGGGAAGGCAGCATCTAAGCTGTGCCTTGTAGGAGCAGAAAGATTTTCATATTTAGAGATAAAACAGTAGGCAGAGGATTAGGGGAACTTCATTCTGTATTAGACACAAAAGTATGCAGGGTTTCATATCTGAAAGACTTGGAGAATGATGGTGTCATTTACCAGAATTAGGGCACTTAGAAGAAGAGGCAAGTTTTTGAGGGAATATAATTAGTTCAGTCTTGGATGTGTTGAGTTTGAGGTTTTGGTGAGACATTTTGGTGGATATACCCAGCAAATATTTGGAAATACGGTATTCTAAGAAAGCAGTGGAGATTACAATTTTGAGAAGTAACTGAAAGTCTGGAAGTAGTTGGGTTTGATGTTCTCATGAAAATATCTCCGATTATTTCATGGGTGAAGTGCTTTAGACTCAGTCCAGTGAAATGTAATCTCCCTGAAGGCTCTGAAGCCTGCTCTCCACTCACTTCACTTTGCTGCCTCTTATATATATATATATATATATATATATATATATATATATATATATATATGTCTAGTACATAGTTGGTGCTCAGTAAATTCTCATTAAATTGAATTAAATTCTCTATTATGGGCCTATTTTATCTGTGACTTAAAAAATTCAATCTATAACCGTCTCCCAAGCTTTAGGTCCTTGGATCATCCCCACGTGTCCTCCCTCCCTTAGGAACCTACATCAACCACAGTGCCGCAGGTCTTGAGGGAGAAGTAGATATTGACATGGGTGCCATTGGATACCCCTCGGCAAGATGTGTTGGTCAGGAAGACCTCCAGACCCCCAACCAAGTCCTTGGGGATATTCACTTCAATAGCATTCGACTGGCATCTCATAGGGACTGAAAGAAAGGTGACAATTGTCAAGCACAACCAAGAAACCTAAGCAAGGGCTAGGGGAAGGAAGATATTGAGAAGAAAGAATTTTGTCTTGGGGGCACTTGAGTTGTCTAAGGTTATACTTATGTGAATTAGTGTTTTCCAACATCTTTCAAAGACCTCGAAGTCAGTGAATATATAACCCAAGAGTTCTTCCTTCTGGGATATATTTCTTAAATATTCTGTTGTTGTTTTAAGGGGAAACATTTATTTCCAGAATTTGAAAATATTCTACCCTCAGATCTTTTCTAAAGATATGACAGTGTATATGACCTGAACTCTTAGAAGATTAATATTTATCCCATAAAGTCAATTTACTGGCAGTGCAGGAAACTCTTCTGTGTAGGCTTAAACCTCTTCAACAAACTCCTGTGACCTTCTTGTTAATTATTGCCCCATAAAACAGACACTGTTGTTGTGGTTTGGAAAAGGTTTTGTATTGCCATTGTTTGTCTTAGTAAGCCACAAACTATTGATAAATTTAATTTTCATTTAATACAAAAAGATTGCTTTGCCTTTAAGGTACTTTTCTCTTCTTCCGACTTAGTTCCCAAAGTTCCTCTCTCCAAAGAGGGACGAGACAAAGCCCAATATATAACAAAAATGATAATAATCAATATGGAGAAATCACATTCTGGGCACTGAGAAGTTCATACTCTGAGGGTGTAGTCCCTGGAGGAATAAACAGCAAATACTGTTGTACCTATATGGAGAATCATTTATCCATGTGATTTCTTCTCATTTCTTTGTTAGGAAAATAAATATTGGTTGGATATTTATGGAAGTGTCTGTTTATGGTCAGGTAATAACATGGTCTAGTAAATTGGGCCATGTAATCACAACATAATCTAGCAGGGAGAGTATTTAAGTGGGAGTCAGGAGATTTGGGTTTCTTTGCTAGATGATCACAGGGTCAATAGTTTTGTACTAAAAGGGGCTCTGGAGGTCATCTAACCCAGGCTCATCTTAGAATGTTAAAGAGTTATAAATCTTCTGGAAGTTTTCAGCCAAAACTTCTTACCCTCCTGAAAAATCCTGAGTTACTGTACTGATTCAGGAATATGCTATGCTCAGGAAGCCTTATACTGAAGAGTGGCAGGGGTGCAGAAACCTGGAAGGCAGTGAGTGCGGGAGAGGAGAAGAATATTAAGTAAGTTTCAATAGAGGTTGGGTCATAGCCCAAGTCCCACCTTGGCAAGTGTGATTGTCCTCTGATAGCACCAACCCTCGAGGGCATTCACATTGATAAGTTGGTCCATACACATGGCAGGAATGGCTGCAACCGCCATTTTTGTTTTGACAACCCTCGATGTCTGCAACGGAAATAGAAAAGCCAAGTGGGCCAGTTATATCAGCCTAGGAACTTCCTTGCCTGGGAAGGCAATGCTGCAATAAAACTCTTGCAAAATCAGGGCTCTGGACTTGTGATTTCTTCAGTTTCGAGAACTTATAACATGTAAACTCCCTTCACTAATTTGAAACAATTATCATAAGATCTTGGATTTAGAGACGGAAAGGACCTGAGAGGTCATCTAGTGATATGATAATGATAATGCCAACATTTACATAATGCTTTATGGTTTCCAAATATGTATATTATTTGATCCTTACAACAACCCTGGGAGGTAGGTGCCATTATTTTCCCTATTTTGAAAATAAGGAAACTGAGGCTGAGGTTAAGTGACTTGCATGTGGTCATATTACTAGCATGTGTCAGAGGTAGGATTAGAACTGAGGACTTCAATATCTGCTCTTTACTCATGCAGTGCTTCCTATTTAGGCTACTATTGACAAGTACCATGTCTAATTAGAGATGAGGTAAGAAACCCAAATGGAGCAAGCTTACTTGTTGGAATTTGATCAGAGAAGTGCACATTTCTGATAATGCCTCTGGGTCTCAATTTTTTCCCCCAGCAAAATGGAATTTTCCTGACTGGCTGCTATTTTACTGAACAAATGGGGTAGTGAAGCCAAGCTTGTAAAAAACAGAACAAGCCAATTTCAGTTGATGAAATATTCTCCTCATCCTGTTTGAAAGCTTGCAGAGCAGTATTGAATATGAAAGAATCTGTTATTCTTACTGTCAGGATGTGAATTCAACTAGACAAGATCCTGGCTACTGTTGTGAATTGGGTTCATTGTCCATTGGTCCATTACCTGCTGCTCTTGAGATCTCAGAACCCAAATGTATTCAGGTTGAGGCTTTATGTGATAACAGCCCACTATGAAAACGAAACCATAATGGAATAAAATAAAAACATTAAGAAACTTTGCCCAAAAGAGCTTTTTTACCCACATTTCCTTTATGGGGAAGATTCAAGACCATAACATTTTTCATGTTCCCAAGTAAAAATGTTCTTCCTAAGAAAAATGTTATAGCTAACATAATTTCAGTTTGTCACCTTCAGAACACAAACCTTGCTGTTATTAAACTTACAGATGAACAGTAAAAATTCTTAGATGCAAGAAAGAAGGAGCTGGGAGACTAAAAAAGGCAGATTCAAAGAATGTACTCATTTATCCAATTCTGGGAAGCATCATCAAGGCTACTGCTTTAGAACTACTCTCTCATGACTCTGTGATATGACAGATAGGCACCATATGTCTTCTGAGGATGCAAGGAAGACCAGTAATTTGAAATATTGATGAATGCATAGCTTTTGAGTGCCATCATAGAAACAGAGCCGTCAGCAGGTATGCTTGCACGTTGGACAAATTCACTTGTAGATGAAGCTGGGGGTGGGGGATACTTGAGAAAGGGGTCATCTCATACATAGGTGAAATTGAAGGGGAAGGCAGGTCCAGGGAAAGGAATGTCACAGGCATAGGACCCTAGAAGGGTCCCTCTTAAGGAAGTTGTGTTGCACAGGATGGGCAGAACCACCAGGCAGGGGCCTGGGTTTTGGAATACTACAAGGAAGAAGTTTGCCCTCTTCCCACAAAGGAAGTATGACTTCCCCCCCCAGATGTTGGTGTTCTGGAGCAAAGCTCTGATCACTCTTAACTGAAATCCACTCTAGTGATGTAAGACAACCAGGTGAACATAGCTAGTAAATATCTAAGAAAGGTTGATCTTGGATCTTTGTGAATCCAAGTCCAGAACCACCTAGCTGCCTCAAAAAACCAGTCTTATTGGGAGTACTTTCTTGTCTCATCATCTAGAAAGGGTCCTTCCTTAAGGGGAGTGCCATCTAAGTGCTCAAAGGGACAAAAGGGACAAAAGCTGCCTACTGATTGGGATTTCAGTTATTTCTTATACAATGATTGCACAAAATATTGTTTCTCTTGAATGTTAATAAATTAACTTTTTAATTAATTTAATTAATTTCAATTAAGCTTTGTGAAACTTAGAGTGGATAAACTCAAGGCAATCCTATTTATGAAGCTATAAATTTAACAGATAAAGGCAATCCTTTGGCCTTCAAAACCACTGGGGGGGAAATGTATATTTAATTGTATGAGAGGCAGTGTGGTATATTGGATAGAGCTCTTCTTGGACTTAGGAAGACCCAAGTTCAATTCTAACCTCCAACATATACTGGATTTATAACCACAGGCAAGTCACTTAACCCCTCTCTCTGTAGCTTCTCTTAACCTAAGCAGACTGACCAAGACTATGAGTTCTCAAGTTGTCTTTGTGGAATGTGCTTCCACTCTGGGAATTCCCTACACAGATGAAATCACAAGTTTGAATAAGTAATAATGATTAATTGGGCATCTTCAAGTAGGAAAAAATATTAAAAGTCAACCTTAAAATTTCCTTTCCTTATTCTTTTTATTAGCTTTTTCTCCAATCATCCCCCATGCCTAGAACGCTCTCTCTCCTCTTCTTTAACTACTGACCCCACTGGATTTCCTTTATGTTCCCACTAAAATCCCATTTTCTATTACCTGCTTTCCTCAACTTTTTTTTGGCTTTTTTGGAGGGGGGAAGGCAGGGCAGTTGGGGTTAAGTGACTTGCCCAAGGTCACATGGCTAGTAAGTGTTAAGTGTCTGAGGATGCATTTGAACTCAGGTCCTCCTGACTCCAGGGCTGGTACTCTATTCACTGTGCCACCTAGCTGCCCCTCCTCAACCCTTCTTAATTGTAGTGCCTCCCTTCTGTTAATTATTTTCTATTTATTCTGTATGTAGTTTACTTTGTATATATTTGTCTGCATTTCATCTCCCTACTTAGATTGTAAGCTCTTTGAGGACAGGGTCTGTCTTCCTCTTCTTTGTATCCCCAGAGCTTAGCATAGTGATTGGCACATAGTAGGGATTTAACAGATGTTAACTGATTGAGTGAATGGTCCTGGATAAGTCATTTCACTTCTTCAAGTATTTGAAGTGCTGTTTGTGGAAGAAGGACCAGATGCATTCTGCTTAGCCCTAGAGGCCAGGCCAGAGCTAGGGGAAAGTTGCAAAGGAGAAGTTTAAGTCTGGATATCAGGAAAGACTTCCTAACAACTAGAGCTCTCCCTGAGTAGAAAAAACTGTCTCCAGAGCTAATGGGCTCCCTTTCCTTGGAGGTCTTCAGGCACAGGCTGGATAACAATGTGTTGGCATATTTTAAGGGACATTCTTTTGGGGATATAGGCTAAAGTTCCAGGGGGTGGGGATCCTGCGGCCTTGAGGCCGCATGTGGTCCTCTAGGCCCTTCACAGAATGCAACATTTGGTTTCATTTAAAGGGCCTCACTTGAGGACCTAGAGGTTCCCCATCCCTGGGTTAAACTAAATGGCAGCCACAGTCCATTCCAGTCGTGGGCTTCCATTTCCCCATGTAAAAGGAGAAGGTTAGATTGAATGGATTTCCAAGCCTTTTTTCTTCAGAAAAATGCTAAGAGCAAATTTTAATAGTCAGCCAATTTTAATTCCAAGTACTCTCACCTTTGGGGAAATTAAGGTGGCCTAAGTGATTAATCGATTCTGTTGATTAGGGATGTTGTAGAAGGGTCTTGCTTCAGGTTAGAGCCCTGTGGTCTCATCTAACCTCATGATTCTATGTCTCCAGTAACTTAGATAAAGGAAAAGTTTTCAGAAAACAAATCCCAAAGTAGAACTTGTCCAAAGTGTTCTTTTTCAATCCACGGATTTATGGATGACAAGGCTGAGAGGAGTCTGATGAATAGACTACATCTTCAGCCAATAAACTGGTCCCGAATAATTAGGAATGCTCCTCAGGAGCCTCCTTTGGAATTAATTATCTCCTGCAGTGCTCAAATATGCAAAGATTATTGCAGAAAATAAAGAAGATTAAGGAAGAATCCAGGCCATTACACTTATTTCAATAAAATCCCAAATAAATTTAGCCTTGTTCTTAGCGGCACTGTCTGCATATGCAGCAGATAATGACTACTGCAGTAGTTAACACATCCTTTATCTAAGACTTTCAAATACTCATATTGGTGCAAGTCATGCTTGGGTCTCTCTCTGCTTTTGTAACATTTAATCCAACTAGACCCAAATGAGCTTATGGAAAAACACAACTTTCATTTTCATAGCCTTTTGAGGTTTGCAAGACATTTTCCTTATAGCAGCTCTACACAACTGTGATTCTCACTCCTGATTTACAAATGAGGAAACCAAGACCCAGAAAGGTAAAGACAGCAGCTAGGTGGTGCAGGACAGAGGGCCAGACTTGGAGTCAGGAAGATTCATTTTCCTGAGTTCAAATCTGGCCTCAGACACTCACTAGCTCTGTGGCCCTGTTTGCCTTAGTTTCCTCACTTGTAGGAGAAGGAAATGGCAAACCACTTCAATATCTTTGCCAAGAAAACTCTACGATGAATCACAGAGTTGGACACAATTGAAAAAAAAACACTGAACAAAAAAGATAAAACTTGCCTGAGACTGAGCAGTGAGTAAATGTTAACAGTATAGTCCAAACCTAGATCTCTCCAAGTCTAGTACTCATTGTGTTCCACCATCCAAAGTTGTCCTTTAGACAGCAGTCTGAGCATTTGCTGTCTTCATCCCTCTAAACAAGGAGGTACCATATTATGCTACAAGGGCTGTCAGACTATGGATCCATTCCAGCACTCTGTCTACATAGGAGTGTATTGTTCATCTTTTTCACTCAAAGATAGAAGGTCTAGGACATAAGGTGACATAAGGTGAGTCATCCTTGTGTCCTGTACCTTCAGTGTTAACAATGAAGTGATCAAATGTTAAAGAAGTTACAGTTGATGGTACAGCAGTTCTAGCAAATGTAGCTACCTGGACCTGGGCAGCTAGGTTGGATAGAGCACTGAACCTGGAGTCAGAAAGACCCGAATTCAAATGTGGCCTTGGATTCTTATTAACTGTATGACCCTGGTCAAGTCACTTAATGCTGTTTGCCTCAATTCCTCATCTGCCAAATGAGCTGGAGAAGGAAATGGCCAGCCACTCCAGTATCCTTGCCAAGAAAACCCCAAGTGGGGTCACAAAGAGTTGTACTGAAAATGACCAAGCAACAACAGACTACCTATAACAGAAAAGGTACCCTGAAGGGGAGGGCCCATTGGAATATTATGTAGGAATGTCTTTTTTATTTCACCTATTCCATAACTACTGCAGAGCATTGTTTTGATTTGTGGCTTCATTATTGCTTGGTTATATAAAATGTACGCATAATTTCTTTTCTTTCTTTTTTCTTTTTTGCTTTTTGGAGGGGGGAGGGCAGGGCAATTGGGGTTAAGTGACTTGCCCAAGGTCATACAGCTAATAAGGGTTAAGTGTCTGAGGTCAGATTTGAACTCAGGTGCTCCAGACTCCAGGGCCAGTGTTCTATTCACTGCACCACCTAGCTGCCCCACCATTTCTAATCTTGAAAAGAAGAATTTATTATTTGTCTTCCTTATGTCTTAAGGCACTTTCAGAGGGTATAAAATCAACTACCTTCTTAATAATAATAACTGACTTTGCATAGAGCTTTAAAATTTTAAAGTATGTTAAATGTATTTTCATTTGACCTTCATAACTCTCTGAGATAAGTGCTACAGGCATTATCATTCCCTTTTAAACAGATAAGGCAAAGAGAGGAATAGTGATTTGCTGATGGTAACCCAGCTAGTAAGTATCAGAATTGGGGAACTCAGATCTTCTTAATGCCAGGTCTAACACTCCACCCAACCCATCAGGACAGTAAATCAAAGTTATCATCTGATATAAGAGGATCATTCCTCTCCAGAGGAATGGAGAAGTCAATGCCACTTGGAGAAGATCAATTCCCACCCTTGATCCCAGTCCTAAATTTGAATCCCTTCTCCCCCATTCTCACCTTCACAGGTTTTGCCATCACTTCCTAGCACACGTCCAACCCCACATTCACAGCGGTATGAGTTCTTCAGATTTACACAGATTTCACTGCAGCCACCGTTGTTTTTTTCACATTCATTTTCATCTGTAGAGTAGAAATTATGCAAACAATACATGACTAAGCAGTAATTGATGAGGGGAGAAGGGGATTTCTTGTAACAAGCAAAATAGTTCCCATTACAGGGAAACCCAGACCCCTTGGAAGAACACCTCCATTCTCCCAGATAAAATCAGCATGCTTTCAATCACTCTGTATATTCCACAGTGGTCCAAGGTGCCTTCCACCCACCTGTACACCAATCCCATAACCAGTACAACTTCTCTCTGCTAAAATATAGAAGACTAATTAATTAGACTACTAGCCAATTCTTTCTAGTCAGATGCAGTGCAAAACTGGGACATGCAGGTATGTTTGGAGGTCAGGATATGCTAACAAGTTTGCGATATAAGCTTACCTCATTTATTCAAAACAGATTCCTTACTATTACTGTTATGATAATATTATAAGAAATGACAAGCAGGATGCTCTCAGAAAAACCTGGAAAGACTTTGATGAGCTGATGCAAAGTGAAATGTACTGTGTACAAAGTAACAGCCATATTGTAAGATGATCAGCTGTGGATGACTTGGCTATTCTCAGCAATACAAAGATCCAAGACAGCTCTGAAGGACTTAGGATGAAAAATGCTATCCATCCCCAGAGAAATAATACAGATTGAAGCATACTTTATTTGCTTTCTTTATTTTTCTTGAGGGTTTTTTTTATTTAACTTTTCTTTTACAACATGACTGTTATGGAAATGTTTTGCATGACTACACATGTATGACCTATATTGAATTGCTTGCCTTCTCAATGAGGGGGGGAGGGTTGGGGAGGAAGGAAGGGAGAGAATTTGGAACTCAGAATTTTAAAAATGAATGTTAAAATTGTTTTTACATGTAACTGAGGAAAATAGAAACAAGAAAAAAAAGAAAGAATATAGCAGACCTTAAAACAAACATGCATCCCTGAAAAGCTGTGTATCTCCAAGCCCAACGTTCCCTTTACTGTCATCCCTTCAGGCTATCGGCCTGTGTCTCTTCTAGCCTTCGCTGCTGCCCTTGTAGAAAGAATAGTCTGCGCTTATTCCCTCTACTTCCATTTCCTCCTCGTTTACTCATATCAGCTCCTTGCAATGTGGCTTCTGATCCCAGCTCTCCTGAAATTGCCCAATCTAATTTCCAAAGCTAATGGCTTGTTTTGTCTCCATTTTCCTTGATCTTTCTGCATGATTGGATGCTGTCCACCATCCCCTCCTTTATATCCTCTTCATCTTTAGTATCTGTGACTCTGCTCTCCAAGTCCTTTTCCTGTTGCCTTCTTGGCTGGTTTCCTATCCACCTTCTGTGCACCAAGGTTCTATTCTTGAGCGTCTTCTTTCTGTGAGCTCTCTCCTTTATCTCATCTACTCCACTGACCTCAGTCATCACCTGCATGCAGATAACCCTGAAAGCTACTACCTGGCCCCTTTGTATCTGACTATCTGCTGTATCCCTTTACCTGGTCATCCTTTTAGATCTTCAAACTCAACATATGCAAAACTGACTCATCTTTGCCTTCCCAAATCTGCCCTTCCTCCTAAGCTCCCCATTTCTATTGATGAACTACCATTATTCTTCCAGGCACCCAAGCTCAAAACCTTGGAATCACAAACTATACCCATTCTCTCACCCTCTATACAATAAGTTGCTGAGTACTGTTGATCCTACCTCCATAACATCTTTCATGTTCATTCTTTTCTCTCCTCTTATGTAGCCACCACCTAGTTCATCACCTCATTCTGGACTATTATAATAGCTTCCCAACTGGGCTTTCTGCTTCCTTTCTCCTTGACTCCAGTTTTATCCAAGCTGCCAAAATTATTTTCTTGAAGCACAGACTCAGTCATGTCACTGCCCTGCTCCAGAACTGATGATGGCTCTCTCTTACCTGTTGGAAAAAATTAAAATAAACCTAGCCTGGATTTTAACTTCATAATCAGGCCCCAAAGTGTGCGGCTTTAGCCTTCTTTCACCTTACGATAATTCCCTCTTTGTGGTCTGAGTGTTGGGCCTCTAGCTGTTCTTTGATCCCTGCCTCTCTCCAGTCTCCAAGCGCTCGTGCAGGCCTTCCCTAACATAAGAATGCACTCCCTTCTCCTCTCCAATTATTGCAACCCATGCCCGCCTTCAGGGCTCAGCCCAGGTGTCACTGCGTCTAGGAAAAACCCCTGGCTGTGCAGCAGAGCGTCACTTCTGCTCCCTCACGTTTTTCTGGAGCACTTTGTCTGCATCTCTTACTGGTGACATCACACATCCTTGGTGTCAACAGCTTGAAGAATAAAGCCGCAAACAGCTCAGAAGAAACCAAGAGTCACCATGGGTTTGCCCTTATTAAGGCATGCGTGGTGTTTCACAAGAAGCTAGTGTTGGGAATGAGGACAGAAGGGTTTTCTTTCCAGTTTTATTTCACTTTTCTCACATTCACAGATAAAACTTAAATTGGCCTTTTCGTTTTCCATATGTGACATTCTTTCTCCTGTTTTTACGTCTCTGCACAGATGGTCCGTGCCTGCACTGCCCTTCCTTCTCATTTCTGCCTCTTAGGATCTCTAGATTATTTCAAGGATTAGCCCGGGCTCCCTGCTTCTCTCCTCCCTTCTCCCCATGCTCCTGTTGTTTCTGTTCTCTCTTCCTGAAATTAGTTGGTGTATAATTTAGACTTACTTATTCATATATATGTTGTAACTTCAACAGAAAGTAATCTGTTTGTGGACAGTGACTTTCATTTGCATCTTTTTATCTCCAGCACAGTGTCTTGGATGTAGCAGCTACTCCGTAAATGAATGTTGAATTGATTTGAATTTACAAATTAAAACATCTTCCCCTTTGCACTCTTTGCCCCCTAATTATCTCTCCCATCTTTGGTGGTGGTTTTTGGTGGTGCCATCAGGCACCTTTATTAGCCCTAGTTTAATCTATTTCGCTTTGAATTAAAAAAATATCAGGGGAAAGGAAAAGGCTGACCAGTTTGCTAAGATCTTCAGCCTGCTGATTTCTCTAAGACACAGAGAGTGGAAGAAGTAATTTAAGCAGCCCTGGATTCTTTTCAAATTGCCCATTATCCCTCTCTTTCTTCTGCCCAAGAAAGATAAAAATACCCTTGTGCCACTTTAGTAGAGAATTTCTTTAGGTAGTGCTAGACTGTCCCTATTCATCTAATCACGGTATAAACCGAGCCCTGCTTCAATTCTACCCTTGATCTGGCAGGACAAAAGGATTGAGCATGTTCTACCCAGGGAACTGCAGAGGCACATCTTTTCCCAGGTTCTTTTTACACTTTCAGTCTTACTGGCCTGATCTGCTTCCTGTGACTTCAGCTATCATCTCCGCACAAATGACTCCAAAGCTCTATACATAGCTTCCATCTGTCCCCCACTCACTGTCCCGTATATCCAGCTGCCTGCTGGACCCTTTTACTTGCTTGGTCAATTCCCCACCTCACTGTTGCTTTCTTACCCAGGCAGGTTTGTTGGTCCGGGCCCAGGCTGGTTCCCTCAGAACATGCGCATTCAGGGTTAGAGCAAGTACCATGGCAGTCTACCACATCACAGATGTCATAGAAATCTGCAGTAAGGCCAGAGACGTAATGATGATTAGGAAAAAGGGCCTAGAGACTCTCACTGATGTATAACATCACCATTTGGGGGATGTTATCCAAAGGGCTGCCATGATGGTTTCAGGGCTTCCTGAAGCCAGTGGAATTAGGTAGACGATCATGATTTTCTCGGCTTTCCTCTGAGGGTACCTGGAGAAGCACTGACATTTCTGCCTTGTAGATACACTCTCTAACTGAATAGAATATTTTCTCCTCTGACATTTTGTCAGACCAAGGTGACAGGAAAAAAATAACGATTATGAGAATGACTTGAAGGCATGATTCCAATTACTACCTCTTCATCCTTCAGGAATATCTCACAGACTCTTGGCCCAGCAGGCTTAATTTTCTTGTTAGAAATACCAGATAGAAAGGATCTGTGTTACATGATTCCCAGGCAAACACTTAACTAAAAATTTTGGCTCCCAGCATAAATTCAGTTGAAGGGTGGTGGTGTGGGAACAATTCAGCCCTGTTGGGTACAGTCAGATTGGGGAAAAGGGGTGGCCTATTCTCATGGAGGTAGGGGAGGACACAGCCTAGGAGAGGAGTGCTTCACCTCGAGTAGGGTCCCAGGGGTCCATTTGTGGTAGCAGCAGGCCACAGGGTCATGACCAAGAGGGAGTAGGTGTGCCTTCTGATATCGACTATCTTCTGTATCCTGGCACAGCATCCCACTCACCCCACCCACCCACCAGTTGTGGCTCTGTCTCCAGAACCCTTAGATGCTACACATCTCATAGCACCTTTCTCTTTCACTCTTCTCTGATAGCAGCAATTCTTCTGCTGCAGTGGGATAGGAAAAAACAAAGGGAAGTTACTTACGGCCACAGTAGGCATGAAAACAGACACTGGGCTTAGTCAAATGGTAGACATAGTAGCCTCCGGGGCAGGCTTTGACCTCCACAGTGTTGTTCCAGAGGCAGCAATTTCCATTGAAACTAGCACAGGCTTGGCGCTGCACAATGCCGTCTGCTTCTTGGGGGTGGTTGCCATTCAGCCAGATGGGTGCATGGGTGCCACAGTGGTTCTCATGGATGCAGAACGTGGGCATGGCATCTCCAGCCATGCCAGTGAAGCGGTACCACTCCCCATCCACATGACTGTCACAGGCAGGCTGACCATCGTCCTCCTTTAGCTGGTGATCGGTGTTCCTCCAGGGCTCATTCAAGCTAATGTAAGCAGAGCAGGGATCCAGTGCTAGAAATGGAGAGAACTGCTCAAAGGGGGTGCCTTTTGTGTGGACAAGCTGAGTCTACTTCTTAAATGTGGAATACTAGGGTTAAGTTTTAGGAGTAGGCCTAGTTTTTTACCAAAGAAAAAAATCCTTTATGCAAAGAGGAAGAAATAACATGGTGGCACTAGGAGTTCTCAGAGCCTAAGGACTAGAAGGGGAACTAAACACGTAATCAGAAAGAGATTACAGGGGATCCCTCTGCTAGCAATGGATTCAGGATCATGTGCCATGTGTATCTCCTTTGCCCGTTACATAGTTCTGGATTACAGTTTCAGGGAGAGAAGTTATGGTCTGTTGTCACAAGGGAGCGGAGGCCCTAATTTTGGGCAAGTACCAGAGTGCAGATCAGGAGGATAGTGACCAGAACTCTCTCCTGATCACACCACCTTAGAAGTACCAAAAACCTAGACTCCCAAATCTAGCCACAGAAGCTCAACTCTAATGTAAAGGTCAAAGTCAAGACTGAGAAAATGAGCAAACAACTAAACAAGAAGCTGACCATAAAAAAGCTTCTTTTGTCCCCCTAAATACTGACAAGAAAGCTCAAGACACAAACTCAAAAAAAACCAACAACAACATGAAAACATCTACAATCAAAGCCTCACAGAAAAATGCAGATTGGACTTAAGTCCAACAAAACTTCCTAGAAGAATTATAAAGAAAGATTTTTAAAAGAACAAAAAAAAATTTAAATCAAATAAGAGCAGTAGAGGAAAAAATGGGAAAATAAATGAGAACAATGCAAGAAAGTTACAAAAATAGAATTAATAGCTTGGTAAAAAAAAAATAAAAAGGTACAAAACCTATCCCTCTGAACAACTACAATGGAGGGGAAAATGGGGAAGCAGGCAGCACATGAACCTGATTCTCATCAGAAGTGGTTCAAAGACGTGTGTGTGTGTGTGTGTGTGTGTGTGTGTGTACACACACATATATTCCCAACTAGGTCAAGAAGAGTCAGGCATGACTGAAAAATGACTGAACAACAAAAACACACACACACACATATATACATATATAACACAATATTTATACATATATGTACACACAAACACATAGAGTTGCATATAGAAATTCATCTTACCTAACTGGGAAGTAGGAAGGGAAGAGGCTAAGAGAAAGGGGGTGGTGATAAGGGGGAGGGTAAATTGCAGAAGGCAGTGATTAAAAAACGAAAGAAGACGAAATTACCAGTATCAAAAATGAAAAGGATGAATGTGCAACCAATTAAGATTAAATTAAAGCAACTATTAGAAGGTATTTTGCCCAGCTATATGCCAATAAAACCAACAATCTGAATGAAATAGATGAATATGAAATAAACCCACGCAAATCATCAGCGTTCCTATGTATTTATCAACAAAATAGCAAGAAGACATAGAAAGAAAAATTCCATTTAAAATAAGTACAAACAATATGAAATACTTGGGAATCTACCTGCCTAGACACACACAGGAACTATATCAACACAATTACAAAACACTTTTCACACAAATAGACAGATCTAAACAATTGCAGTAATATTATTACTCATGGGTAGATTGAATTAATGTATAAAATTAATGAGAATACCTAAATTAATTTGCTTATTCAGTGCCATACCAAACAACCAAATAATTACTTTATAGAGTCAAGAATAACAAAATTAATAATCTAAAGGAATAAAAGGTCAAGAATGTGGAAGGAATCAATGAAAAAAAAGTAAAGGCAGCTTAGCAGTACCAGATCTCAAACAATCTTACAAAGCGGTCATTGTCAAAACAATTTGGTACTGAATAAGGGATAGAGTAACTGACCAATGAAATACATTAGGTACACAATAAACAGACTACATGGCCTCAGTAACCTTGTGTTGATAGACCCAAAAATCTAAGTTTTGGGAGCAATAACTCACCATTTGACAAAAATTGCTGGGAAAACTGGAAAGCACTTTGGCAAAAACTGGGTATAGACTAACCTCTCACAATGTATACAAAAATAAGCTCAAAATGAGTACATGATTCAAACCTAAAGAGTGATATAAGCAAATTAAGGGAGCATGGAAAAATTTACTGGTCAGATCTATGGATAAAGGAAGAGTTTGTGATCAAACAAGAGATAGAGAAGATACAGGAGGTAAAATAGATCATTTTGATTAGATTAAATTTAAAAAGTTTTTTTTTATAAACAAAACCAATGTAGCTAAAATTAGTAGGAAAACAGAAAACTGGGGGAAAACTTTTACAGCAGGTTTCTCTGGTAAGGATCTCATTTCTCAAATATATAGGGAACTGAGACAAATTTACAAAAATAATCCCTTCTTCAGTTGACAAATGATCAGAGGATATGAACAGGTAGTTTTCAGAAGAAGAAATCAAAACTATATATTCATATGAAAAAATTCTCTACATCACTATTGATTAGAAAAATGAAGACTGAAGCAATTCTGAGATACCACCTCATACTCATCAGATTGACTGACATGACAGAATGGGAAAATTACAAATTCTGGGGGGGATTTGGAAAAATAATTACAGTAATGCATTGTTGGAATTGTGAACTGGTCTAACCATTCTTTTTTTTTTCTTTTTGGAGGGGAGAAGGCTGGGCAGTTTGGGTTAAGTGACTTGCCCAAGGTCACATAACTAGTAAGTGTTAAGTGTCTGAGGTCAGATTTGAACTCAGGTCCTCCTGACTCCAGGGCTGGTGCTGTATTCACTGCGCCGCCTAGCCACCCCAGGTCTAACCATTCTGGAGAAAAATTTGGAACTACATCCAAAGGGTTCTAAAACTACATACTTTTTGACCCAGCAATACTGTGATTAGGTCTGTATCCTAAAGAGATCAAAGAAAAAGGTGAAAAAATTATGCTTTTATACACATGTACAAAGATATTTACAGCAGCTGTTTTTGCTATGGCAAAAAATTGGAAAGTGAGGGATGCCCTTCAATTGGGGAATAGTGGAACAGGTTTATATGATTATGATGGAATACTATCGTGCTGTAAAAAACTAAGAAAAGCATGGTTTCAGAAAAACCTGTGAAGACTTAGATGAACTAATACAAAGTGGAGTGAGCAGAATTAGGAGAACACAGTAATAGCAATATTGTAATGTTAATCAGCTGTGAAAGATTTAGTTTCTCTGATCAACACAATGATCCATGGCAATTCCAAATGACTCATGATAAAAAAATGCTATCCCGCTTCAGAGAGAGAACTGTTGAACACTGAGTGGATTGAATCATTTTTTTCACTTTATTTTTATAGCTTCTCAGTATGGCTAATGTAAAAATATATTTTGCATGACTTCATATGTATAATGGGTCTCATATTTCTTGCCTTCTTAATGGATTAAGGAGAAGCTGGAAGGAGGGAGATTATTTGGAACTGAAAATAAAATTGTTTTAAAAAGACAAAAAATTCTGAAATTTACTTTGGTAGCCATTTTTGGATTTAAGAAAGCTCTTAATTCTTGTTTTGTGCTATAACTTAAACCTATTTTTTCTGCCCTTTTACTGGTGATTAATAAGCATAAGAACTGAACTCAGTCTAATACAGATCATCAAATCATCCTTGAAGCTTTGTCTTCTCCCAAGTCAATGTGGGAATTTGTTTTGCTGAACCATGCAGCTAAGAATTGCTTTTTAAAAAATTGCTCTGTGTGTGTGTGTGTGTGTGTGTGTGTATGTGTGTGTGTGTGTGCATGTGTGCATGTGTGTGGGGTGGGATGGGGGGGAGAGATAGTAGAAGGGATGGATTAATTAAAAAAAAAAATTAAAAGGAAACTCCAACCTGAACTGAATTCTTGTCTTATTTTGCCTAAAAAGACCCTTGAGATCTTAACACCTCCATTTTAGCATTTTTCTTGCAAGTTATTAGGCTAATGACTAGACCTAGGAGATGTTAGTCTAGTAATGCACTCATCAAAAAATTAGTGGAGTGGCCAGACTTATGGAAATCTAGGAGATTGAATCAACAGAAAAGAAAAGAGGCCCAGTTTATGCTGTACAAGCAAGCTCCAACAGGCCAACAGGAATTCTAAAACCTCAGGGCTGTCCTCTAGCCAGTATTGATGGGTTCTGAATCTGGCTCTTGGACCCCAGCTTACAGCAGAGAGTGGCAATAAGCATGGACCAAGGGCAAAATACCCGACAGACACACTCACCCATTGGCAGTACCGTTGTGATTCTGATGAAAAGGCAGAAGGCCCAAAGTAGCACCTGGAACATGTTCTTGACCAAGCCACAGGACCCACAGATCTTCTTACTGCCTTTTCTTTACTTCTGTGGTCTAGCACTCTCTTTCAGTCTAAGTTTTTGAGACCTTTAGGCTCTTAAGAGCAGAGGTTTTATCGGCGGTCATGGCAACTTTATCAGAGGAAGGGGATGAAGGAATAAGCTGGGCATTGCTCGAGCCTTGACCCCTTGTAGAAGCATACTTGCACCGTCAACAAGGTTTTTTTTTTCTGATATTTTCCCTTAAAAAACTCATCCTCCAATTGTTTTCTCTCCCAGGTTCTCTGCAATGACGCGTTCAATATATCTTACTCAGAAGGGAACTGAAAAGGGGACACCCTCCCCCCTCACACCACATGGCCAGAAGTTTCATTTCTTCCATAATTTGTTACATTATTATGCTTTCTACTTTACCATCAAGGACTAAAGGACAATGGAGTCATTTAAGCTCAGAAGACAAGAGAATGATGCAGAATGTCAAAGCAGTGGAAACATTACAATAATGATAGTGGTGATAGGTATGGAATAGAAGAGATCCTTAATGGAATTGTCTGAGTCTTTTATGGAGACTTAGGGTGACCTAGTGGACAGAGTGATGAAAGCTAGACACGGACCCAGGATGACCAGGACCCAGGACGACCAAGGTTCAAATGACTCCTCCTACCTGTGTGTCCAGAGAAGCCTCAGCTGTGTCATCTCTAAGATGAGGATACTTTCTATCCCCCTTCAGGAAAAAAAGTATTTGCCCTCATGGAGCTTAAGCAGGGGTAGAGGATGGCAGTGAGGCAGGGCATAAAAGTGGTGGTGGGAGAGGAGGATACACCATCTATGAAGATGAGCAAATTGATGATAATAGGAGTGAGAGAAGACTAACAATTGGGGAGACCAGGAAAGGCTTCCTTCCCCTGGAGGTGACCCCTGACTGGAGCCTTGATGAAAGCTAAAGATTTTAAGGGAGAGGTGTCCCAGCATTCAGGACAGCCTTTGCCAAGGCATGGAGGAAATCAAATGATAAGTTTTGGAAACAGCTAGTAAGTCAATTTACTTAGAAGATACAGTGCACAGGGGAGTAATGAGGAATAAGCCTAGAAGATGGGCTGTAGCCAGATTGTGTTATTGTTAGTTATTTTTCAGTCATGTCTAATTCTCTGTGACTTCATTAGGGGTTTTCTTGGCAAAGATGCTGAAATGGTTTGCCATGCCCTTTTCCAGTTCATTTTACAGATAAGGAAACTGAGGCAAACAGGGTTAAGTGACTTGCCCAGGGTCACACAGCTAGTAAGTGTCTGAGGTCTGATTTGAACTCATGAAGATGAGTCTTCCTCACTTCAGACCCAGTACTCTCTGCACTATGGCACCACTTAGCTGCCCCCTCCCTGTCACCACCTGTCTGGTGTGACTGTAAAGGATTTTAAATGCTACGTTGGAGAGTTTGTGTTAGCCCCTGAAGATTCATGAGGCAGGAGAGTGACAAGATATGCTTTATGCTTATTTATTAAAGACAGTTTCATTGGTGTTGGCCCCCAAAGTGAGGAACATTATCTATCTACTAATGCAGGTCAGCATTTTGTCTGGAGCAGATCTGTCAGGGGCAGGTTTTGAATACAGGTCTTCCCATCTCAGAGAGTGGCACTCTTTACTCATTACAATTTGCTGCCTCTGAGCTGTTAGTAGTAGGTAACAGTTGTTTATGTGGCACTTTAAGGTTATAAGGCACTTTGCATATATTTAATCCTCCGGATGCCTTGGGAGGTCGGTAGTGTAAGTAATTTTTAAAAAAGGCACTAGAGCAGGAAAGCCATTAAAGGCAGTTACAGCAGAGTAGAAAGGAGAAGAGTCAGGACAGAATCGGTTTTGAGTACTGCCCCCCACATGATGGCTGTGTGTACCTGGGCAGCTCCTTTACCTCAGTTTCTGTGTCTATAAAACGAGGGTAATAATATCTGTGATACCTCATGGGGTTGTAGTAAGACTTGCATGGGAGAAGGTTTGTAAAGCACTATGCAGATTCTTTTAAGTCCTGCCTTACCTGGAGACGAAGAAAATGTAGCTCAGAAAAGTTAGATGAACTGTCCAAGGTCCTACACAGCCAGTAAACACAGATCAGGGACCTGAACCCAGATCTTCTGGGTTCAAGTTCAGGATTCATTTCCACTAAACCATGATGCTAATGGTGGCTTGGAACACATGGTGATTCATGAGTTTTGACTCCTGTCTTCTTGAGGCATCAGGAATTAAGTTTCTGCTAGTTCAAAGGGTAGGAAGTGAGCCTTTGTTTGCCAGTAACTCAGTACACAAGCATTTATTAAGTGCTTACTGTATGCCAGGCCCTGTGCTAAAGACTAGGCATAAAGAGAGAGGCAGAAACACAGAGCTAGCCATTAAGGAATTCAGATTCAACATGGGAAGACCACATGCAAAAAGCTGTACATACAAGATATACAGGGTGTCCTAACAGTCTTAGTGCAGTCTTAAGCTATTAAAACTTAAGCCATTAAGGCTTAAAACCAGACTCAGACTTTTGAGACATCCTGCATGCAGCATAAGCAGAAGGTTATCTCAGAGGAAAGGCACGGGTTGTGGGGGAGGGGACAGTGCAATAAGAAAGATCTCCTGCAGAGTGTAGGATCTGAGCAGAGACGGGCAGGAAGTCAGGGAAACCGGGAGATGAAGGTGAGGACGGGAAACCCCCGGGGGCCTGGGGCACAGAGTCAGCAGATGGAGGGTGAGGTACAAGGAGTAGCCAGGGGACTAGGTGGATGGCTGTGACCATGACAGGAAGTTGAGGAGAGGGGAGGAAAGACAACACGTTCTGGTTAGGATATGTGGAGATTGAGCTATGAGACATCCTCTAGTGAAAGGTCCAAGAGGCGGCTGGTAACGATGGAGGCTTTGAGTGTCCATACTTCTCTCTCTTGAATGTTCTCTCCCAGGACAAATGGTCAGGGACCTCAAAAAAAGGAAGAAATGAAAAGAAGTGGGAAAGCAGGAAACTTCTCAGAACCAGCAGAACCAGCCCACAAAGCAGTAATCACCCAAACAATTGAGTACTGGTTAAAATGTAGTAGGCACTTGATAAATGCTCTTGTATTCATCTGTTCATAGTATAGATTGATTCAACTACCCACTCTGCACTGCATTCTCAGCTACATCCCCTGCTCCGCAAACCGGGAGACTCCTTCCCTCTGAAGATCGATCCTCTTTATGCCAATTTGCATAATAATACAGTGTATTTCCGTAGTTTCTTTCTTCCAAGAACCTGACATTGTGTTATGCAGTTCTCTCATCAGTCTTTTTTAAAAAATTAGTTTACTTATTTACTTCTAGTTTACAACATTCAATTACACAAGAATTTGAGTTCCAAATTTTCTCTTCTTCCCTTCCCCACACCCCCCGCCCCCGGCCCGTGGTGGCATGCGATCCAATACAGGTTCTACAAATACCTTCACATTAAACATTAGAAGGACGAAAACCAATGGAATGAACAATGAGAAAGAAGGAACAGAACAGAACAAAACAAAAGAAAAAAGAGAGAGAGCAAGTCGTTTGCTTCAATCTGCATTCAGACTCTGTAATTCTTTCTCTGGATGTGGATAGCATTTTCCATCATGAGTCCTTTGGAGCTGTCTTCTAACCTTGCCTTGCTGAGAAGAGCCCAGTTGATCAAAGTCAATCATCACAGTTCTCATGAGTCTTTGCAATGCTTCCAGGTCAGCATGCTGACATGAGAGAGTCAGTATGTCATAATGGACATAGCAAACCTTGGAGACAGGCCCCATCTCTGACACATATGAGGACTTTGGGCCAGTTACTTGACGCTCAGTGCTCTGAGGCTGATGTCAAACTTGTATCTGCCCTTTGGGCATATATTGACTTAGAAAACGACAAATTAACATCATCTACGTTGTACTTTCATTTCTTTTGTTAAACATTTCTCAATTACATTTTAATCTGTTCTGCCCGCTGGGGAATTTTGAGTAGCCTGAGAGTTGGACCACTCTGCTCTAGGCAATTCTCCAAGACTCTGAGAGCTCTGTATTGTGAAAACCCAGGTCAGGTCTTCTCCTGATCTCCTAGTCTTGACAGCCAAGGTGAGCCTGAGACCACAACTTCACCCTCTTCTGTTTTATGTTTCTATCAGTAAACACAGAGGACAGCTTGAGCCTGGATCCATCTCTGGTTTCAGGGTTCTGGGTACCCTCAGAATATGCTGGCTGTCCTGTGGGAGGTGCTCTCTCCAGCCGCTGTTTCTTTGAAGGGATGATGCCTGACTGGAGAATGAGCCACGCAAGCAAGGCTAACCAGATAATAGGACCTGGGGTTCTCTGCTCACAGCAGATCAGAGGTGAAAGTGAAATAAATACTTCTTCAGTAGCTGCACAAAGTATTTCATATTTTAATATTTTAAGTATCATGCTCTGGGAAGAGCATAATAGGATTGGTATGTTATTGAACTGTACTTTTAAGTATCTGTCATATTTTAAAGCATTTGTTAATGCACAATTATAAGGCTTTGGTGTTATAAGAATTTCTTTGTGGTGGAGGAAATAAATAGCCCTCCTGTCCCTGTTCTGCTTTGCACACTGAATGCCTTCTACAAAAGGACTCTATTTATCCCATAGACAGAGTCAAACCTAAACTTTTAAGGGTGGCAGAATGATTTAGAGCGCTGGACTTAGAGTCAGGAAGACCTGAGTTCAAATCCAACCTCAGAAACCTGGGCAAGTCACTTAACCGTACATAAAATGAGGTGGGGAAGGAAATAGCAAACCGCTTTGGTATCTTTGTTAAGAAAACCTCAAAAGGGGCCACAAAGATTTGGACACAACTGAATAGGACTAAACAACAACAACAAACGTTTAAGAGATTCTCCCCTGGGGCTCTGAGATGGAGACCTAATGAGCCAGAGAATATGACAAGAGCCTAGTCTGCGTAAATGCAGAATAAAAATGCCTTCATGGAAGAAAGCACCATTTTCCTCTTCTTCCTTCTCCTCCTCCTCTTCCTACTTCTCTCTCTGTCCCTCTCCCTCTCCCCTTCCCTCTCCCCCCTTCCCTCTCTCCCTCCCTCCCTCCCCCCCCTCTCTGTTCTAAATTGACTTTTTTTGCTGTTTCTTGAACTTGCAGTTTCATCTCTAGCCTCTGCCCACACCCGGAATGCCCTCCTGCTTAATTTGCACATCTTAGAATACTTAGCTTGGCTCTAGCCTTTCCTGATCTTCTAATTGTCAGTAGTCTCTCTCACCTCAAATTATTTCACATTTGCTTAACTGTTTACTTTTTGCATTGTCTGGGAAGTAGATTTAAGCTCCTTGAGGGCTGGGACTGTTTTTCATTTTTGTCTTTAGTTATCCAATGCTTAACATAGTTCTTGCTGAACTGAATTACAGATGAAATTAATACAGACATCATACATTTAGCTCTGGAATGGACTATGGAGTTCATGTCGTTAGCCCAACTTCCTCATTTTACAGGTGAAGAAACCAGGACTCAGAGAAGATAGTCACATGAAGAACGTCAGAGCTGGGACTCAAACCCAGGTCCTTGGACCCCCTATCCAGTGCTCTTTCCAGTGCATCATAATGCATCCCATTTATACCCCATCACTAGATGTTACCTCAGCAAGGATTTTGTGGTCTGCCCGACCTTTCTTCATTCTGCTGTGTGTTCTAATACCCAAGCTTGGAGTCATGAATGTAGTGTGCCTTGTTTTTGCAAAAGAGGAGGAAGAGGGTATACATAGAAATGGAAGACAAATGATAAAAGGAAGGGAGACAGAGCAGTGTTGTGGGAAGGGTCTGGGTGGCCTTGGTGGCACACACCTATCATTCCTGCTGCTGAGGCCAAGGCTGATGGATCCCTGGAGCTCAGGAGTTTTGCCAGGTAATAGGGCTAAAGGCGATCAGGTGTCTTCACTAAGTCTGGAACCAGTATGGTGACTCTTCCCAAAGCCAGGAGCCACCTGGCTGCCTAAGGGTTCCATTTGGAAATAGAGGACGTCAAAGTTTCTGTGCTGATCGTCAGTGGGATTGGGCCCATGAGAGACTGCCAGGCTAAATGAGATAGGGAGACCCAGCCTGAAGGAAGCAAGGAAGGGAAGGAAGGAGGCCAAGAAAAGAGGAAAGAGGAAGGAAAGAAGGAAGAAAGGAACAGTGTGGAAAGGAAGAGAGGAAGGAAGAAAGGGAAAAGGAAAGAGAGAGAGAGGGAAGAAGAGAGTCCTAGTGGTTTCAGAATCTGGGCACAACCTGGGGGCAAATTCTGGCTTTGTCATCTGTCTGTATGACCCTGGGTAAGTCACTTAATTTCTCTAGACCTCCGGTTTTTTATCTGTAAAATAAGAGAATTGGATGCATTCTCCTCTGAGTACTCAAGTTGTGATCCTAAGTAGGAATCAAACTTTTTTTCACCCCAAGAGATTTTGGGGAGTAGTGCTTGAAGGAAAAGACTGTGACTCCTTCCTACATTCAATCTAAGTTTCCTCTTTGTGACTGGCAAAGGAAGTCTATCCTTGGGATTGTAATATTTCATGTCTGTATGACAATTTAAAGTTTACAAAGGACTTCCTTAAAAAATAGACTTCTGGGTTAGGTAGTGGAAGCCTTATTATTCCTATATCACAGATGAGGAAACTGAGGCTTGGAGAGGAGGACCATAGTCACACAAGGTTCTAGGACTCAGATTCCAAATCCATGATTATTTCCGGCTTCCTCTTCACCATGCTGAGATTCTGAATCTTGCCCTGCAAGAGTTTACTTGAGTGAATGGTTGGCTATTCCATAGTGAGCAGAACCAGCAGGACCCAGAAAAATGATATGTAATCTAAGACCTCACTAAAGGTCTCGGAGATCTGAGGGCAGCAGTAAAGATTTTAAGGGAGCCGTGATAACTGTATTACAGTAGCTGAAGAGCAAAGAAGGATTAGAACATGGAAGAATGCTAGTCAGAAATATTTGGGTTCACAGGAGAACATTTATATAGTAACAATAGTATGAGGATAACCAGCTCTGAAAAACTTCACTCTGATCCACCCAATGACCAATCACATTTCTGAAGGACTCATGGTGAAATGTGCTTCCCACCACCTGACAGAGGAGTAATGGGCTCCAAGTGCGAATATTTTCTCCTTCTTTTTGGGCATAGC